>CM031864.1:15534585-15606869 GCA_018697195.1 Certhia americana | reverse complement strand
GGGGATTAGATTATTGAGGGTTTTTTGGTGTTTGAGGGGCTATTTTTTTTGTTTGTTGGGGTATGAGAAATATAAAATTAACAGTCAACAATCACGCTTACAGGAAAATATAATGATATTGTAGAACTTGACATTCATCATATTTGCTCCGCGTTATCTTTCAAAGTTTTAAATGGGAATGTACAATTGTAGTTTCGAGGTGATCGATGTCTGAGTGGGAGGAGTTTAAATTTAGTTTGATAATCCGCCTGGGATATCGCTGGATGGGCACAGTGAAGGGAGAGGTAAGATCGTGACAGAGTGAAAATAGCTGAGTATGAAACCAGCAGACATAAGAGTGGAAAGAAAGTCTGTCTACTGGTATTGAGATTGCTTTATACTTTATAGGTAACGCAACGAATTACTAATTTAGTATTTATCGGACAAACCCTTTATTGTTGAATACAATATAAACAGCTTCTGAAGGTGCGCTTGGGCTATCGCAGCAGGCCACAGTAAGTATAATATACTGTTGTAAAAGAGGCCGGTATTTAGCTGAAAATAACTAAATTTCATGGGAAATTCTTGCTCGGAGCTGTGTGTGGCAAGACTGCCTAAACAGTTCCCACACTCCTCTTAAATGTTTGTATTGTCACTATTTATTATAAATCGCTCCAAGATTACAAATTATAACTAATTATTGTCTAGGAAACCTATTTCGTCTATATTAGAAGCATAGACAATGAAGTTTCTGTGGGGATTTTCCATAGACATGCTGACACAGCAGGCCGGCAGACAATGGTAGATTTTCTTTCTAAATAATATGGAACATAATAATGCCCTATTGTCACATCCCGCAAAAGAAAATGCTAGAAAATTACGGTGTATGTGCCACATGAACAAAGCATTAAGGACGGTGCTCAGTTGGGAAGGTAACCCTTTAATCTTCAAGGTGAACGAAGTGGTTTATTAATGGCGCGCCTCAAACAGTTGCTTAGAAATTTTAATTACGAGACATAGGGTCGTATAATATGTCTAGTGAAATTCTAATCTCTTATAGTTTTTTGTGTATTTTTTTTGTTAATCGTGGCAATAAAATCATATCGCAATTTAAATTATTCTTAGCTGGTGCAGCTAACAAAAGGCACTTAGCTTTTCCTTTTAGAAGATAAGTTAAGGATAGTTTTATAAACAAAAAAAAAAATGGAAAATGAAGAAGGATAAAGTAGTAAGGAGTTCTTGTTTTTAAGATGCGTACAGACTTCTATATGCTGAATTAAGTGTGTGCCTGATATTGTAACAGTGGCTATGTCGCCATTATTTTGTTTTATTCAGAATTTCGATGAACATGAAGAAAATTGACAACTCCTACAGTGCAGTCTAAGAGTAAGGTTTGCATAAAAATGATGTCTGATACGCAGGTTTTTTCCGTGCTTTTGCTGCTATGGTATTGTTATTTTGTGAGTTATTGTGGGTGTATTTGTGGTCTGTTCTCGCAGACAGCTAAGCTCTGTTCCAATAGTGGCAATATGGGCTCATATCACTAACGCGTACTTAGAAAGTAGCATTATTATTGCTCCAAGTTCCCCTCTCCTAATAAGAAAAGGAAATCGTGTGATGTCAGTGTCGCTTCCTCTAATCTCGGCGGTGTCTTGGATCCTTTCACCTTGGCAGTGTGACCTTATATAGTCCTATCGAAGAATCTGTGATGGCGTAGCCTCAAATGAGACACTGTTGTCTAGTGCTTTGGGGTGTTCAAAGCACTACTGTAGATTAATGGAAGAACTAGAACACATTTGAACTTCCCGTTCCCTCGCTCTCCCCACCCCAAAATAATAATTAAATTAAATTATCCATTGGGTATTGGAGGAAAGAGAAGATAACGGAGTGGCATACATCCGGTGAAATTTGGGATCACATTTAAGACCATCATATACGTTAATGGAGTGAGGAATGGGTGAAGCAATCGTAGACATTGTTATACGTCTAGTCATTTATTACCAATCGGGCAGATGCTGGACAAGGGGTACTGTAGGCTTTCACAAAACCCCATAAAGAGGGCCTAGTTGAACATACTTCATGTCCTTTTTTATTTTTGTGTTTTTGACCACAACACTAGTTGGAAACATCACTATTTCTTTTTTCATTGTGGCCACCAGTTTTCTATAAGGTGCTGGTAAGACGCCCACGAGCTTTTCATTAGCGACTACGAGTTGGGGGTTACCCATTCACCATGGCATCATTGGACTTAATACAAAGCAGCCATGTAATTTTTTCAGACTTACTCACTGTGTACGGGACAGCGTGAGTGGAAGAGAGCTTGGTTATGTATACATGTAAACCTGAAAATTAATGGACTGAAAGTGCTGAATATGATTTGTATAGGTAGAAAGTCTCACCTAATAAAATATGTTGTCTCCATTGTTGCCACTCTTTTGTTTTGCATTCTCACCAGCTACAAACTCGTTGTTTAAAGAGCTGCGGACCGGGTAGAACATATGCACTTACATAGTTTTGAGATTTAACTTTGTTGTGTGTTTAATATAGCCGGAGAGTTATTTTTCACATGGAAAAGATATGCCAGCACAGGTTTGCAAAGTCTTTTTATGAAAGGCTGTCATGTAATACTTTGTACAGCTTTAAAAGGTAGACAGCAGCATTGAAGTGATGGTATTTGCTTAGACGGTGTATAACTTCTCGTTAGGAAGGAACGAAGGTCTTGACATCGGTTTCGTGTGATATAAAGCTGTGTGGTCCATTAATAGTACTTGTGACCGAAATAAAAATACGTAGTTCCAATTTTTTTTCTATCCGAAGAAGAATTGTACATGCTTTCAAGCGTTTCACCGGATTAGACAAGATATTAATGGTATTAAATGATAATTGGAAAGCTGCCTCTTCAACAGTGGCACTTACCGAATCTGGAGTGGCTTGGTATGAGAAGGATTTGGTATAAAAGCCCCTTTGCTGTCAAGGAGTATACAGTATGAACAGTTTTAGATATACCTGGCTTGATAAGAATGTCCACGCAGTTTTGACGTTTTCTATAAAATGTTCTGAAGTATTTGGTTTTTTATATGGTATATGTCATGCTAACTTTAAGACAATGGAATTCGACTCAAGTACTGCGAGTTTTATCATATGTTGAGGTATCAGTGGCACAATCGATTGGTATAACGACTCCAACTAATGACCAGGATACACGCAGATGAATAAGGATTGGCATAGGAGATTTGTGACATAATAGGCTACTAACTGTTAATATGGCGAAGGATAAGACTCAAATGGAGCTTACGTTGTCTCTTACAGCAAAAAATCATTGTGACTCTTCTTCTACCACATGCACCGAGGTCACATTCTTTTAAGAGCGGGTGTCAGGGATTGTAATTAAATACTGGCATTCAATCCATTAGCGCAATTAATTACCGTGATTGGAGAAAAACATTCCATTAAGTCCTGTGCTTGCGCGAAGTAGATAGTCGTAGACGCAATAGTAGGTTAGGGGTTAAACCAAATACAGCTGGAATGTGCAATTGCTTAAGGTACTTTTGCTTTGTCATTAAAATACAGTACTCATGAACACGGGCTAAGGGATGAATTCCGACAGCTAGCTTGTAATTCAAAAGCATACACTCTAGCACGTAATTAACGGACTTCCATATTTCAAATAGAGTTGATGAATAATAGATCTTTTGTCACCTTTCCTTACCGTCAGGTTGTTTGGTGAGAGCCACCAGCTAAGGTTGCACACATATTCCAGCAAAATGTCCTTGCCTCTCTTGTACGACCACAGTCAGTAGCAGTGTATGGTTTTAATTCTGCGTAAGAAAAATTAAAAGTCAGTAGTAGATATATAATATTTGTAGATCTGTGTCTCGAAGGACGTGTGAATAGTTTATATCCTCACACTCTGTAAGGGTAGAAACAATGCGACCGATGCCGAATTATATGTGAGGGGGAAGATGTTGTTTACACAGGCATTCACGATCTGTTCTTTGCTCAATGAACCCCCTTTATGGTTATTCTTTTCAGCTCGGAGGGTAGATTTCCTAAACGTAAACTACCACAGCAACAATGTAGGAGCATGAACTTGCCATGCGATTATGAACAATACTTGAGATGAGAGGTTGGAGTATCAAGAACATACCACTGAACAACGTCAGCCACTAATGGAACACATTGGATTGCTTTTATAGAAACCAATTTGATTCATGTTCTTCTTCAAAGTGTGTTACTAGTTATTGAGACGACATGGCAAAAAAAAATAAAACATATAAAAATATAAAAAAGTAAAAAAAAAGCTGGAATTACAACCTGTATAGACTTTCAGCTGAAAGTATGCAGAGCATAGGGCCCTCCCTCACGCAAGCAGTCAAACCACACAACTTCCAGGGTCCCAATCATTATCTGCAGTTCAGCTGAGGTGAAGTGGTAACTAGAAATGCTGTGAAATAAAATCCGAAATGTGATTTACAGCTCACCATGATAAAGTTAGTGTGGTGGACACTCCGTTGAAAAAATCAATGTAAAACGGTCCCATGTCGATCAAATCACTTCTAGTGTAACCCAAAAAGGAACACGACGTGCCCACATGTGCTTCCTTACAAACTTTAAATTGTCCAACTATTAAATATTGTTAATAATCTAAATATATGTATAGTCAAATAATAGGAAGGGGAAAATCATAATCCACAACGGTCTTGCAAGACCAGTTCCTATCTTGTTAGACCAGAAGTCAGTGCTCTATATCACAAATGCTCTAGCATCACAAAACTAGGTTGAGATGGTGCTTTTTTTACACAGTGCCTGGAGGACCCTTAATAAGTGCAATGTAAGAAATCTTTAACAAGTTCTGCAGCCTTGTTATCATAGATAAAGGTAGTAAGAAGGTTACCCGCTAGGTAGATGTATTACTCTAAAACTATCTCTTTTATTAAGGCAGAAAATGTAGAAAAAATTTTACACAAGACGTTTTAGTTTCATTGCCTCGCGCTGAAGCGCGAGACTGCAGGACAGTAGTGAGATGGCTACTAAGTACAATCGTAAACCATCCTATCACTAAATGTAGAGTTAACAAAATTACCCAGTGTATCATCAAGAGGTAGACTTTGCTTTCTTTCTTTTCATCCGTGCTTTGTCCACTACTAGGCCTAAGCTGTAGTCAAAAGTCTGAATTAGAAATCAGCTGCGAAGATTCGCGTGTGCAGCAGACATGCAGCCTCTGTTTGGGCTCAGCACGGCTGTGCTCTCTCCTAGCAAGGTGCCTGAGGGGAGGCTTCTCGAGGAAGGCCGGCGGCTGCTGCCTACGTGCCGTGAGCCACCGTCGGCTCTCCCGGACAAAAATCTTCATGGCACTTAAGACACGTTGTCTTCCCAGACACAGACCTCTCAAGCAGCTCTCCTATCGCGCAAAGAAAAAACAAAAACAAAACTCAGATCGGTCCAAGGCTGCTGCGGACAGCCCCTGATGCAAGAGCGGCCGGCCCGCGCGTGATCAGTGCCGTACGCGCGGGGCAAGCGCTTTTTTTTCGGATAGCCGGCTGGCGAGCGCACGAAGGGGCTCGCCAGCCGGGTGCCGTTCCCTAGCCCAGACCGAAGGGGGCTTCCGCCAGGTCCGTGGGGGTGCCGTGCTACCCTCGAGCCCCCGAGAGGGGCCCGCCAGCCGCGGCCCCGTGCTCCCTCAGACCCCGGAAGCGGCTCCGCCAGCCGCGGCTCGTGATCCATCAGACACAGGCCGGTGCTCCCGGTCAGGGGTGCCCCCGGCCGTGCTCTCCTCAGGGGGGGCCCCCCGTGCGCCGGCTCTCAGCCGGCCGTGCTGCCCCCCAGCCCGGCCGTGGTCCCTAGCAGCCCCGGCTCGTGATCTCTCAGCCCAGGACGTGCTAACTTCATGCCACGGCCGTGATTCCACCAGCCCCCGGCCGTGCTCACCAGCGCCACGGCCGTGCTCCCTCAGCGATCCGGGTAAGAAGTGCTCCCCAGCCGGAGCCTGTGCTCCCCCGCCCCCGGGCCGTGCTCCCTCAGCCCCCGCACGTGCTCCCAGCCCACGGCCGTGATCCCTCAGACCCGGGAGCGGGGCTACCTCAGCCCCCCCGCGTCTCGCCCGGGCCGCGCGCGCGCCGCCTCTGGCTCACAAGCTTGCAGCTACGGGACTCCTCCGCTTCTGGATCGGGTCTCCAGGAACAGCACGGCCACTCCCGAATAAGACCAGCACGCGCCAGAGATGCAACTTGGGCTTGCGGCAGTGCGTAATCTGAGCTTAGACCCATGAGCAGCAGCAGCATGCGCCGCCGCCCGGGGAATCACGACATAACCGGGGGCCCGGGCCGCGGGGCCGGCGGGAGCCGCTAGGGGACGGCGCGGGCGGATGGAGGGACGGAGGAGCACGCCGGGGCGCGGACAGGGGCCCGGCGGCGCAACTCGCACTTCGCCGCGCAACGAGCCCGCGCAGCGCCGCCGCCGCACGGCCGGCCCGGGGCACCCCCGCCGCGCCTCGCGAACCGTCCTGCGAGCGCTGAGGATCGGGCAGCCGATACGCCCAGGCAGCGCGCCCGCCCGGCCCGCCCCCAACCCCCTGCCGCGCCGCCGCCGGGTCCAGCGGCCGTGGCCCGACCCTCGGCCCCGCACCACTTCGCACGGCGATGGCCCGGCACGGGCAGCGCTCCGCCTCCCCGCCGCGCTGAGCCGCCGGAGCGGGCCGATGTCCCGCCTACAATGCTCCCCTTCCTGATTGGAAGGCGCTGCCTGAAGTCCCGCCCCCCCGCCCAAGCTCGTTGGGCACAGGCGCCGCTGCCTGTGGGGAAAGCACAGCACTATTGGTCGGGCCGGCTGTCAGTCAGCGGGCCGATGTGCCGGTTGGCTGCAGTTCCCGAGAAAGGGGAAAGGGCTTTTTTCGGGGTTGTTTCCGCAATGCCTAACCAGTGTTGGGGAACGGGAGTTCCTCCAGCGCCGCTGCGGAGCACTGCTCTGAACAGACTAAAATATCTTTTCTCTAGAATTTCAGAAGATATTCTGGGTTAACAGTTCCTGCTTGCGGCGCTGGGAGCAAGTCCGTGCTCTCCCGCATCAGGCGGTGTGCCGGCCACCCTCGATGGCTGGGGTCCTTCCGCTGCCCCCGGCGGCGCTGGCAGCGGCGCTCCGGCACCAAGATGGCGGCGGCGGCCGGGCTGAGGGCGCTGGGGCGGCGCTGGCTCTGCTGGCTCCTGGGGCTGCAGGCGGTGAGAGCCGGAGCCGGCTCGGGGCTGAGCGCGGCTGCAGCTCCCGGCACAAAGAGCGACTGGGAGGGGGCGGGGGAGGCGGCGTGAGACGTGTCCCGGGGCGGGAGGGGCGGGCGCCTCCTCCCGCTCCGGCGGCCGTGGCCTCTTTTTTGCTTTCCATGTCGGAGACTGGTCTCTGCTTCTGCCTTCTTCCTAAAATACTTTGTATAGGTGCTGCCTTTTTTCAAATGTAGTACATTGTTTGGTGTGAAAACAAAGCAACAGTGTAACGTGTATTTGGAGCTAAAGCATTGAAGGAGAAAATGCTGATGAAATGAAGCGCATCACTTGCTAAGTGTTTGAAATTATCTTGTTCTGATGGGAATTTACTTTCTGAAGTGTGAGAGGGTTTTTTTCCTGTCCCAATCAGAGGCATTTATTATGATTGGTACGTTTATTATTCTACGTTTGTTTCAGGCAAATATGATAGTTAAGATACTAAGAATAAAAATATTAGGGAGAGAGATTTTCTTCTACTTTCTCTTTCCTTTACCTCTCTGTAGTTTGATTCTGAGGGTGTTTTGAGCTCGCTGTGTAAGCAAAACCGCTTGAGTGAGGAATTATCGTGTCATGGAGCCTTTACTTGTTTTCATACACTGTTAGCGTTTTGGTTGGTTCTTTCTCACACACACTCAAAAGAAAAATCCTCTTGGCAGATTGTTCAGGGATCTGCTGGGCAAAGGGGTGGGGAGAGAGAATGCTGGAAGCAAAGTGACAGTGCCAGGAGCCCTGTTATTGCTCCAAGGGAAACAGATTCAAAAGTGACAGTGAAGTGAAAAGATGACAGGAAAGCATCAAAGGGGTGGATGGCAAGCAGCAAGGTGCAAGAAAATTGTTTTTGTTACTACCATAATTAATTTAATAAGTGAGCAGTAATTAAAATGTAGCTTTGGCAGTGTTTGGAATGCTCCTTAGGGGCTTTTTTACACTACTGTGTCATTGTTGTATTTCTTATTGCTGGTATCCCTCAGAAAAGATAAATACTAAATACTTTGAAAACTAAATGCATTAGTAAAAATCCTTTTAAAATGATGAATTATTCCAGTAGAACAGGGTTCCATTTTTGCTTGCCTGTTGTCATACAATGTCCTGTAAGAAGAAGAAAAATAGCTTTCTGCCTGATAGAATAGTGATTTCAGAATAGCTCTTTTTGTGTATTAGACTTCTCTGTTCATGCTTTAACTCTTACTTTTTTAGCAGAAAAATAAAAAAATGAGGCACCTAATATATTTTCTACCAATTCTCAATCCATAATATTTTCTATCTGCCACAAAAGTGACATGTCTTTCCTTCAGCTCTAGGTTAGCCACTTCAGCAGAGGAAATGGGTTTTGTCTCTACCAAACTTGGGTGTGCTGCCTGGGTTAGATGGCATGTGAACGTGAGAAGTCATTTTGCTGAATGACAAACTTAGTTTTTCTTCTGCACTTTTCTGTTTGGACCAGCATAGTTCTTTTGTCTTGGCTGTTATCATCCAGCTGAGTTTGCTGGTGCCCTGTCACTCACCTATGAGCACAGTGGTGCTGTTTGGTTTTGGGTGCTTAGGATGTAGTAGGTTTTGCCCGGGATCTTTTACCCAGACTGAAATGCATCTGGGAAAGCCACCTTCTGTCTCTCCATTCTTAATTTCCTCTCTCATTTTTCTCTTCCAAAGCAAGCAGTTGGAAGGGAAGTTTTAAGCTAAGGTGTGAGAAATCCATGTGTAGGAAAGCAGGAATGTGAAAATGCTACAAGAAAGACATTGAGGAGCTGGAGTGAGCCCAGAGAAGGACAGTGGAGCTGGGGAAGGGTCTGGAGCACAGGTTCTGTGAGGAGCAGCTGGGGGAGCTCATCCAGGAGAAAAGGAGTTGCAGGGGGAACTTCTCAGTCTCTACAACTGCCCGAAAGGATGGTGTAGCCTGGTGGGGGTGGCAAGGTAGCAAGTGATGGGATGAGAGAATAGGGCTTCACCTTGCACAAGGGGATGTTTAGATAGGATATAAGGAATAATTCCTTCACTGGAAAGGTGGTCAGGCACTGGAATGGGCTGCCCAGGGAAGTGGTGGGATCACCATTCCTGGAAGTGTTCAAAAGGCACATGGATGTGACACTTGGGACAGGGTTTGGGGCTGAACACTGGTGCTGGGTTAATGGTTGGATTCAATGATGATTTTAGAGGTCTTTTCCAACCTTAATGATTCTATGAGAACAAAACCCAAATATCATTTAAGTGTTGTGATTGGTTGTATTATTTTTGCTGCCCATAAAAAGCAGAACTGGTGTTTTACATAAAAGCCATGTAATTGAACGGCCTGTTGTAAAGTATTGCTGATAAATAAGAATTGCAGGTTTTTATCTGCACTTCCACTTAATAGTATATGCAATTTTCCTGGAGCATTAGTGCAAACATGCAATTAAAATCCTACCTGTATGTCTTGTTGAGCAGTTTGGTTAATTTCATCACTTTCTGGTTGTATTTTTCCTGAGCCTAGCTGTTACATTACTTTCCATGAGTGTTTTCAGTGATCCAAAACTCACTGAAATTCTTTTTTGAAGAGGAGGCTTTGAAAAGCTGTAACCATGTGCATTTCAGCTGATTCATTACCTTTGGGTTTTCTTCTTAACTTGAAGTTAGCAAGGGGAAAGCAGTAGAGCTATCAGAAGTGTATATGAATTAATTTTGGCCGGTCTGATACCTTGAAATGTACATATTTTGAGTGACTGGAATTCCCAGATAAAGACCCTTCTTCTCAATAGGGTGTTTTGAGCCCTTGGGCTGACCATTTAGGCATTACTGTAAAACAGTCACAAGAGACTTAACTTGCTCTTCCTAATCATTACAGCATTTAAAGACATCTTTTAAAAAAAAAAAATTAATACTAAGTGTAATGTTGTATTGACTTTCAGGTAAGTGTTTATGGAGCACAGTTGTCATCAGAAGCCTGCAGAGAGCTGGGCTTCTCCAGTAACTTGCTGTGCAGTTCTTGCAACCTTCTTGGGCAGTTCAGCCTGAATCAGCTGGATCCGTTCTGCAGGGAGTGCTGCCAAGAAGAAGCTCAGCTGGAAACTAGAAAGGTGGGTTTTGGACCAAATCCCTTGTGGAATAATTTAACATGTCATCTTTAGGAAACTTTTCATTTAAAAAATGCATGAGAATGTGGGCTATTATTTCAGGAGGAAAATGCAGCCTTTATTCATAGCCCAATATACATCTACCGAGTCTAGATTGGCAGACTTGCCATACTGCTGTAAAAAAATGTCCCTGTACCAACAGGGGAATCTTGGGTTCTCTGGCAGCCCTTCTCTGGTGTGATGTGGCCATATTTGGGAACTATATCCTTTTAAAAGGAAGATACATGGGATTGGAAGAGGGCAGAAGAGGATGAGGAGAGCAGTGCTTGATGACAGCTCCTGCTTGGTCACTGACACGTAGCATAATGGGCAGGATAGCTTAGATCAGTTAGTCCTGGGCAACAAAAGGCTGGTGCAGCCTCCAGGTCACTCCTTGGAGTGGCACAAACCACATAGAAGCAGGACTGCTCAACTCCATCCTGCAGCAGTGAAAAACAGCTGGATATTTAGGAATGGTCTCTCTCAGAGCTCATGCTGTGCTACAATCAGTTCAAGGCAAAACCTTTCCTTTTTCTGTAGTAAATAAATACCTCTGTTCTTTAAGGTATGTTATCAATGAGGAATTTTTAGAGTTCTTGAAAAGAATACGTGTTTTCTAATATGTGGTAATTTAAGAGTGTTCTAGAATATAGTGAAGACAAATCAATCATCAAGAAGGTAGAGGTTTCAAGGATGAGAGGTGCTGAAATTATTTTTAATGGCTAGGAGATAGTGAAATAACTGACATAATGAAATTAATGAGGAAATTAGCAGGTTTTTCCTGTCAATTAAATTCACCTTAATATTTAAAAAAAGAAAGTCTGCCTTTAATTTTTAATAAAACCACTGATTACAGTGTTGGGTACAACATATTAAGTATCAAGAAGCATATGTTTGGGATTGGCAGAGAATTTGTAGTTTAATTAGTATTTTCCGAGTATTGACAGACTAAGCTGTAAATTTTATGTATTAACAAAGTAATATTTCAATACAATCCTTCTGTGACTTGATATGTAAGGCTTTTTCTTTGCTAGATATATGAACCTTATAAAGGAAAGTTTCTCTCTGGGGAAAGCTCCAGTTCTTTTACATGTGTATACATACATATATAAATATGTACATATCTATACATACACTGTAACAGTTGTGCTGGCAGCAGCAGCAAGGCTTCCTGTCCTCTTGTAAAGAGAGGATGCTTTAATTTGCTTGGGTAATATCTTTAGAGTTTTGCCTCTGCAAATAACATAGCACAAGAACTTAAGGAGCAGGACAATTTCTGTTGTCATTTGATGGGAAAATAAGGTAGAGGAGCTATGCTGCATTTCTGTCAATGTAACTTCTGAAAAAAAGTCTTAATTTATCAATAATATACTGCAGGATGTAAGTTAGTTTGTGCTGTAAACATTGCATTAATAAGAGCTGGATCAAATAACAGAAATTAAATTAATATATAGTTTCCTGAATCAGACCTAGATTTCATTGTGTGGATAATTACACTTTCTGTGTAAGGATAAGGAAATGCCATTTTATGGTCAGGACTTCACACTGTAAATATTATTAGTCTGAAAACTATTTTAGTCGTGATCAATGAAGTAAAATAAATAGCACAGAGCTGGACAGGGTCTCAAAGGTGTTTGACAAATTCCTTCATAGTGGACCAGGTTTCCTTGTATATTCACAGGAAGCAAGAAATTTTATGTTATAAGTTGTTGGGTTTTTATTCTATTTGTGTTTTACCCAGTTTCATTTTCTGTTTGGGCTTTGTAGTAAATGTGAACAATGTAGATTTTGATTATTACTTTATCTTTTCTTATTTCTGTGACACTTCTGAAGAAATGTGGTGCAAATGATATTTGAGACTTGGAACTAAAATTGTAAGCATCAGCTTGAAGTTTAGGAGTGATTATGATAGTATTTTTGTACATTTTCATATCTGAGTTTGAATGCAGGCTTCCATATTGTGTGCATGAACAGAAATTTTGGATTGTTCTAACATTATGATTATATGGTTTAATATAGCATCATTTCTAATTTTCTTATGAATGCTGTTTCAGAAAATGGAAATTTTTTATACTGTTACTACTGCTTAGAAATGTATATTACAGATTTGGTGATTGTTTGGAGGTTTTACTTTTTTTTTTTAAAGTCATACTCAGTAACCTCTCTTGAAAACTAACCAGTGGAAAATTAGTGTTTGGAGACTATTAATATTATCTTAACAGATTGTATTCAGAATCATCACATTTTGAATTGACTTGTGTTTTAACATAGTACTGGTTGTAACAGATGTCTGTAATTGAGCTTGAGATGTTACTATTACATAGAAGTTAAAAATACAATTTTTAGTTGCTTCTTGCTAAGCAAGAATTTTCATTCTAGGTATGCAGACTATGAAAGCTGAATGCTGCCCTTTGCTATAGGTTTTCCTTTTCCCTGTTTTTTCTTTCCCTGTTACCACAGAAATCTTCTTTCTAATGAAAATTTGATAGTAAAGAGTGAATGAATGTTGAAAGCTCTTAAAGGCTTTTTCTTTCCTACCCTCTTACTTGTAGAATTTTTCATCTAACTCTGAAAACCTGCATCTCAATGTCAGATGTTTGACTTTCTGATTAGCAGCCTGGCATGTTGCTGAGCTCCAGAGCAGTGTTACTCTCTGCTAAAGCTGTGACTCTGTGCTTGAACATCCTGCAAGTACAGGAATCGTTCTCCTCTGAGCCACAATCCCAGTACTTGAGGTAGCTCACTCCTTACCTGACCTCCTTACCTGTGCTTCCCATGAGGTGGCACAGCACATGTCTGTGCTAGAGACTTGCCAACTACAGGAATTCCAGGATATGCTTTAGGATTTTATTCTCTTTGCAAGTCTGTGGCAAAGACTAGAAATAGGGAAAGTGAGAGTTAGTTTATTGCATGACTTGTGCCTGAGTTCTAAACGAGAATTTAAAATTGAAGGTAATAGCACATCTATCTGAGAATTTTTACATAATTGCTGCTTTTCACAAATGGTCTGTGAAGTATCCTCAGGCAGAAAAGTATTTCAGGCTGCATAGTTGCATAGTGCAACCTCAGATGAGATGTTTACAGATTTGAACTGTTTCATAGCCTTGAAAGAAGTGTATTATTAATCCTACTCTTGTTATTGGTCCAGTAGTTTGTGAATTGGCATTGTGGAAAATAGCTGTGAGATATTCTTGTTACACAAAATTTATCTTGCTCTGAACTTCTGCTGACACCTGTCCAGTGAAATATTTTAATTACTTCATAATTGGACTATGGGTAAAATGAAAAAATGTTCTGGTTATTTTCTGCTCCTCTAGAGATTTTGTATGCAGTCTCACAGCAATTCAGAAGCCAGCTTAAACAGTATTGCTTTAGACAGCTGCAAGTTTTAAGCCTCAGTCTGTCAGATGCAGAGTATTGCTGGTGTGTAAAACATAGAAGGATGAAATGGAGGTGAAGCTAACTGTGCGTGAAATTGTAGTAGGAGAGATTGTCCATATTTTGCAGTAGCTGAAAATAGCTGCACTCCATCTGCAGCTTCACTTAGGCTATGTGATCATTTCAGACATAGCTATGAGCATATTCCATTAATTGTATATTATAATCTTAGATTTATCTCAACTATATATGCATGTCAAAATCCAAATTGATTTTAAAAATCAACTCGGTGATAAAATTTGCAATACATTAAATTTCACAGTTGCACTGTGCAGAATTGCTACAACCCATAGAAGTTAGCAATATATCTAAATTGAGCTTTGAAAAATGTATTTTGCTCACTAATATGTGTTGAACTTTAGCATTTTAAATTTCTACTGAAATATTTGTCGTATTGTAATGTTAAAGAGTCTGGTGACTTAGAGAACATGACATCAGGTGTAATGACTAGGTGCTTCTTCTATTTAAAAAAAGACAACAAAACAAATCAAAAGCTTTCTTAAAACTCCATTCTTTTACATGTGTAGAATTCTTAAATGTGCTCTCATGAATTATAAGGAGGAATAAGGTGACATTCTTGTTCAGACTTTTTAAAACTCAAAAAATAGTTTACAAAACTCACAATAATTGCTGGAATTAGAATAACTTGAAGTGCTTTTAATGCTTCAGGCTACTCCTGTGTGACCCAATTTACATTTATTTTCCAGGTTTGTTTTTTTTCTTTTCATTACACTAATTAAAGTGCTACACTCAAATTGCTGTTGACTGCCTTCTTGTTCTGCCAGAGGCTCTTAACATGAATACTTCCACTCTCATTGGAACTTCAGGTTTTCAATTCAATGGTTAAAAACAGAGAACTACTTAGAATTCATTGACATCTCAGAGATGTAAAGTAAGTGTCAGTCATATCAATGCTTACAGAAATTAATTGGAAGTTTAGTTTACTTCTTCTAGCTGTTTCTCAAAACCCACATCTTTTTCTGCCTTTTGATGTGTCCTGTAAAGTCTCTTGGATACTTTGTAAAAAATCAAATTGTTTTTTTACTTAACTGTATTCCTTATTTCTAATGGTGTCTAAAATGGTTCATATTCATTGGTTTTCTAGCAAGTGTGACTTCAAAAATAGTGTGATTCAATGACAGCATATTTTATTGAACATTCAAGTAAATAATCAGAACTTTGTAATTAAGACTAATATGCTATATGATTTCCTTTCAAAGTTTGCTTTTAACCAAGTGTCCCATACAGTTCATATAGGAATGATTTTATTGGCTATTTTGATAGGGAAGTTAGAGGAGCTGAGGTGACACTGTTCTCTCTAATTGAGAAAGTCTCTTACCAGTACTGTTGCTTAAAAATATTTTTCACAATCATTCCTTGTATTAAAAGTGTGCTGCAATGGATATTCTTCTCAAGAACTTTACCATGTACACTCTTTCCCTTCCCTCTGTACATGATGCTATTGTCAATGAAAATTAATGTTGACAAGAAGTAGTCCTAGATAAGGAAGGTGCAGCCAACTAGTCAATGCCTAAGACAGAAATTTACTGCCTTTTGTTTGGCTCTGGTTCACCACGTGTTCATCTCTGTCAGATAAACTAAGATAAAATACATTATCTGTCTGTAATAGGGTAAGTCTTACCCATGGAAGAGCTCTATCTGATCTTCTCAGTGAAAAAAAAAGATTAGGGAAGCTATAAATGTGAATTTGCCAAATGAGTTTCAGTTGTTGATATGCATCTGTGCTGGTCAATGGACTAGCTTTTGCTAATCAAGGCAGACCTTCATCTAGATAAAGTACTCACATTTGACTCTACATTTGTTGAAGGCACTTCAAAAAGCAGAAGTCTCAAAATTAATTAAATGCGTAAGGTGAAATAAATATCTCATGAGATCTGTTTTCTCACTGTTTTCTTTTGCAACTCTAAGATGCTTTATTTTTTAACAAAGCACAGACTGGAGAATAAAAGAGATGTTCAGGGATTCTCCTTCTAGTGGTAAATAGGTGCTTAGACATAATCAGATGTTATAGTGCAGAATTGAAACTTGACCTGTTAACTTCCAGTCTGCTCTTTCACTTGCATAATTCTGAGTAGGTCCAAGTGAGAGCTGTACACAGGAGCCCTTTTTGTGCCACCCTTCTCTATTCCACTCTGCTTTCCACCCCCACTCAAACTGACTATTCACATCACCTAATCCAGGTGACAGCTCCAGAGGTCTAAAGTTGGTGGTTGCTCAGCTTCTCCATTTTCTCTCTCACCCTTGTGCCAGATCTCTTGCACGTATGAACTTACACCAAACATTGCAGAAACCAAAGTTAATAAAAATAGGCTGCCAGGAGCAGAAGCTGGTTTGGAACTTTTTAGTGGCTATTGGATTTAAAAGCACAAATGTTTTTAGAATCCTGCAAGGAGAGTAACATTTAACAGCAAAAGTAGTGATGGATGACACATTTCCTGTAGGCTGAAGAATGTAATAGTAATGCACAAATATATTTTGTATGTACAGAATAAAATGTCTCCTTTGAGACTCCTACTCAAAGCAGACCTCAAAGTTCTGAGGAGCTCCAAGAATGCAGATTATAATGTCTTCCTTAGTAAATTATTTCAGTGCTTAAACACTGTCATTGTGACTTTTTTTCACCCTTATAGTCAGTCGGAATTTCCTTCCCCACAAATAAATGAGTGCTTAGATTCTGCTCAGCTTTGTTCAGAGCAACTTGTCTGTAATACATATCACTAATCACAGGAGTAGCACTGATTCACATAACTGGTTTATGACTGTTAGACTCTGTGTCCACAGTCTTATTTAGAGTTAGGCATCTCTTTTCACAGGATAATGAGCTGTCAGTGGTAGAAGCTACTTTGTTGCTAAATTTACTGATGACATCAGTTCAGAATGATGTGTGTGTGTAGCAATGACTTGCTTGGCTTTCTGTATTATAGAGCAGTAATTCATAATGCTCCTGGCAGTGAGGCTTTCTGACTGCTCCCTGTTAACCCACAGATTTTTACTCATGTTCTGCCTCCAGGGAAAGGAAAGACAAGAGTGATTTTGAAAACCTTGAGCTGTCCATATAAGTGCATTCTTTCCCATAGAAAATATTTTATAGCTTGTATCTCAGTGTATATTCTTTTAAACTTTTTTAGTTTAGAAGATTAGTTTTCTAGTAAAAGTCACAAATTAACTGCTAGTTAGAAAAGCTTAGAAAAAAAGCAAAAGAAACTTTCAGCAAAATCTCTTGGTTGTAAATTTCTCAGAAGAACAAATATTAATTAACCTGTTTTGCTTTCTGGGTGTGTGGATGGAACACAATAAAAATTAAGTTGCATGCTTTCATAAAAGAGACCATTTACCCTCTTTTTCAACAGTACCATTTTGCATATACCAAGGAACTTTGCCCATTAAGAATAATATCCAGATTTTTCCTGAATTTTTTTGAAGTTGATAGGAGATGAGGAGATGTCTTCTGCAGACCTTATTTCATAATAGGAAATTAAAATTGCAGTGAAATTCATAAAAACACTGTTTACGTTGGAAAAAGAGTTGATACTAAATACTTAGTGGAAGATAATCTTGTACCTGAGGCTAGTGAAAATTCTAGAGGTTTAGCTGTAGTCATAAGTTTGCTTTTCTGCTTGTTCTCAGAATTATATTTTTTTAACTGTTTGGTGTTAGGAGAGGACAGTGTGCACATATTGGAGAGAATCCAGGTACCATAAAGCAGCCTGTTTCATTTCATGTTTTAAGATCTGCTGGTGCTGTCAGCTCATTACAAAGAGCTGTTGGAATCCAGCCTGAGTTACACTTTGTAACCTGTGGCAGGGTCACCCTCAGTCAATAGTTAGAAGAAAGCAGCCTGCAAATCTTAAGTGTCATAGAAGTAAAATTAGGTATAACTTGCTGTTATTTTATTACATTTTTTGTCACTTTGATCTAACATAATTTTGTAACAATCGAGGAGCCATCTCTGTTCAATACCACTTCTTGCAGTTCAGTTTGGTCTGAATTCCTGTGTGATTGTAAACATTAATGGCTACGTAGCAGGAATGTCACTTTTCTTCTGGAGTCTTCACCATGAGTAACTGTGATAACAATACCATATCAATGTATAAATGAAGCACAGCTGAAATTTTGTCTTGCAGAAATTGCTTCAATTCTCTTCCTAATAGCAGGTGAAATGTTTTCTTTCATGTAAGTTAAAATTCCTTATTTTTACAATGTATATTTTTAACTAGCACAATTCTTGAGAAAAAAGGTGTTATTCTGCTATAATTAGCACTCTGCTTAATAATTAAAGCAGACATGACCAATAATGTGGTTTGTCTCTTTTCGCTTTTGAAGAGCCATCCTGATTCCATCAGTATGAACTGTTACAAGAATTTCAGATGCATTCCAAAAACTTTTGAATAAAACTGAACTCAAGTTGGTGCTTTGGAAAAGATGAGGGAAAAGTTCAGATATTGTCAAAGTAACCGTAGAAAACATGCTGTTAGAATGTAAAAAAAGCTAAATTCTTTTATAGATGCAGACATGAGTCAGCACTTGTTTTGGATGTTAACATGGACACCAGTAATAGTTTAGAAGGTCTTTATTTCATTGCTTCTAGTACTAAACTCACTTTCATGAGCACTAAAACAAGTGAAGCATTACTTTAAAATGAACTGACTCATGAGTTAAGCATTGTGTAATGAACTGACTCGAGATGTTTGTGTGCCTCCATGCTGAGTGATACATGTCATTCTTATTAACACTTGAACACAGTGACTGCCTTCACAAGGAAGTTTGGAGAGCATCTGCTCTGGATACAATGAGATGGTAGATATTAACAACTAGGCTTTTGTGGTGGGCTAAGTGATGCAAATAAACCTGGGGTCTTTGCAAAAGATACCTTTGTTTAGAGTTACAAATGAAACCAGTTGATTCTTTTTTTTTTTTTCTGGTCTAGCCATCAAGAAAGCAGCTGTTTGTCCCAGCATGAATCTAAACCTTTTTGTACCAGAACAGTTGGGTTTCAATTACGGCAGAATTACAAGCTCAAAATTTAGACATCAATGATTGAGCTGTTTTCTTTGTTAAATTTCTATCAACTAATGGCCAGGAATTACAAACTGGGAATAATGAATAGTTACAAAATGTCTTACATATTTTAGATTCCTACAGTGATCTAGTTCCATAAAAATTCTTGTTTGGAAGGAAAAAATGACTAACTTGCAGTAATGAGAATTCAAAAATGCTCATTTTACTGTTGTCCTAAATTTGAGTGTACATAGCTTAAGATAGACTTACATAAAATAGTTAATTAACTAGATAGAAGGCTATTTATTCTCTTGTCTACTTCTTTATACTGACTTCTTGATAGAAAAATGCAGATAGTTGTCAGTAACAGAGAAATCAGTATAAATGTTCAATGGATTAATGAGTGTGCAAAGGAGTATCTAAATGTAGGATTGCTGATAGAACCATTGAGTATTTTTTTTTTTTTTTAACAACAAAGAGACAAAGTAAGTGAAGTTTCTGAACCCCTGTGCTGTGTTTCCTCCATCTTTGTAATTCATGTTTTAATTCCAGAGGAATTTTAATTATGCAAGCTAGTATCTGAGCTGTTTATCACTGCCTTTTTTAATTAAGACCTTGATTTGAGTGGTGAAAAAGCTTTTAGAAGTCTGGTATTTATGATCTCTTGAGTATTGTTTCATGGTATTTCTGAGTTTTAACAGTCAAATCTTAGGTTTTTATCTTAAATACAATGTTTAGTTGAAAATGTATCTGTAGTTAGGCAAATTTCTGAGATGCTGGTCAGAACAGATAATGCAGTGTAACATTCTCTTTTCAGTTTTCCACAGAAGTAATGATTATTGATTAGTTCATGCCAAGAGAGAAGTTGTCATTTCCCTGCAAATGATTAGAGTATTTCTTATGTTTGAATTCACAGTATTTAAGCAAATACTGAGTTGGCCCTGAATCAGAATTTGAATATTCAGAAATGAACATGTATTTCTGGCTATGTATTTCTATAATGCCTCCATATGATAGGTGATGGAATGTTAATAAAATTGTCTTTGAGCTTCCTGTTGTATCGCATGTGGTTTGCTTTTTCAGAGTGGTTCATGAAGGTTAGTTTTAATTACTTGTGTTCACAGTTCTTATTTTAAGTGAAACATGAATTTATGTAACTTCAGTAAAGTTATATTTTTCTGTACTCAAACTTGGACATTTTTTAAGAAAACACTGTCTAAAAACATGAAAGCAGAGGTTTTATGAAAGATAATAAATTAATTTTTTTAAAATTAAGCTCATTCTGTCTGCTTATCTATAAACAGTGGGCTTTAAGGCTTGTGATTTGGATATCAAAGGAAGGATGTGATTTTGTATACAGTATTATATATATAGTATATATACTATGTGTAATATTAAAATGCTTGTTGTTGGAGTATGACGTTCTGTTTTACTAGCTGGAAAATCTGTTGTTTACTTATTTAAGATTCACCAAACTATAGAATCATTTACATGTTGCAAAAAGAATCACAAAATAGTCTAAAAATATGAGAGTATGCAAGATAATTAATTAGGTGGAGTGTTTTTAAATTCATATATAAAATTGAAATTAACTTATATTTTAAGAAGACTGGATCTGAGTATCTTGCATAGCTGACAAAAGTGATTGACATCTAAGTGCAAGTATGAAAGTTAGCCCAGCCTGTACATAATATTTCACCTAAGGCCTGTTAATGTGATCTGTCCTCTTTCTGTAAACACAGTGTACTAAAATCAACCAATAGCCCAAATGGGAAATTTAAAGTCACTGCCTTATCTTCATTATAAGTATTTCACTGTCCAAATTAGGTTTAAAGTGGAAACTAAAATTTCATTTAATGAGATTTTGTTAGTATCTTTGGGAAGGAAGAAATCGTTTTCCTATTACTAACCCATAATTCTCATTGTAACATATCCAGTTGCATTTTTTAAATGAAACTTTGCTTATACCAACATTATATCTCAAATGATCTTTTGTTTTGTTTTCTTTTTTACATTTTTAGTTTGATGAATGAAAATTATCATGTATCTTGAGTGAACAGTAGGTTTTTGCATAATCAGAGACAGGTCTGGACCTGTAATTCTGTCTAGGATCTTACTTGTAATTAGCATCAACAGAGTAGCATATTGTCTCCTCAGAGAAAAATAGTTCAACAGATAACACACTATAAATAATCTAGTAATCTAGATTACTTTTGTCATTAATGGCTTCTGTTTATTATTACAGCTTTATGCAGGAGCTGTCCTAGAGGTATGTGGATGAAAATTGGGAAGGTTCCCTCAAGTCCAGGGTAAGTAAAGCCACTAGTGTTCCTTCAAATATGAAATACTGTCACTGCTGAATGACAAAAGGTACTCTTAAGTACATTACAAGTAGTCATAAATTCAGTATATTATATCAGTAAAGTTATACTGACCTGAGACTCATAGAACTGATCTCCAGTAATTGATAGATGAAAATATATTGTGCACTTATGGAATGATTTTATTTTCACAGATCCTGCTATATAATTGTTTTATCAGTGGATAATGACAGTCAACTAACAGGAATGGAATACACTAGTGTAAAAGGAAAATCAGTACCATCAGTGTCTGGTCTGAGGAAGCTGCAGGAAAAGAATCTGTGAGAAATTTCAAACTGGACTTTTCTTATAAATTAGGGAAGAGCTTAGGTGACAGCAGTACTATGGTTATTTTGGGGTTTTCCCTGTAATGAGAACCCTAATACCATACTCCCTATTACTGTACTTTGGATATAGTTGGACATAAGTACTAATCTAGCTTTAGAATTTAAAATTGCACAAACAACATGTCTCCATCTACTGTGGGAAGTGTTAATACCTCCCTGTTTGAAGGCTGGCTGACAAACAGTGGGGAAAAAAGGGTTTTAAAACAGGTTACAATTTACATAAGTTGTACTCCATTATATCCTTTCCTGCCGCCTCTGCCCACACAGTTGAGTGGAATGACTACCAAGGCCAGAGCAAAGCTCTTTTCTCTTTTCCACTGTATAAAATGTCAGAATCAGAATTCTTTAAATTACTTGTCCTACTTGAGGAGATTAACTTTGTTAGCACAAGAGCCCATTTTATCTCCATGACTGTTCAAATTTAGCAAACATAAAAACATTCCCAACTGTTGTTGCCCATTCATTCAGCTGCTTTATGGTTCTGGATTTGTAACACTTAAGTGCTCATTTGAGCCATAAGTTTGAAGGAAAAGGTTAACCTGTTAGCCTGACTCCAGCCTGCATTGTGTCCTCAGTTATCCTCATGTGTAGGTCCTTGAAGGGAATGGCCCTCAATTTCTGCTGGGTGCACACTTTGAAACATGTTCCAAAGATCTGGAATGGTGCAAAAGAAGAAACTTGAAAACTGTGACTAGTTTAGGTTTTTTTCCCATTCAATTCTTGGTTATCTAAACCTCCTCAAATATTTACATTCCATTAATCATATAGCTAACTTTTTTAAATGGCTGGATATGTTTTGTTGTTTTTTAAAAAGGATCTCTGTTTTGACCACCAGTTTTGATTTGGTACAGTGAGAGTTAAAGAAGGACTGATTGGTGCGCTTAAATGTCTTTTCTGTGTTTCCATCACCAATTTCTGCAGCTACTCAATCTAAACTTATCTTAACTAAATTTACAGCTAGGGTATTAGAAGAGGTTGGAAGATAGAATATGTATTAGAAACATTCTTAAAAATTTTTAAAAGTAGTAGAATATATTCATTCAGCTGGTATTTGTCTTCACAATAGTATTGATCTCAGAATACTCAGATTTCCTTCTTTCTTTTAACTTCTAACAGAAACAGTATTTAATGTCTCCATCTTAAGACATTTACATTCAAGAAGTGTTTTTATTTCAGAATTTCACTTGGACATTTGCTACAGAAGTTAGGTTGCCTGAAGGTCATGCTGCTGCTTTTCAAACATTGTCTTTGTAGGCTTCATTGAACAGTGTAGCCTGTCACTGACAATGTCTCATCACAAAAAACTGAATCCTTTTCCAGAGCTTCTGTGAGGGTTTTGTTAGAGTTTGTTTATATTTTGGGGGGTTTCTCCTCAGAATATACACAAAATTAATGGTTAATTGCAGGACTATGTATATATTAGAATTACATGGATTAGTGTATGTTACTCCTGTATGTAACTGTGAAGTCTTGACCTTTAAGTAGTCGTGTAAATTGTTTTGTCACTTGGCTTAGTCCCACAGAGTTGATGTGTCTCAGGCTGCGTCTGGATTATGTTTTATTTGGCTAAAGGACGAAAAGTGTTGTTTTGCTGGTTTTTTGGTTGTGGTTGGATTTTTTTATTATGAGATGCACATATTAAAATAGTTAAGGATTGAAATCAGTTGAATTAACAAAGGTTTGTAAAAGTTACACAGTTGGAAGAAGCTGTGGGTTCTTGGTCCTTCTCTATCAAATTTTCTTTCAAAATTAGTGGTTGTATAATCTTCAGCTGTAAACAGTTGCTCAACACACCTGTGTGCCTGAAATGTGAGAATCATTACATATGGAATATATTCCCTATATATATAGGAGAGCAAAGGAGTGAGAAGTGATGACAAAAATCTAGTCCTGAGCAAGAGGATGGAAAAGTCTGGTCTTCAGCAAGATGATCTCTTGTCTTGAACTGGAAGTTATTGTTCGTAATGTCAAACCAAACAACTAAATTTGGCTTTTGTGAATGTGGCCAAGGATGCCTGTTAGGTTTTTCAGACAGTTTCTTGTGGTAAGTCTGATAACAGACCACATTTCTGTATGCCTCTTAAATTCAGTTCTGAAATATTCTTATGGATAAATATCCCTTAAAAATAAATTGCTCTATTATAAATGCTGTACTCTAAAATTAATTCCTATATATTACATATATTTTCAAATTTTTCTATATAAAACTGTTCTTAAATATTTGTCATTTAAAAGTACTCCATCAAAGTAGAATATTAATAACCTAAGTGAAAACATTCATAGATGAAGCAATATCTTAATATACCAGGTAACACAATGACAGGTTTTGGCTGACAGCCATAAAACTGAAGCTCTGGAATAGAATAATGAATTAGCTGGGTCAGTGATTAATCTAGCATATTTGTTTTAAATTGGCTTTTCAGTGGCAGCTGTGTTCTGTTCACCATGAGATAGGAGATCAGTGTTTAGACTCCTACATTCTTTCCAGTGTGTTTAAAAAACTGAATTAGACTGGGTTTTTTCATTGTACATTCCTTTCATATTTCTCTCCATTTTTTTTTTCCTCAATAAAATAATTCTCACCTCTCCTTTTGAGTTAAGAAATGAATGTGCTCCCAGCAAATCTGTTCTAGAAACAAGGCAAGGTCCTTAATCCTTGAACTCACGCAGTGTGCAGCTACATTAAATCCTCTGATTTCAGAGTCAATCAGCATTATTATATCACCTAAGTTCTCCAAGTTAAGGGGATTCTTTTAGCTACTAAATTGTAATTTCTGATGGGATTGTATTGTATGAGGTAAGATCACTCATTTCCTAGTTATTTTAATCTGTAACTCATAAATACTGACAAAAGAAAGTTAGAAAATTGTATTAACCTTAAATCTTGCACAGATAAAAGCATTACTAAAACTCTTACTAAGAAATACAGATATTGTAGTGGGAGACATGCATTGCTTTATCATAATCTTTTGCACACAGATGACACACAAATTAAAACAATACTGCCCTTCAGATTCACTCAAAAATGTCTCTTGCCCAACTGCTTATACAAAGTACCCTGTCTTTGGGATTTTTTGAAGTTTCTTCTTCAGGCTTGATTGGAGCTCTCTCTTGGATCCATTTCTGAAAGCATATGGTGCTTTTTATAAAATCATGAACAGCTGCATTGTAATTTAAGAGACTACAAATAGTAGTTATTGATGTGCCATATGAATTCTTAAATTTAAATTTTTATCTCAAACTCAGTTCCCCGAAAGGTACAGAGCTATAGTCATTAAAATGTAAATAAGTGCTTGTTGTGTGCTGTAATTCAGTCTTTTTGCTCAGCTTTCATGGTAACTTTTGGAGCAGACTCATACCATCTCCAAAACTGCAGAGCATGTATTTGTCCCCAAAACAAATGTCTGAGGGAAGACAGTAATGTTTTTGTCTTGCCCAGACATATTCACATTTCTAGCAAATACTGCCAATTGTCTTAGCAATGCTCTGCTATTGGAGGCATTATTAAATGTTAGAATCTTTTGTCTTCATAAAATGTCCCTCTCTTACTCTACCTTTCGTTTTGGTTTCTTTTTCATGGATTTAGCACTTGATAGTTGGCAATGCCTCAATAAAATGTTTTTTAATTCAAGTTCATTTCATGCACAAAATGGTCAAGTCTGTATGGTCAAGTCCTTTGTTCCTTTTTTATGTAAAATTTTGCAACATTATGCACAAACTGTGTCTCCAGTAAAATTTCTTACTTTCAAACAGCTTGTGTCTAATAATTCATGGCCAAGCAAGCAGACTATCCTTTAGCTTATCTGTAGTATTACATTTACTTTCTGATTATTCAAGTTAGCTCAGAACAACTGTTTGTTCTGCTTGGAGGGATGTTTCATGTCCATTTTGGGTCAGGAAGTCCTCTTATGCTGTGTCCTGCTGCACCTCAGAGAATAGTGCAGGTGTGTGTGTGTGTGTGCACAATCACAGACTTGCCCTTCTTTCACCATCTAAGTGGTTCTTAGATTCCTACAGGCTCCACTTTGGCTCCACTCTGGAATTTAATTCCAACAAACTAGTTTTCACAGACTTTCTTATTACACCTCTATGTTTTGTCTTGAAACAAATGGACATTATAACAATAGCAGTGAGTTTTCTCTTCTACTGTGTTTTAGGTCTTTAAAAGCAGCGTTTAGTGGGGGCCAGGCTTTGAAATGCTCGTACACACTTGATCCTTCTCTGCCCTTGTAATTGATTCTGGGGCAATCCTGTCTGCTCTTCAGGAACACCTCAGGAGTGCCTTCCAACAGAAGTGCTTTGGTACTGCTCGTGGTTTATTGGAGCATAATGTGAAGTGATTTTGCAAAGCTGTCTGGAGAACAGCTCTGACTCCTGGTCCCGTGTTTGATTCACCAGAACACAGGGTCATGGCACCGAGCTCAGAGTTCCTCTTACAGAAATCACAGTGGAAAATGCCTCTCCTGCTCACCCATGGATAGGTTAGAGAAAGGTTTGTTTCTCTGTGGTGTGTAATTTCTAAAGCTGCTACAGAGAGAAGAGAATGGGGAGATAGCTTGGATAGGATTTAGTGTTAAACAGCAAACTACTAAATAATGGTGTGTAGATGATGTGCAAGTACCACTCAGACACAGAACTGTAAGAAGCATCGTTGATGTCAGGGTATAGAGGCGAAACTGTTGGAGCAATGTAAAGGTGGAGCACATACACCACATCCCATGATAAGGAAGCAGTCATGTGTCCCTAAATGTGCACTGTAGCTGCCTCTGACTTCTAACCCCATCATTTCAGAGGCTGCTAATTCAACTCAAGGACTGATTATGTGGAAAGGAAAAAAAAAGTGCTTGATGGGATAATCTGTGTTTTTAATGCATGTCAGTATTTGAGTTTCTCATTTTAGCTTCCAAAATTCAGAATATACAAATTAAGTTATTTGTACAGTGAGTGTTTTTCTTTGTTGCATTGCAAATTCGAGTGAGTGATGCAGAAAGTCACTGTGATCAGCATTAGAAATAAATATGCCATAGCAGAAACTAATTTTGTTCCAGCTGTCTAAAATTTCTGGAAAAATGTTCTGTAGTGCTTCAGCTTTCAGAAGCTTTAGACATTTGACATTGATACAAGTGTGTAATAGCTACTTTTAATGTGGCAGAATGTAATGCTGCCTATAGAATACTTTCTTCTTCCACCTAATGCTGTTTCCACTTTATGTGAGCTTGTTCAGTCCAACACTGCAGCCAGAGAACAGCATCTCATGTCCCAATAAGCTTTCATCTGTCACTCAAGTAACAAATCCTCACACCTGTTACAAGCTTAAAGTGCTGTAACCTGAGGTCCCTCCCAAAGGCAATTTTTTATTACAGTCAAGTTCCAGAGTTCAGATTTGCTTCAGAAACTTAATCCATTTTACTCTGCTCTCTTAACATTTTGCAATTGGTCACCCACTGTACTGACTGCTTCTTACAACCTTCTTTTCATATAAAGCCCTAAAGACTGATTTCAGGTTTGGATTTAAGTTGAAGAAAGCATCTAATAATAGTGCAAAAATTCCTCTAGAAACATTTCAGCAGTCTGTGGACTTAACAAAGAGTAAGAAATGTCTTTTTTGCTTTTTTGCACGTTACTTTTGATGACAGCCAAGACGACATGTCACAAGGTCATGGGAAACACTGAATTTGAAAATATATCTTTGAGTTTAAATCAGAATTGAACTGCAGTATGTGAGCAAGTACTGTTATTTTGTACTATTTGAAGTTGTACACAGCTTACAATATTACATTAGTGCATAGTCCTGTAGAAGTAATAAAGACAAGTCTCCTTTTCTTCAGGGGCCTGGTACATCTAGCAGCTCCATGGGCCATTGGTATTTTCTTACCTTGTTTGTATTGGGTAGTAGCTGGTGCAGCAAGCCACTACTCTGTACTGGGAGCTTGGTGAAAGAGGGAAGGAAATATGTGCCACTCTGAATAACCATGCTGAGAAAGTGTTAAGGTAACTGTCTGCAGTAATGTAAAGAGAGGTACAAAGATGCCAGAGGATATCTCTGCAATTACTCAGGAAAGCACTACACTTTGTCAAGCAATATGAAACATTAGTCCTGAGGTTGCACTCATCTCCACGCACCAGCTGGATGCACTGCAATTTGTGAGAGATTCATTGTTGTCTAACCTTGAAAAAGCAGCTTTAACATGCAGCTGGCACTCTTGTAGGAGTGAGTCTATACTGACAGGGATCATCCTTGGGGAGATGCTACTGACGTACTCCAGGAGCATCCTGAATCCACTTAATGTCAATATAGATACTAAATTCAGCTTTTAGCACAACTGGACTGTGAAAAGGAGGAATGAGGACTGTTATTTTCTAAATAAATTTTAAAGATTTCTAGAACTCAGACATTCATTGGGGTGAAACGCTTGGAAGTAGGGGATTATGCCCACACTTTGTCCTGAAATACTTCATATTGTCTTTTCAGTGAAGGCTAATGCAAGGCCTGGGTTGTGATACAGGGCCTGTGCTGCTGTTAATACCTGCTGCCTGCTGACACGTTCTGCAAGGGAGGAGTGGTGCAGCAGCAGCCCACCTCAGACCTGGCCTTGTCTCCATGTAGCTGCCTGACAGCCCATAGAGCCTTGATGCCTACTGCCTGCAGGAGTGGCAAGAGAAGAGGAAATGGGAGCTTCTCTTCCTGTTTTCTGGCTTTGTTTTCTTGCTGCATTCAACATGTAATCTCAGAGATCTCTGCAAGACAATATTGACCATCTTGTTCACCAGAATAACAGCTCTCCACACAGCTTCCTGTGTGCCCTGTCCCCCGCAGAGCTGCAGCATGTGTGGAGTGTGCTGATGAGATGGGTGTCACATTCAGCCTCCCTCACAAAGCTGATCCTCAGCCAGATTTTGATCACTCCAACGCTTTTCCTCACATTTGCGTAGCAGCAGCATATGGGCCAGTCTGCTGAAGGCTGGCAGTTGTGTGTGCAGATAAACTGCCTTACACAGTTGCACTAGTGTTCAAGGAAAATCCAAGCAGATAGGATTCTTGTTTGGATTACTAGCAAAAATAGGTGTTCCTTTGGCATAATAAGTTTAATTTTGTGAAGGTACTAAGATTTTAACATTAAAATACCTTCTAAAGCATAATTCAAAAAAATAATTTGGGGA
Organism: Certhia americana; assembly: GCA_018697195.1. Lineage (NCBI taxonomy): Eukaryota > Metazoa > Chordata > Aves > Passeriformes > Certhiidae > Certhia > Certhia americana. Next base: position 15,578,223 of record CM031864.1, on the reverse strand, counting down.
ATACTAATTTGATGTAAATCTACTTTATGCAAGTAGAGAAGAATTTGATTTCTTTCTTTTCCCAAACTGTAGCTTTCGTCAGGAGTGACAAGCCAAAACTCTTCAGGGGACTGCAAATCAAGGTAAGTAGTAGCCTAACTTTTTTGTTTGTGATGTTAAGAAGTAGCTTTGGTGGAGACAGTCCTGTGGATTGTTCCCTGTTTGCTGATCAAGTAATCCTTTAGTAGAGGACATATATTTGCATTGCCACAGTGAATCTTTACAAGTTCCTGCTAGTATTATTGATTTGTTTAGTGCTCAGTAACTGTTTGGTACTAATTCTTTGGTGGTGGTGAGGTTTTGGTTTATTTATTTTATTGTTGTTTGGTTGGTTTTAATCCAAGAAGAACTTATTATTATAGCAGATGGGAAAAAAATCCGAGGAATGTTTATATTCTGTACTTACTTTATAGATACCTTAATTTTACTCAAGCTATTGTCATAGTTTCTTTTTCTCCTGTTTTGTTCTCCCCTTATGGAGCTGCCGTTTCCATACATTCAGTGATTCTTCGATTTTTCTTCTCTCTATCTGAATTCCCTTGCTTGTGTTCTGTTGTGCTGGGTTTTCTCTATATACTACAGATATCCAGCTTTATAGAAATGCATATACTGAACAGTGTTTCTTATGACTTGCATATATGCAAAGCTGCATAAGCTGCACTGCCTTGAGCTGCAACAATTCCTTGGTTTCAAGATCTAATCTAAGACTTCACCTTCCTCTTAAAATCCTGTGTGAACTTTAAGTGTACTTCAAAGATCCACATCTTGATTCTCACATCTTGTGCTCCCATCTCTGTTGCCCAAATGGCACCATCTGGAATCATTTCATAGCTGTGCATGACTGCAATAAGTGATTTGTCTTCTCAGCAGCAGATTCTATGTAAAACAGATTTCCTCTGTCTGTCTCACACGTTCATGTCTCCGTGTCCTCCAGTTTCTTTCAATAGCTTTCTCTCCTTCTGTACATCTGACTGATTCTCTTTTTTTTTAACTTTGTAGATTTATTGAACATCAAAGCAGTCTAGACTACAATTGGTACCAAGTACTACCAGAAAAAAATGTACAAATGAATCTGTTTATTTCAGAAGACTTTTGGAAAACTCAACAGAGATGCCACTAACTTTATTAAGTAAACCCAACTAGGTTAGCTCAACTGAGCAAAGTGGAATATTTCTGGGGAAATCTTTCCATAAACTTAAATGGTCAGAGCTTTCTGATACTGTTAAAAGCTTTTATTTGCGTTTCTTATTTTGGGACTTAGTGAGCTTGAGAAGCGCTGAAGAATTGTTAGCAGCAAAGCATAGTAGGCAGAGATACAACAAAGCAAAAAAGATTGTGATTACATTAGAAATTGATAGTAGAACTTTGACCTGTTACAGTGGCCCAGAATTTCTAAAATGGTAAAAAGGCTGTTGATCATATAAGAAAAGTCATTCATCATCAAAAATCTAGCTTTGGTAACTTAAAACAATTGGAGTAAATACCTTCTTTCAAAGCCAGGTCAATGGCATTGCCTCTCTGCACATGCATTAACTGCTGTGGTGCACCAAGGAGAACAAGATGTTTCTGACACCCACCCCTACCACCCTTCATTTGACTTCTTCCTCCACTTTCCTCTCTCTTGACAGTAAATGCAGGTCAGAAGTCTGAACTGATTGAAATCACTTGTGAGCAGGGACAGTTAGTATGGAGAATGCATTTGCCAGCCAAGGTAACTGACTTTCCTTCTTGCCCCCGCAGTATGTGCGTGGTTCTGACCCTGTCCTAAAGCTGCTGGACGACAGTGGGAACATTGCAGAAGAACTGAGCATCCTCAAGTGGAATACAGATAGTGTGGAAGAATTTCTAAGTGAAAAATTAGAACGTCTATAAATCATTGCTTTCTGTCCTCTTTCCTTTTCATATTTTGTCATGGTAATCTTCTCAGATGAAGTGCAGTACAATTGAAGAAACATTCCAGCATCTGTATTAGTTTTAAAATATCTCTTGTGCTGTACTAAGCATTTTGCAATTAGAAGGAAAGCTTCAGCACACATATCCGACAAGTTGACAAACAATAGCTTGTCTTAACATTATTTCAGCTCTTAATGCATTTATTGCTAAGAATGCTTTGTTTCAAAGTTAATTATGCAAATCTCAGTTTGTTATAATCAGGCCTGTTTTTACAAATGCTCTTAAAACTGAAGAGCTTCAAATAATAGAAATGATTACCATGCTTTTTGTCTGCTGCTCTTTCTTAAGAAAGTTAGAACCAAATGCAATCTATCTCCCAAAGAAACTTGGCTACTAATGCCCTCTTTTATTTGTATTTGAACTGTCCTTTTATAGAAGCCTTGTTTACAGTGAGTACCTAATTCACAGGTTTAAAAGCTGATGGAGGAACTCATGATCTGATACTGTGAAACATTTAGTAAGTACACTTTAGTGAAGACTACATAGAAAACCTCTGAGGTGTATGAAGTCAGATGTCAGGTGTACTTTACATCAAGTGTTTTGCTTCAGAAAACATGAGCTATAGCTCTTGAAAAAGCTTTCCTTCCAACTTTCAAAAGTTTATTAGAAGTTTGTTTATGAAATTAATTTGGAAACTGTTCTTTTGAAATGTATATTTTTCTTTCTCAGTTGAAATTTATGTGAACGTATGATAATGAGTCAAATCTATGAAGACTTGTTGGGTTTTTTCCACTTAGAGTCAATAAATATGGTAACCAAGAATAATGTGGGGTTTTTATTTTGAAGTTTAATTAGCAAATAAAAGTGTTCTCCGTAATTACTTCATGCTCACCAGATTAGAGTTGGATGGGTGTTAACGCTGTGACATGAAGTGGTATGCAGTTTTTGACTTCATATATAATTCTATATCTCAGAAAATTTCTCTATAATTTACAGACTTTATTCCCAGCTTTTGAGAAGAAATCATCATAACAGAACAATAAACGTGGGACTGAGACCATACTGAACTATCAGAAGTAATGCACTAAGGTGATGCTTGAGGAATAGCCTTTGGAGTTTTTATTCCCAAAATATTCTTGTAAACTTATAGAGAGTGTGTGCAGCTAACTCCTATTCCTGTGAATATGCTCCTGATCTTCCAGATGACCCAGTGTGAGAGCTATAACAGTGGTCACCACTGTCTTGGAGAAACATGATCTGTACATAAAAAGCACAAATCTTTGCAGCTTGTGCTGACTTACCAGAGTCAAACATGGATTTGTTCTTGGGACATATGATGTGTTAGTCAGCAGATGAGCTACAACCAAGACATGTGGCATGACAACCCTGTATTCTGGTAGTAAAAATATGCTGCCATCCACTGGTCTTTTAATATACTGTCTATATCCAATACTTGCCATTCCTGTCTGCCAACAAGGGATTTGAGTTTCTGTATTGATGACTTATCACATTGCTTTAGCAGAATATTTTAATCTTGTTCTTCTCTCCAGCTTTAGGTACTCTTCACCATTTATCAGTGAGATTGTTTGCTTCCTTTGATAGCTATCAAATACTTCTCTTTGCTTTCCTCATTTCTTCCCACTTCCTCCTTTACATGACAGCCAGTGGTTTTCTGACCTTCAGCCTCCCTTTTATTTCCATGTCTTCCTACTGCCAACCCAGTACTCCACTACACAGATTTTGTCTTCCCACAGCAGATACTTCGTGGCTGCTCTTGTCTTTCAGAGAAGCAAGGAACTCACTCTTGTACCAGGAGATGACCTTCCCAGAGTGGAGAAGGATGACAGGCCAAAGAAATTCTCGTCCAGCATAACCAAGTTTTACAACAGTCCCAGTGCTGTTTCTGCTCTTTCTGACCTTTTCCAGTACTGGTTCTTAAATATTTCTATTAAGGACACTGGAAATAAACTTTTCTCCCAGTTTCCCCTAGGTTCCTGATTTGCCAATTCCTATTCCACATACTAATTTGGCCTTGGATTCATATTCCCATAGTTTCAAAGCATACACAAGGTACATTCCTGTAATTCCCTCTATACAGGGACATGTTCAGAGTTCTCCCTGATTCTCTTACTGGACTGCTGAGCCCTGATCCTACTCAATCTGCAGCTTTTAGCAAAAGCTAATTACCTACACTTCCTGACCTGTTGGCTGTGCTCCGTGCTGTTCTAAAATGTGGAATTCATACTGTCCTGCCTTTATTCTTACTCATTCTGTCCTTTAGATGATACTCAGGTTCTTGGCTCTACAGATGTGTTAGGAACATTGAACATTCTGGCATAAATGAGCTGGGTTTTGTGCTAAAAGAGGCAATTAGAGTGGGGAATAATTTCTTTTGGAAATTCTTAAGTTTCTATTTATTGGTGAGAGGGTTTTTTCTCCAGTCTGCAGCTGTGAAAATTCATAGAGCTCAAAAGGTTATTTTGGTTTGTGGCAATTAACCACACAGAATATAAGGTTGAAAGCTCCAGTTTAAAAAGGAAGTGATTCATTTTTACTTATAGCCATGATAAGCACCCAGTACTTCATGAAAGGCATTCACTCAGACTTATGTAAGAATTATTTAATCTTATATAATGCTCTTGTTGTGCCAAATCTTGAGAGTTAATGAAAAGACAAATAAAAGCAGCAAGCATGCATGGCTGAGTTGGAACATGAACTGTCCATCTACTACTCCTATCTTTTAAGAAGGAAAAAAGCAATCTTTGCAGGAAAGAATATCCGTGGCTTTTAGAAAAAAGTGTGTTGTACACTCCATTTTACACATATGTATGATATGTAGAGGAACTTGAAGCATAGTGTACAAGCCACTTGGAAGGGTTTCCTGCTTAGCCATAGATTCCTGTAATGTGAACCTGAATAACACAGTTGTAGAGGGCAAGAATCTGTTTCAAAGCTAAGGGAAGCCTTCCAGCAGACATTAGAATCATGGGAATAAAGCAAGTATTCTACTCTGTATTTGTTTTATTCTTTCAGCATACAGATAGGACAAGAACAGATAGTCAATTTAATGAAAAGCACACATAAAAAAACTGTTCAGAAACCTGAGCACCTATTGAGAATATCTTTGGTTTTGAACTGGAGCTTTCAGAAGCGGAATATATCTTCTGGTGTTCAGCCAGGAAGATTAGATAGCACACCCCAAAAATATGTTTTAGGTGTCATTCTACTTCATTAGCATGGATGCTTGATTGTAAGAGTTGCAGTAGAATTTCTCTACATTCTACACACAAAGGCAAGCAGGCTCAAATCTAACAGGATGGTTTTCAAGAGTGCCTTGCAAGGAACACCAGCATTTGCCAGTTCTTGGATTGTGTAAGGAAGGTCAAACAAAGCATTAAATTTTCTTTGCTAGGGATGCTTTGGTCACTTCAAGTAAATGGACTTGGAAATTTGTCAAGTGTGCCTGGGAAGGGTCCATAAGACGCTATAACACAAGAATACTTATATAAAAAACAGCTAAAGAAAACTTCTGGAACTTGTGTGATTTTCCTTAAGTTGTTAACGGTTAATGCCCAACACAATTACTTTGAAACAAATTTGCTGTGATGTCTTAAGAGGAAGATCCCAAGGGAGAAGATAGCCAAGGAGACACAGAACAGCCAGCCTGCTGCTATGTTACTGAACACTGTGGTTCAGAACACCGGCTTCACTCCCAAATGCACTGTTATAAAAAGTGTAGGCAGAAGGTAGTGGAGAATATCCTCAGTAATTTTTTCCTTATCACTAGTCATGAAGGATGGATAGAAGACTGTGCATTATGAAATTACTAACTAGTGAGCTCAGACAGGAGACAGACTACAGAAGTGGCCAGAGTATTATAATATTTATTGATTTAAGGTGGAACCATAGACACCAGACTGAACAGAGACTGTTTCCTTTAAAGAGCACCTGATTATTTATTGTGTTATGAAATAAGCTGCCTTCATCTTCAGAAATGCTCACCAGCTTTGTTGCTGTCCAAGAAATAAGGTATCAACAACATGTTGATAAAACCTGACATCAGCAGGTGTCCACCAATGTGCAAGGTAAAGTGCCTAAACTTAGACATGGAAGATTTCTCTCAACATTTCCCACTACTAAGGCAACTGTGATCAAAAGAGTTGACTATTATTTACTCTTACATCAAGGCAGCACTGCTTTTGAGTCTCACGGTCCATTTTGTCTGCTCTCTCAAGCTGTCACAGTTTAACCCCAGCTGGCAGCTGAAGTACCACATAGCCTCCCACTCACTCACTTTCCACAGTGGGAGGGGAAGGAGAATCAGGAAAGATATTCGGGGATGTTCTTTTGACAATGATCTTTTAAGGTTGGATTTAGCTAGGTTAGTTAGGTACTTTTCTGTCTTTCCCCTTAAAAATTAAAGTGAGACTTGTAGGACAGACTAAAGCATTCCTCATCTTAAATATGGGCACAGTAAAATTTCCACTTTTTTCTGCTGCTGAATGTATGTACTTTCAAAGCAGGATGTCTGTCAAACCTATCTCTTGGCTACTGTTCCTGACTAGGAAATTCCATGGGCAAACACGGATGTTGGGTGAAGGAGGATAAGCTGTGAGCAGGATCATATTTTTGCTCTGCCTTTTCCCCCTGCTTTCAATGACCTGGTTTCTCAGTGTTACTCTAGATTTTAGGCCACCTGACAGTTTTTAGAAAGCACTGATCTTCGATAAGGAAAGGTTTTGATGACAGACACATTTTCAAGCAACAAGGTTTAGGTGGCTCATGGTAAAACACCTCAGAGCCTCTGTACTCAGTGCAGGAGGGCTCCAACCTGTGGAGTCTCCAGTCATACTGTGATTTTTAATAATGTCAGGTTGGTTTTTTCCCCTCCAGGGTCTGACAGCAGAGCTGTAATAAGATGACAAACCACAGCTTCCCTCCACTCTCAGCAGTAAGGAAACACCCGCATCCATCCTGCTACAGCCATGCTCAGCCAGGCGTGCCCCAGCTGAAGCAGCTGTGTCTCCAGAGTGAGAGTCTTGCTAATGCTTTATTAGATTATCTGTATCCGTCACACAGTATCAAGTTTTATGAGCTGTCACTTCTGAACTCCAGGGCCCCCCATGCCACACGTCTCCCTGGGAGCCTGGCCAGGCTTTCCTCAAACAGGACACTTGCGGGGCACCACACACAGCATCGGCCAAGTGCCACCTTCAACCTTTTCAAAAGGTTGCTGAAGGGACTGTGACAAAAAAGATCCACAACCTCATTTTCCTATTTGCATGGAGTAGTCAGAGGTGTGTCACTGGCCATGGGACAGTCTCCCCATGGCCCCCCAGCTCAGCCTGGACCTCTGACTCCAGAGCAGCTCCCTCTGAAGCTGGTACTGGTTCCCCGTTTCTATAACACCAGAGGTGACAGCCCACCAGAACAGCCAATGCAGAGAAACTAAACCAAAACAGTTTTACTTCCTAATCCTGGTGGCAAAGATTCATGTTTCCTGAAGAAACACGGCAGCTGTCACCAGCCCTCAAAACAGATTAGCCAAGCCAAGAAATAAGCCTTACAGATCACTTCTGCTTCACTGGAACACAAGGCAGACCCTGCCATCAGACAGTGCACCTACTGCTGTCAAACAAGCTGGGGCACATGTGACACCCACCCGAGGAGGTGTGTAGGTGTGAAGGGAGAGCACAGCTGTCCTCCACACTCCACTGCCCAGAAACATCCTGGCTGCATCCACTGCTGCCTCAGCACTGACCACTGCAAAAAGGTGACCATTAAAAGGTCAGGACTGCACTTAAGTGTTTGCCTAAGGGGATCTATGAGACACAGTCTTGTCAGGAAATGGGTGTAAGAGTGGGCTTTTCTTACTTCTTTCTTTTAAATAAAATAAGGCGAGTTTCCCTGTCCTATGTTCACACCTGTGCACAGGTCCAACTCTATCCAGCTGTAGCCTTCCTGGCTCACCCTTTTCCTAGTTTGCTGACAGATTCTTCATCATCAATTCAGCCTATGTTGAACGCTAAGCCAAAACCTGGACTACAGAAGAGTCATGTGAACCATCACACATGTGTGGCAGATACCATGTCTGCCCCATGCACCATTACAGACATCTTCCATGGGTTGGTGTAATGGCAGTGTTGGTGTATAAACCACATTGAAACAGCCCCTGAAAAACTCTGGATTAACTTCTGTGGCAGAGTAAGAGTTTTCATGGGATCCAAATTTCTCATCCAGGTAAGAACTGCTGTCATTAGCAGATAGATTCTACATGTAGAAAGGCCCTGCAGAGAAGTGTCTGAGTGACAAGTGAGTGACAAGTTCCTTATTACCAACCTCCTCTTGTTCAGGCACTGAGCAACACCCAGAAGTTCCACCCCAAAGGACATGGCTCCATGTGGCATGGGAGCACAGTGTGAAGATGCTGGCATTTCTAGTGCATTACTTGTGCTAATCGTCTTTGAGGAGAAAGGAGGCTCTTTGTCTATGTGCAAAAAGCCAAGGCTTGTGAGACAAGCAGAAGTTGTGATTTTTCTTAAAGCAGAATTATTACAAGAATAACTTAAAAACTCATATGTAAAAAACCTTCAGCTTGCAGAATGCTGCAAGACTTTCTGAAGAGTTTTCATTGCTTTGGTGTCTCTGACCTCCTGTCTACACAAGTGTGGCACAGAAGGAGAGGTATACAGAGCAAAAGAACTGGTGCTGAAAATCCAACATTATAATGTTATATAACATTAGCACATTCCAGGTGCTTTCCTAGGAAACGTCTCCCATTTCCATTTCACAATAAAGGAATCTGGACCACCTACTAAGAACACAGTGACACAACTGCACAATAAGCAAGGACAAGTATGAGGTTCACATTGAAAGCACACAAAACACTAACACAGGCAATAAAACTCCCTTCTCAACTCCACAGTCCAAGACTCCCTTCCCTGAGCACAGCCATTTGACAAAGAATCTTGCCTGAGCCCTTCAGATGTATGTTTAAGAACGGACACAACAGTTCAGGATCCTACTGTGAGGCTTAAAATGTATATTTAGCATATTTGTTACTGATATTTGCTGCAGGATTGATTGGATAACAAACAACTACAGTGATTGCCATCGAGACAGACTCAGCACTTGGCAACAGGGCCAGAGTGGCTAAAATAACACTGTTCTCCACTTATTTTTCCCCAGATGGTTACTGCTGCAAGGCAGCTAGCATTTAATTCCACTTTACAAATATACATGATCTGGAGGTACAACTATCCCACCCACAAAGGCACATTTAAAAGGTCTGCTGGACTCAGACTGGTAACGCTGTCCCTTGCAAGTGTGAAGAACAGACATCAGCGTTCTTTTATATTAGTGTAAATAAAGGTTAGCCTCAAAATGTACAGGATTTTGTATAAGCTGAGAGCCGTTCAGTGGAGTACAGACACTAATGCCACTGCTCCAGTCCTCTGGAGCCAGAGAAGCAATAGGGCTAGAAAAGGGGCTGTTGTGCCAGAAAGTGTCTGGCAGCGTGCGGTCTGGGGAGAGCTGCTGTCTAGGCAAGTCTTGTACATAGTGATCAAAGTTGCTGTGAGAATTAAATGAAGCTTCCTGCACACCTGCTCAAAAGCCATTTGGCACCAAACCTTAAATAGCTCTCCAGCCAACTGTACAATGCTTTAAAGACAGCAAGCTTCCAATCTAGCCCATCACACCTATCCAAGAACTCGCACACAACCAGCCTCCCCTCATCTCTAAACAGGTTCCTTTTTTATGCCAGATTTAGCTGAACACTGTGTTTATCCTTAGGCATGTCTTTAAATTATATAATAAAAAAAAGAGAGAAAAAAGATGTGCGATCTACACTTTTTTACAGGATTAACATAATCGTTGAAAAGCTTTATGTCCTTCCCTTGTTACCAGTGATTTCTCCAAACCTCTCAGCATATTAGTGAACACATGCTACCTAACGGCCCCAACTGGGACTGCAACTGGAACCACACGGTTTCTGCTGCACACTGACAGCCAGAGTTTGGGTTTCAGTAATTTCCCACCATCCATAGCACTACAACCTCTTACCTTCTTGCTCATGAATACTGGCAGGGTTTGAGCCTGTTTGGAAAGCTGGAGGAAAGAAGAACCTGTTCATCTAAGAAAAGGTCTCCTGTGGCACACGTGGGGCAGGGAAACTTCTGGCTGTGGTGGTGAGCAGTGCAGCAGCTCTGGGGGAAGCAGGACGAGCCTGAGGTCAGCCAAGTGTGACTTGCAAAATCCTTAGGAGTAGCCATGGAAACTTCACCTGATGCACTACAGTCACTGTATCCTGCTTTGGAGTGAAATATTCTTGCTTCCCTAAGTATCTTAATATTAAAATCTAAAGATCTAAAGAAGCTATAAAGCTTTGAAATGACAAGGAAAATAAAATCCTTATTAAGTTGACACCAGCAGTGATTTTATTAGCACAGGGAAAAAAATATGTCTGATGTGATCCAGGTTGGACTCTGTCTACTGTATTCCCTAAGTGGCTGCCAGACCTTCTCACAACTGGTGCTAAACAAAACAACAGAGCAAAATGAAAGTTTGGGAGAATTATAAAGTAATATCAGGGCCTCTTTTCATTCCAAGTGAGGAAGAATTCTACCTAAAGTAACTTTTATTTCTTGCTATTAATACAAAATGTGAGCAGAGCCCTTGAGAGGTCGTGTCCAAGCCAGCCTTTACAGGAGGATATGATTAAGGCACAGGCCATCAGGAAAGAGAAGCCTCAATCACCAGATCACTAAGATGATGTGGATGAATCATTCCCCATTTCTGTGCTGCACATTCTTCCAGGTAAACAGAGACAATGACACTCACCTTTATAAGGGAAGTTTTTGATCAGCAATATGGAGGTATTAAACTGAAAATTATGAACAGTTTCTCTGCACAGGGAAGAGTATTAGCAACGTAGACATTCTCCTAAATGCTCAATATTCTCAATGGAGAAACATCAATGCTTCTCCCTTTGGAAGGTGTATAAAGGTTGAAATTAAGCCTCAGTGACATGTGCCCTTCCCTTTTCCAAAGATACATAAAACATAACTCCTCAAAATCTCCAAAAAGGGAATTTCAACATTTTCAAGACCTCCAACGTACAAAACCTCCCTGTTTTTGTGAGACTCCCAATGTATACAAATATCACTGTTCAGCATCATAATTAAAAGCAATTTAACTCAGAAGTAGAACTGGAAGATTTCTTGTTTCAAATGTTTCTCTTTCCTCCCTCATTACTCCATTTCCAGTACTTTTGCTTCTGTCTATAACTGTGTAAAGACATTTTAAAGCTTTAATTAATTTTGCAATTCCAAATAGCCTTCCTTAATTGCTCGTGTCAAACATCTATTTCATGTTTTTTTAAAACTTATAAAACAATTCTGTGCTGTCAGGAGTACAAACTTCAGATTATTAATTGCATGTAAGCTCCCCATGCTAGTCTATCTCCTGTCATTCACTTCTGACAGGAAACTGTTTAGAAAAGGCATAACATTCATACAGTAGTTCAGTGTTTGCCTTCATGGTACATTTTCTTGCCGTTCCCTCAGCTAAGGCACAGAATTCACCAGGTTACCCAGCTTGGAGGGGTTTCTCACCCCCAGATTCCACCCTGAATGCTCCGTATCAGGGCTCAATGGTAACAGCAGCAGCACAGAAGACAACTGAGGCTGTCATCTTGAATGATCTTTGCATCTTCCCCAAATACAAATTTGCATGGCCAAACTAACAAGCTTGCAGTGTACTGCCTTGTACTTCCATTAATAGCTGTGTGATTAATTGGTTACAGCTCATTGTATTAGAACAAACACAGCTAGGAATTCTGCTAAAAGAAAATTCATCAGGATTGGGCTGCAGGCCGAGTTTAGCAAGGATTTTCAGCAGTTTATAAATTCTTTTGGTGAACAAAATGGAAGAAAAAAAACTAGAACAGTTTCAAGGAGGTCTGAGATAGAGCCTCACAGGACTCAGTGAGGTAAATAAACACATACCTTTGGCAGCCCATGGCAAATAAGGCAGTCTAATTCTGCAGTCCTTGTTCAGACAGCACTTGCAGCCATAGTGCCTGAGAGGCAGTGACTAATTTCCCATCACCTATTATGAGGTACAAACCTCATAAGGTTGAGAGGGTACAAACTCTCATGGGAGTTCTTGTTACACAGGATTCCAGAACTCTACTTATGGCTCATGGTACTCGATAGTCCCATTCACTTTCCCAGAAGTATTTGTTTCAGACCAGATGACTACCTGAAAGACCACCTTTGAACTGGGATAGGGGAAGCCATGAGCATAACTACTGATAAGGTATTCAAACACTAAATCCTTTTGCGCTAAGTCCCATGTGGAATTGCATGATTAGGTGGAGAAACTCCACAAATTCTAAAAGAAGGATTAAAAGGTAGCATGTTGCACTGCAGAATTTCACACAGCTTCACTACCACCTTCCATTGACAATTTCAGTCTACATTTATGGGGAACTGAAAATCTGTTTCCTTTCATGCTCAAGTATTTTGTACTGAATACAAATGGGAATATTTATGCCTGTTCATTCTAGGTAGAAGCATAAAAATTACTTACAGGACTCCTGCCAGAAATTTGAGTCAGTGAAGTAATATGATGTCTTTTGAATAAATAACATTTGCTTCATAAGCCTTTCATCTTTGTGGATTGTCACAAGTGCCTTTCTGTCTACACCACTGAAATGGTGAATTCTTGAGCCTTCTAAAATGCAAGTAGGAAGAAATTGCCTATTGCTGGTCCCCTATGACTTCAAAGAACTGCAGTCCCTGGCTAAAGCCCAGACCAAAGATCCATTCCACAATGTCAATTTTTAAGCCCTCCCAGCTTTCAAGAGAGGATGAGGCACAACTATTGGAATAGTTCAGCTATTCCAATCAATACTGATGGTATTATGTGGACACCAGTACCTAAATTTCTAACAGTGAATACTACCTCTGTTCTGAAATCCCAGACAAGGTGTGTACACAGTACAGACATAGCCAGCACAAGTCCTGACAAGTTTGTATTTGTTCTGTTTTCTGAGTTGCAATATATTCTTGGTATGTTGTAACAATCAGAAAGCCCATGTCAGCTTCTTGTAAAATCTGAAGCACCCACATCTTTACCATACAAAATACAAGATGAGGCCAATCCTGCCCAATTTGCTTTTTAAAAACATCATGTATAAAACCCTGGCTATGATGTTACATGCATGAGTAAAAAGAGAGTATCAGTAGGCTACCAGGCCTGTTCAGCCCCCACCAAAGCTGACAGGAGCCCTTCAATCTACAGCAAAGTAAGTTTGAAATAAATTTTTCCTGTGTTTGACCTACAGACATGTATACATATAGGAGACTACATCCTGCATCAGTGGATGTAAGAAATGTATCAGTCCCATATCTTGGATTAGTGTATGTGTCCTCTGTAAAAAATCTCCAACAGATTATACTCAGGCTTTCTTCCAATACTGGACTCTTTAGGAATTAGAAATTCCTGCTTTCTGGAGCTACTTATTTACTCTCAAATACTTGAGTTCATTTTTGGGGGGACTCTGAAAGCCTTTGGGATTCTGAAAGCCTTGATGGCCAATTTCATAGCAAGAGTCAGCCTTAGGAATAAGCTAAAAAGGAAGACAAAATATAAATTCAAGGCATCTCTATATTCAGTACCATCAGATACAAAGAAAATCAGGAGAATTAAGACAAATGAGATGGTGTGGTCAGACTAATTCCACTGATCTAAAAGCATGCCCCTAATTTAGTTCTGTTCAATATCTTATATCTTAAAATGAATCTTTTAGTGATTACTGGCATTATGCTATAAAGGTTCTACACATAGGAGAGTTCTTGTCATATTAAACTTCAAATTTTAGCATGGTATCTTAATACTGGAAGATATAATGACTCCTGAAGAAAACTAAACCCTCACAAAACAACCCATATGGAATTGTCAAGTCAAAAGCCAGACAGACAGACTGCTGACAGCAGAAACTCCTTACAGAAACCAAGCAATATCACCAAGCAAGATCATCATTTTCTGACAAAAGTAGCTACATATGTTATACTTCCTATGTTTATTTTGTGTCATGACTGATTGAGACAATAGTAAAAAGCACTGACATGGAAAATTAAAATGATAATTTATCTTAAAAGTGGCTCTATGTATGCACTGGTGCAAGTATTAGGGAGAACAAAAACCCATTTGTCAAAATCCCAGACTGAATTTGACACAACTGCTTGGTAGAAAGCACTCTTTTAGGAGGAGACTGGAAAGCCAAGAAATAATATATGAAACCCCATATCTACACAGATACACTTGAGTTGCCTGTAGTACACTGTGTTTTTGTATTGCTAGTTATTTTGAACCACTATAGAGGCAAATTAATTAGTTTTTTATATATTATCACATTTAGACTCCTAGAATATACCTCAGGTCACTCTTGCACAATTTTTCAAGGACTGAGTTCAAATCCAAGAGGCCATTATTCAGTGATGATAATCAAATTAACTGTTTTCTATTTCATCTCATTTAATCTAATGATTTACAATTAATTCCCAGATTAAACTCTAAATGTGTTATTGATAACAGAACCAAAACAGTTTTATTGTTACCTTTTTCCCTGGGCCAGATTTAAAGGTGAAACTGTCATGTATGTTTCTCCTACTGAGAACAATACAGCAAAATGCAATTATGAAGATGCCTTTTGCAGCCAAACTTAGGGCTCAATTGTACAGCTACCTGCATGAAAAGAAAAAAAAAAATCAAGCTACAACTACCATATGTAAATATTTCATCTAGATCACTCATCATTCACTCTGCCACTGTTTTGTTCTGGTATACACCTATACATTTTCAGTGGTTACATAGTGTAAGCCCCATGCTAAGCATATACATCAGCTCCAATTATTAGCATGGTTTCATCAAAGTATTTTTAGGTTTCACACATGGGCATTTCCCACTTTGCTTTTTCTTCCCAAAACATCACAACCATCTTTTGGTACCGTCTGTTGGACATGGACTTGCTGGTCACTGCCTAAACAGCTTGTAAGTAATTCTCTCAAGTTTATTTTAGCAGAGCACCTACAGCTATTAAACTTCATGTTTTTCAATCTTCATATGCCTGCTTTACTCCACTGTTACAGCATCTGCTTTGTAACAAGAAAGACATTCTCCTCAAAGTGCTCCTTGTAGATATCCTCACAACTAGAACAACTGGGCTTTACTCTATCCTTTCCTATAACTTCCAGAATGTTCCATTAACTGGTACCTGCACTGGTGACACTGTGGCACACAGAAATTCCTGGCCTGCGTATGAGCCCCAATCCCAGCAGCAACAGAACTGTACTAACACACTGCTCTTTGTGGGCTAATTATGCTTGCATTTCAGAAGACTAATTATTATGGGCAGAGCCCTATGCTAAGTTCAATATCTTTGCACAGTCACACACTGCACAGATATTTCTCTTTCCTTCCTCCACCTTCCCACACACATCTGTCTCAATTAGACACTACTGATGGGTTTACCTGTGGCCAAAATTTCCATATGGTAGAGAGTTTTGCTCCAAGATAAACTACTACTCTAGAAAGAAACAGAATTAACAAAAATTATAAAAATCTCATGGTTTGCAAGAGGTCCAAATCAGATTTTTTGTTTAGAATCGGTAAGTGTTAATTTTCAAGCTTAGCCTGGCTAAGAAAGCATTAAAACCAGGAGTTATGGCAGAAACTATATAAAACTAGTATGTAATTTTCTAAAAGTACTAATTTACTGATACTAATGTTGTATATTATCCCATCTGCCACAAAAGCTGATAAGCTGTGATGAAGACTCACTCAGGAAAAATGCACACACTGAACAGCCATGGAAGTATTCATCTCCTGCCTGCACATATCCTTAGGTATCAATTCTGAATCCACTTATCTTATTAGATATTATTCTCTAATATCCAAACCAATTATTAAATGTAAGGTAATGCATATTACATATATTTTTCTGTGTTTGAAATCCGATTTCATAAATGTCTACAACTTTCACAGAGGATTTTTTTGGCCTGGTTTACCTTTCCTCCTTTCTTTCAGCCAATAAAGTTTATTGTAAGGAAACACAGAATTTAACCAAAGAAATAAGAGACCTAAAGTCAAAATCAGTTACTTTCATACTTGTTGCAAAAATCATTGAGTCAGCAAACAAACCCAAAAACTTCCAGTCAATTTCTGCTTCAAAGTTGCCAACAAAGTGACACCTTAAGAGATTGAGTTTTGGGACAACCTGGAGTAAAGTTCTGTTCATTGTAACAGAAGTGCAAAGAAGCACTGTTCTACCAGCTCCCTTCTCAGGGGTACAACAGGGTATCTCAAAATAGGTGAGTTTAAGAAAACAGCAACAAGTTGATTTACTTAAATTACTTTTGGGCTGAAATTAAACAAAAACAGGAAGAACTGATAATACGGATTTCCAGCTTTTTTTAGACTGAGAGTCAATTTCAATTTCTCTCACATACAACTTAAGCTGTTGACATATGACAAAAAGTAATTTTGATTGCTGCCATATGTTGCCTTCACATAGCTGTAACTGCTCAGATTTCACTAAATCTCCATCATCATTTAAAATGCTGCTCTGTAACATTTTATTGCACTTAAATACAAAGTAAATAGTCCAGTTTAGCAAAGAGTCTTTTTTTTAATTATCTTGAATATTCTACAAATTAAGTCAAATGAACAATATAGATTTGAATTTAAACACATCTGATAGCAGTTCACATTAGAGAGGACTGCAGAAGACAATCACTCTTGTGATTGTGGTCAAATGGTTCAGTATTTTTGCTTCTAAACTGTAGGGTTTTATCTTCCTAATAATTTTATTTAATTCATCATAGATGATTCACAGTTTTTTCTACTTCATCAGTAATTATTACTATTATTGTTCTCTCTAATATCTGCATTTACTACACAGAATAAATTTAGGATTTTCTTGGTAGTTACCCCAAGAAGACTGCGATTGATGAACCAATGCAATATATTTAATTTAACCTCTGCACTCTAAAAATAAGAGTATTTTTATGAGTGAAATTCAAAGTAGAAATCATAACTCATAATTAAACAGCCATAACATCTAAAGTAATATAGTTTTATCCATCCCACTGAAGAAATTGCTGTTGCTGAAAGTTTCATCACTACATGCTTGCAATGACAATGTCAAAAATTTGTTAAGGAAATGCCACTGCAAACAAAGTTGCTGATCAGAAGCTGTTAGCTAAAGCACTGGTACCCGTGTTCCCTGAGAGCTAAAGGGGACTTCTGGTAATGTTGCACCATCTGCAAGAAGAATTTCATTCTCAATGGACAAAGCTTCCTTCTACAAGTCCAACCCAACTGATTAAATATACTGAAACTAAAAGAAAGGAAGGAAGATTCCCCTCAACTACACTTTTAAAATCTTTTTACAGCCTTAAACATCTGTGCTTATGAAACACTAAAGGGTGCAGTGTTTAGGAAAATGTTATTTTATTGACAAATAATACTACCTCTGATAAAGCCATCTTTAGATTCAAAACGTTTTTTCCTTCCTGCATTGAAAGGAGATTCTCTTGGAAAGCAAAATGCCTAACACTAATTGAATCCAATTAGAACATAACAATAAACTGTTGCATAAGAACTGGGGATGCAGAATTTCATTACAACCCATAATCTGAACAATTGTATGCTCATCTATAGAACTACTTAAATGTAGGGAGACAGTGCATATTTGGTTAGCAAAATGCAGTGCTTAATTTAACATAAAGGCTGATTTGCAGTTGAAAGTATTTTTATAATTACAAATCAAGTTGAATTAGACTCTTTTCTGGAAAGCAATTAAAGGAAAAAAATACAAGGCAAGGTTAAAAACAAGTCAGAATTCATGCCCCTACTTTGTATCAATCCACCTAGGTGCAGCTTAAAATCTCAGCATACTGGGAACTTGCCTTAAGTCTTCAGAGGTGACTAAATGTGCAAGACACTCAGCAGAAGCCATGTGTGCCTCAGCACACCTTGTGCTACACAAGTGTTGGGGACAGAACCACATGGTTTATGTTTCACGTTTGATTTTGGTTATTCAAATAACGTGCATTACACCTGCATCAGTTCACAATAAGTTTATTTTATGTGAAGAAAAGCTTTGCCATTAATGAAAAAATTCAGTAGAAAACAGTACCTCCTGCTTTCAATCTAGATTACTCAAAAGTAGAAGCTTGTATTAGTGAAAACTTCAGTAGAAACAAATCTGTAGGAAACGTTCTTGGCACATGAAGTAAAAGCTTTAAACACATTAAGTTTGAATAGATTATTGACCGTGCAACCATGCTGGCAGAAAAGCCAGTTTTTAATGGCTGGTATTTGTCCCTCAAGACAATAACATGGAAGACACACAAACCTGCTTACATAATGTTAATTGTATATAAATATGGTGTTGCCATAATTGACAGTCTCTATTCAGGCCAACCACTTAGTTTAGCAGTTCTAAATAAGTAATAGGCACTTTGCCTTTCTGATTTCCCCTTTCACCCATCAGCCAGTCTGAATCCATGCCAGGGATACTGTACACTGTTATCACCTATAAAAAGAGAAACACATTATTATAAACTTTGTTTGCAGGGAAGAGAGTTACAGTCTATCTTCATGTGATTCCCAGTGTCTTGGAATTGAGATTAACCAGGTTAAACACAGCATTTAATATGAGCATCTATAAAACAGAATCTAATGTTCATAAAAATTATTTCACTGGTCCATGGAAAAGAATACACTCAGAATCATATTTTAAAGTACCCTTTTTTTTCAGTTGAAATTCTATTTATTAATGTTTATTTTCTGTTATGTTTTATCTTTAAATTTTGTGTATTCACCCTCAGCCTTTACAGGCAACCTAAAAGAAAGTTCTGTGGAGTGCATGACAGAAAGACAGATGGTATTGATGTGCTACATCTTCACAGAAAACCTGAGCCCACAGCTTCTAAGTCACTCTCTAGATAAGAAAAAAAGTCAAATAAAAATATTGAAGTAATGCACATTTAAAAAACCAAAAATCCTGAAATTTTTATTTTTAGATTTCTTCTTCAGCATTAAGCTACATTTACATTATCTGTTGTTATTGTTGTCATAGTGATGAAGTACTGTGCTTCATCATCTGTCTCCATCTGTTTTGTATAGACCCTCTGACTTAAAACTACAACTGAACTGGAACAGGAATAAACACAGCACAACTTTCACCATCAAAGCAAGAAGTAGTTGTATTTTCATATTCTTCCCAAATTGCAATATTCAACGTTTGAAAGACTAATCATATTAATAATAGTGCTAAAGGTGTGGTGAAAAGTAGACAGCAGAAATGCATCTTGACTGTCTACAAAATATTCTTGTAAGCTATGATGGTGTCACAGATGTTGACTCTCACTACAGAATATTCAGATATATAGGTACAGGACAATGCTACAAAGTTATTATTGAAATTTAATTTTAAAAAATCAACTACATAGACTTTTTGATATAGCACATCTTAACTGGCTACTCAAAAGCATTTCCATTTTACTTTCAAATGATCGAGGTACATAGAAAACTCTTACCTCATCTGCAAGTAGAGATAATTCACTGCTGTTTGCAGCATCATAATCATAGAGAACTCTTGCTTTTCTGCTGCCACTTGATGACTTCAGTTCACTGAGGCCTGAAGTAACCACTGAATTGCTTACTGAAGGCAATGAAGCAGAGGCTGAGGCCAAGACTGAGGGAGAAGAAACACTCTGCACAGGAGTTGTGGAAGACTGATTGTTGTTAGAGAGAAAAGTAGATGGAAAGCTGTGAGAGGGGGAAAAAAAAAAAAAAAAGAAAAGACTTCTGAGTGAATCCGTTTTACACAGGGCATTATACATGCTCCCATGCCTAAATTAGCATTCTTATCAGCAATAAACACCAGTAGATAGAAGTAAGAGAACAGCACTGAGAGTTATATAACATCAATAAAGATAAAATAGCTTAAATCAAATCAATATAATTTAAAAGAAATACTGCCACCTTAAAAAACCCTGGATATTTGTCTCTTGAAAAAAAGCAAAATGAAGAAAGCACTGTTGGTCAAACTTAATTCAGACTGTACTTTGATAAACATTTCTTTTGACAGCTCTGCCAGGAAAAGTAGCCTCCACCTCCTCCTGCTCAATCCTCAATTATGTGGTTACACAAAAGATTGTGCTGACGAACCAAATCAGGGAAATATAATACAACTTAAAACCACAGCCTCCCTCTGAAAGCAAGAAAAACCACACAACTATTTTTGTAATCTAAATCAGTTCATTGATTCAGCTAACTTCATGCTGTAAAGCAAAAAAAATTTTTTACACTAAAAATGAACTTGTATCAACTTAAGCTCCTCATTTCTAGGTCAGGCTGCTACTTGCTCATTGCCAGCTGTAGTGCTTGCCAGACCCTCCCATGAAGTCAATTAAACTCATTAACCTGACTGAAAAAGAGGGGAAAAAAGTGTATAATCTCCTACTTAGTAAATGAGCTCAGTCACAAAAAACTGTTATGAGTGACAGAGCAGATACAAGGGAAGGCACAGAATAACATGACTGAAAAATGGAAGGAGCAAAAAGGAGAGCAAAGCATCAAGAGATTTTAGGGCAGTGGAGGAGGAAGAATGGACCAGCAACGATGACCTCTGAGAATGTCATGTCACTCTGCCTCACATGCTGGGATGCAGTTTTGTGGCAGACTAAATGCATTTATTTAGCAGCTGACTGTACAATTTCTTGTCCTTTGCTGCCTTACTTGGTTCTAACACCCATCTGGATTCTACCTTAAGAGTAGGTCAATAGTGGTTTTAAAAAGTGGCAGAGCTGATGCAGTGAAAAAGGGCCAGCAACTAGGAGTTAGACTGAGTCACAATGACCTGGAACTGTAGTTGCATTTTCTTCCATTCTTTTGACCAGTGAATTCCCTGATCAGTCCTTCTACATAGATGCTTTTTCATTAGCATCTGGGATATGGGCATATTACCTCCCCTCTCCTTTTGTTTGCACACTTTTGACATGAAGAAGGTCTATCCACACCATACATATGAACCCACCAGAAAATAGCCTCACCTCCTCCCTTCCCACCTCGGCTCCCCAGTCAGATTCTTTCTGAAGATGCAGTTCAGTTGCAACTGTACCCACATAAATCCAGATCAGTATATTCCCATAACCATGTCTGCAGCATTATTTGGGCTCATATGATCATAAAAGAAGCTGTTTTAGGGAGTTGATGCAGGTAAAACTAAATCCATCAATGCAGCAGCTAATTTTTGGTTCATGTGACAATAAATAGTGGAACTAATGCAGTTCATATCTGTAACAGCTGCAGCAGTCCTGCACACAAGGTTCCAGGTTCACACTATACTTAACCTGGTAAATGCACAGTGCCACCAAATAGGGTGGACCCATTCCTGCACCCCTTACTTGCACAAATGTTCATTTTCTATTATTTGAGTCAGATCTAGCAACCTGCTGCTTTTGATTCAACAATCTGAACCAACCAAAAATCAGGAAGATTGCTAATTTTCCACGAGAATAGCTTTTTAAACATGTTCACCCTGTCACAATTGTATCTGACTGAAAGGAAAGAGCAGCAGTGTAACGTGAAGGACACCACTAACCCCTTGACAGACAAAAATTAGGAAGACTTTCAGGAAACTATTTTGAATTTAGTTAGCAGCTTACTACTAGGCAGAGGAAGTCTCACTTCCCCCTCTGGCTTACCTTGACCCCCCTTGATCATAAAGAGCTGGTTCAACTCACCAAGAAGAGACTGCATCTCCACCAAATTTTGGTGTTTCTTTCATTTGCTAGATTAGTTTTTCAAACTAGTTCATCATGTTCCCTGAACAAATCAAGCAAGCAGAATAAAAAGAGCCAAAACCAGACCCCACATTTCTATAGGTATAACTCAGCTGTGCCTCATGGTGTATTTATTACTTGATTAGCTGGCATTCAACCAGAGGGATTTAATTTTAAATGACAATCAGCTGTTTCTCAATTCTGCTAAATGGCTGTTTAATATACTGCTAAACCTGTTCTCAGTTAACACAGTAATTACCTGTAAGTCATTCTGCTCTGTTCAAAGGGTCACTGGCTTGTACAGTCAGTGGAACAGAAAGCCAAAACTTTATAACCACTCTGTCAATCAGTGGGGCATTAAGGCTCACTCCTTTTGCAAAGCCATATGTAAGGCATTTTACTGCAAGGCTTCAGCTATACAGATGTTGTCTGGTTTGGGTTTTTTTATTTTGAATGCTTGAGTAACAGGAGTTTCACAGCTTGTAGAGTAAGATTCTAGTAACAGACAATCCGAAAAAAAAAAAAGTGCCACAGCTTACATTTGTCTGTCAGGGAAGCTGAGAAACTTCAGAGCAAAAGCAGTTATCAGAAAGAAAAAAAAAGCAGCCAGAGTACCAGAATATTTGAAATAGTTTTGTTTAGTTCATTCTGAGGAACTGAAAATAAGAAAAAATGGAGATTTGATTTAAAGAATCAATCCAGCTTCACAGGAGGGGAAGGCAGTACAGAGATAAGCAGCTGGCGCTGCCTTGAAGAGAAACATCCATAAAAACATTTCTATTTATATAAAGAGAACTGAGCACAAATTTCCCCTGCCACCTTCCTTACAGATGCCTCTGGAGAGTACATCAGGAAGATCAGTGCTCAGCTTTAGAACCAGGAAGGGGTTTATGCCCTAGATTCTGACCCAGGTTAAACATAACATGCAGAGAACCAGGTTTCTGTTTCAAGTAACAAAATGATCTCATTTAGAGGATGAATTCCTCTGGTCCATCAACAACATCAAAATGAAACTCAGTCCTTTACAGTTCTTGGCTTTAATATGAGAATATTGCACAATACCATTTTTAGATGGGTGAAAAGCTGTGTAAGTCAGCACTATGTGTTAAACAACACAGCACTGGCAGACAGAACCGAAATCTAGCTGAGCTACCCAAGTTGTTTATTTGGTCTGTATGTGCCCACATAACCTGAGGAGCACAGAAGACAAACCCCACTCATCTTGTTTAATGCAAGTGCTACACACCACTCTCTATAAAAGGAGACACTTCCAAAGCAAGGAGAACAACCTGAGACCCTGTCCCAGTGCTCTCTGCAATACTTCAGTGGGACTTCCTTGCACAAGGAAGGAAAGACACACCCAAAACTTAATACCAGAACTATTTTAATCCACGTAGGCAGAGAAACTTCATTTCAGTGTTAGCAGTGAAATTTAGAAATTTTGCAAAGCTTCCATGCTTTTGGTCTTCTACCAGTCATAGTAATTTTATTAAAAATACTAATCAGATCACAGCCACATAAAGATACATCCTTCCCTTTTCCTAAAGGCACTGTTTTCTTCAAATAGACTTTTTTTATACCGAGTAGCAATTTACACAAATTTTAAACAAAAACAGCAGTTCTAGGACAAGCTATACATCCTAAAGCAGAATTTAATGGGAATATATTCTTTCTTAGAATGAGGGTATTATGTTTAAAGCTTTCTGTTTGGTAAAAACACTAGGATAAGAGTGCACATTTTAAAATATCCTCTCAAAACAGTTATGTAAATATATTTCACTTAATTTCTAATTTAAGTTGTTTTTCCCTAATACTGTAAATATTTTTCAAGCTTTCAGTTCCACAACTTGTATTTATGTTCTACCACATTTTATAGTTGAATATATGGAATGTATTAGATTGGGATGTAACTTTAAAGATGTAGCTTTTTTTTAGATCAAAGTTTTAAATACTTCTAAACTACAGTTTAGTAGTTTAAAGTCTTTTTCAAGACTAAAAAAAGTCTTTAAACTACTCATTTAAACAAACTGAGGAAATCAAATGCCACAGGAAGTTGCAAGTCAGGAAGAGGGTAAGACTTGAGAACACTTTTGTTTTTACTTCCTTGTCAGGGAAAACAAACAGAGATACCTCAGAGACAGTTACCTACAACAGACACTACAGTAAACTTACAAGTACAGACAAACTCTTCAGTGTGTACACTCATGTAAATAACATGATCTGTGTAACTCTAAAAAAGGGGGATTTGTGAAGAATTGGAATAAAAAAACTATATGAAGTGTAAGTATGTAGATTTATCTACATTCCCACCAATCACACAAAAAGGGTTAAGAGCACTACATAATGTCTTACTTTAAAAATCCTAAACCCAGGAAACAGTAAAACGAGACAAATTTGTTCATTCTATTTTGTGTGCTCTGGGTAATAGATAGGATGAAGTAGATTTTCCCTATACAGTATCTATGCTGGCAACTCAGTTAAGAATGGAGAACAGGGTTTCATCAGAAAATCAGACAGTGAGCTGTAGCAAATTCAGAGGCAACAGGAGTTTATAGGAATTATAAAAACTTTTCCCACATTGCACAGTGATTTAATAGCATGAAGCATAAGACAACTGAATGATTACAAATAAATCTCTAGAAATTCCTTTTTGTCACATTAAATGAGGTTACCAAGAGCTCGCCTTTCTCAATTACACAATATATAAAACCTCAGTAGATCAACTCTCAAAAAGCATTAGTACTGTGTGCAGTCTTAGGGAAGTAGTTGCACTGAGTAATTACATATTAATTAACTGAGAAGAGACACATTTCCTTTCAGTCCAGCACGCCTGTGTGTTCACCACTGTTGCATCAGTGTATGTTTTCCTACTATTGACAAGCATTTATTAAAACCCGAGCTTTTTCCTGATGTTTATACAGTATTACTACCTTCCAAGTTGTTTCTGGAGATCCAGCATATATTGGTAACATTGTGCATAATAGGTCATCTGAGCTTCCACAAAGTCATTCAGGCAGCGGAGATGATGTGCCTGTAACACAACACAGAATTCAAGTGTTTAGTCTGTAAGGGCACCATGCTGCACTGGAAAGAGTAGGCACCTTGTTAGGTGCTAATGCCAATACTTAGGGATAACCACCAGATAGGCACAGTGCCTGGATTTACCAGGTAAACAGGATAAAATGTTATAAAAATTAACATACTTGAGTAAACATTTTTGTGGTTTCAACACTCAATTGGTCTGATGAATGGGAAGCTGGGTATAAAGAATGAAAATGAAAAGCTCCTGCATTCTGAAGGTTAATGAGAAAGCTTAATTCAGTGGATATTAAATTATAATTTAAAAAACCAGTAACCCTTTTGTTTTGATGCTTTAATGCACTAAAGTGAAACCTCATAGACCAGAGCTCCCAATAGTTTACTGCAGCTATTTTTAGAAGGTGCCCTGATACTGACTTTCCCCCTCAACACCTTTTGGGTACTCACATGTGTGCTGCTGATTCCTTCCAGCAGCAGTCTGGTAATCTCTGCTTGTCGGTCAAATTCACTCTGAGTAATTCGCACTTCCTGTTCAGACTAAAAGTGAAAATGCACATCAGGTACAGGTACAGTGCTCTGTGCTACACCTGCCCACTGCAGCAGTCCCACTTGATGCAGAACTGCTCATACAAATCCATGAACCACAACCTTAGGTGTCTGAAATGGGCTTTTTCTTTGCAGTTCTTTACTAGGCAAAACCAACAATTGCATTCTGGGTTCAGAAATGTTGAGGCCCTGTGTACACAGCAAACAGCTTTATTATCAGGGATCTACTACATATGCAAAAAAGAGGTATTTGCCAGCAGTATTACCCCACCTCTCCCAATAAAAACCCAGATGTTCACTGGCACAACCATGCCTGCACAAGGGGTTTTGTTTTGTCAGCACACCAGTGGCAGCCAAGAATAATGATATTTTTTTTTTTTTTTTAATATACATCAACTTAACTCTGATGAAATAATTCAGGGTAAAGCTCATGCTATTTCTGCCAGGTATCTGCACAGCAATCAGCTGTACATAAATCTTTGATGTCAAGTTTTACCAGGACATCTCATAATTTAATGTTTTACACTGGCCACCAAACTACTACAACTATTTCTGGAGCTTGTAATCAAGGAGTCTTTGAAAACAAATAAATCTGAACTATACAAAATATTCTAACACTTGGTATTACAATTAGAGTAAAATTTCTATTAAAATGATGTAATAAAAATTTCGTTTTTCATTAATTCAAATTTATTCCCTGTTACATATAGTTCTCAACATTTTTTAAGTAAGTTATCAGTAATACACTAGTTTTAAATTACTTCAATCTAGCACAGCCAAAATTGCTTTAGAGTACTTTTTTGGAGGGAGAAAGAAGCACATATATACAGAACATGTGCTCTAAGATTCATTTTTCCAAGACAGAATGTCCTCAGCCTGGAATCTGGAGTACCTCACCCCAGTGCTTTTATTCATTTAGTGCTTTGTTTCTAAAAATAAACCCAAGAGCAAAAATCTACATTAAGTCAAAGATGGAGCAGTTACTATTCTCAACAAAGGAGGAAATGTATTTTCAGGAAAATTAATGAGGTGATACCAGGAAAACATAGGTTTCAAAAGCATGTTATGTGTTTGCAAACATTCTGTTCTTGCATTCAGCTAATGTTAATCAGTACAGAAAGTCACACAGAACCTCAGAAAAGAGCACAGAAGAATCATACAGTTACCTAAGAAATGTTTTTCCATCTGAAGCCACTGCATCTGGAAGGACTTACACAGTAACTAAACAGTGAAGAAATACCTAGAGAGAACTGTGTGCTTCCTACTCAAAACTGAAATAGCAGTGTTTGTATCAAGTTTCAAACTAATTATGAAGACTAATGATCTTCATAATGACAAATGAAGACTAAGGTCTTCAAAGTTTGTTGAGGAAAGAATCTTTGCTTGGAATTTTCTGATTAAATTTGAATTAGTATCAGTGAAATCCATCTGTCAGTCTTTGACAGAAATATAAGAACAAACAGATGAAAAAAGCTGATCTGATAGCCAAGAGAAGAAAAGCTTTTTCTTTTAAAATTTTCTTTTTAATTTTCTTTTAAAAGAAATTTTAAATTTTCTTTTAAAAACCCACCAAAGCAATAAGTAAATAATTTATCTGGAGAGAAATAGTTTTGTCTCTTGCTTCTCTGAAGTCAGCAGTTGATAATATGTTTCTGTCTCCTTGTCAGGTAAATAAACACAGGAGAACAGGAACTTACAAGAAGGGGACATATCCACCAGAATAATTATATTTGTTTCATTAATGTTCTATCAAATTAACTACTTTACGTAAGAAAAGGAAAAGTAGGTAACGTGGTAACATGTATTAACTTATCCAGTATAGAGTGACTTAAAATATATTTACTAAAGCCCAGTGTACTGGTTTTATAGAGATTTACATGAGCTGAAATATGTGATGATGTCTTTAATCAGTTCTGCCCATCCCTATTTTCAGTACTGCCAAGTGAGCAATAGCAGGACAGCATATCTATTCTACACCTTGGGGAAAAAGTGAAAACCAGCTGACTTTTAATCTGGTAAGTTTATGGCCTGACCACCTTTATTTGTGAACAGAGTGAAGAGCTCAAAAATACAAGACTAAACTTCCCAGCTGCAGTTGTACTGTGTTTTTAGGACCATTAAAAGGCCTCACCAAATCCGTCAAAATGGTACTTCCTCTGCAACTACAGAAAATCACCCCAGGTTTGGAATCTGAGTGTTCATATGTAAATAACCTCCTCAGATTTTACACAGGAGTACAGGACCTCTTAGAAATACTGTGCAATCCTGCAGCAAAGGGACAACACACATAAAAGCATATGAAATAAAATTACCTTCCTAATTTAGTTACATTGTTTTACTAGATATGCTTTTAGTGAAACACTGGTAGCTGTGCCTAGTATTTAATATTCCTTCTGAAATGCAGAGTTAGAGGAAGCTAAGCTGAAGAAAGTTTGTCATTGCCACCATGCACATCTTTTGTTCTAACTCAAAAAAACCTGTAATTGAGCCAGAGATGACTGGATGATCTGAAATCTTTGCTGAGAAGCTTATATTTTAATTGAAAACATTTATGAATCTCCTACTCCAACTCTCAAACCCAGAGGACAGATGCCTTAAGAAATGTGGATTAATTACTGCTCCATTGGCTATATATACTGTTGTAGTTTCTTCTCAATAGTCTCAGCTCTTTACACACTAAATAAAAAAGGGGACATTGAATTACATAATTTATTACAAGAGCTAAAGTTTGTCTTCTTTATACTACAGTTATGCACTTTGTCGTATTTCTTCTTTCCAAGACACAATCTGCTAAATTTCATTATCCTTAAAATTGCTTGTCCTTGTCTCTGAAAAGCAAGTAGCTTCAAGATTAGTTTTCATTACAGCAGTACTCGTTCCCTGCCATTTTTACCCCAAAATAGGACCAGCAGACAGGTTTTCTGCTTCTATATGTTACTTCAATTAATTAATTAAATAATTATCAAACTTTGGGATCAAAGATGACCTCACCCTTTCACAGTTAACTTTTCTTTTACTTTAAATGCCTCCTTCCCTCTGAACTCACACTCATCCTCACCTGTGTGCACCATCGCTCATAGAAAATTGGAGGAGCAACTCCCACAACTTGAAGCTTTCACTTCAAGATTTCACTTGAAGCTGCATACCCCAGCTTCTCCCTACACCTCCCAGAGCTGCCTAGCTAGTTCCCCATAAAAACCATACTCCAAAGCCTCTGCTCTCCTTCTACTCACATAATTTTAATTACCCCTCCTCTACAGAAATCCACTAAGAAATCCCTCCTTTCCTGTTAGCACACTCCCTTGCTACCTGTTGCCAATATTGGTTTGTCAGAGCCACTGAGCCTAAGAACAGCCCTTCTCACGGCACCAGAGCAGCTAATGCCTTACATTCCATCAACTCCTCTGAGTTTGTCCCTGGGCATGACAGAGAAGGCTGCATCCCAAGGCTAATGCTAAGCTTACAGATTAGCTTTCAGGGCAGGTGGAATTTTCAGATGTGCTACCCCCTAACTTAAGCTGCTGAAGATCTAGTGACACTTGGGAGAAAGGTGAGGTATTCCATGTTCTGAGTAAAACTTGAAGGAAGATGAGTGTTTTCAGGAAGGTTTAGATTATTAGACCCAGATAGTTCTGAAAATCTTCAGATTAGCTCGTTCTTAACAGTATATCATACCAATAAATTTTGAGAGAAGTCCTGTAGTTGTTTATTGTATCTTGTCCCATAAGAATCATATAGTTCTGGTACTATGTGACAGTTAGAAACAGCTTATTATAAAACAAGCCCCAGGCACTGTTTTGCCATTGAAACCTGAAAGGCCCTGGAGGGTTACAGTGTATTCTGATGTAAATGCATCAGGTTGCCAGCATCAGACTGAAATCAACAACATGAAATATCCTTTATTACAGTAGAGCAGCACAAGCTATGATTTCAGAATTCTGCAGTTTTAAAATTGTTTACTTACTTTCGTCACTTCCTCAGCCCATATCTAGTCAGCATTAAGAGTGGGGGAGGAAAAAATAAAAACATACAAACTTAGACATTGGTGGTACTCTATTACAGTATGCAATCACACTTTGGCTACTAAGTACTTCACTGTCCTCAGAACTTCACAGGGATTTGAGAAGTGCTACAAGTCAGCTGCCCAAAGCCCTTCATATACAATGAATCTATCATGAATATGGATAGCATTACATCTATGACACAAGTTAGATACTGAAGAGAGTGTGACTTGTAGAAATCATATATTACAAGAATCTACTTAAAACAAGCTATTGCAACACAAGACACAACTACTTAAAAAACTTACATGAATCAGACAAATTAAATTACCTCAGGAGGAACTTTAGTTACATTAACATGATATAAAAATGGAAAACTATGGAAAGCTATTCTCATTTTTACACTGAAACAGATGAATGCTTTCTCTTGCTAATTTCATTACCAGTTTTCTATTTCACAAGCACTCTGACTGAAACCTAAATTTAATTAGAAATGCTACAGAGGTATCTCAAATTGAGTATTAGAGTAGCAGCAAGCAGCACAGCAAAATCATAGAACTGCAAGGGATTTAGTCTAAAAGTTAATTACTTCAGCTTGCTCTTTCAATTCCCTCTTGCAATGTGGTTCTTCCTTAACCTTCATCTTCTGCCACTGCAAGATGATGACACAATCAGGAGTAGGAAGGAATGTGTATAAAGGTTGCAGGAGCAAACTGTAACAAACAAGTTTATTTGCTCCTTTTTAAATCTGATCAATCTGAAAAATCTGGAACACTAAACTGAGATGAGACCCAACATGCTGTGCATATCCAAATCCCAACCAGAACAGGCTGGACAGCACAGTCTATGCTGTACATAACTCATTAATCCGTTTCTCACAACCATGGTGCTAAAACCAGCTGCACTAGAGAGTCCTTGCAACAAATTTAGGATACATTGTACTCTCAAGACATTAACTTCAGTGACATTATTCAGTTGCAGTTCTTTGTAATACATTGCTTGAAGGGAATAATTTCAACATATTCCTGGCTGTTTCACATAATTTGCTTGTACTTGTATTAAAAAGATATGTAAAAGAAATAATTCCTTTCCTCCAACAGCTGAAAATGATCTCAGAAGTGAAAAATTAACTCTTTTGTAACCTCAGTTTACATTCGTAAAATCACAGAAATTAGAATATAATACTGTATATTTCAAACAATCAGAAATAATCTGATTAAAATAACAGCCAATGCTGCACTGACTTAAGTATATTTAGTGCATTACACCAATCCATTTTGGAATGGAAAACATCTGAAATAAGACCAAAATGAGCTAGATAGCAAGAGGAAACATTTGACAGGAAAATGAATGAACACAGGAGGCCAACAAACCTTTAGCCATTTTACATGCAGCAAGTTGAGCATGTAAGAGACATTTACCATAATGTTATTGTCTTCAGGCTGAGAGGTGTTTAGTTGCTTAAGTGTATAGATAAAAAACAAAAGCAAGTTACAACACTGCAAATATAGCAGGTAAATAGATTATCAGCACAACGCACTGCAAGTTTAAGCTAACCAAAACTGTGAAGTGGATATAGATAAATAAAACAGTTTAGATTTTGATTTTAAACACTGAACTGAGCTGTTTCATTTTGTACATATGCTTGGGATGAGCAATTTTAAAAATATTTTTACCTGTTATAAAAATATGTAATCACATGTAGATAAACTTAGGACTTTAACCTGTCACAGAAAATAGTAAAGCATAAAAATTTGCATCATAGCTCACTACACTTCACTAACCTATCAGTGTAGCCCTGATTGTTAGGTTTCTTCCTTTATAAACAAGGGAGCCCGCAGAATATGACCCATTTGCATCACACCTACATCCAGGTTAGTTCTCACTTCTATACTGCAGAGGATGAAGAAGAGCTACAATTTTGTTATTTCTGCTTCTACAATCTGATACTTCTTAAACATGCACATTCCTGTCAAAATGTAATTCAAATTAAAGCATAGGCAAAATAGTGAAGCGGGAAGAGGTTTAGAGTTTCATGCTCTTCAAGCACAAAATTATAAAGCTGCATACTTGCTGTATTAATACATAGGAACAAGTACTAGCAGCAGCAATTGGCACCAGAATGATTGCATTGGTGATGGAATTAAAACTTCAGTATTATATATATATAAAATTTTAATACTAGGCTCAAGGGGAACAATTCCTTATGGTCTTTTCATTGCTTTAGAAAGTAAGGTACATATCTACTACCACACCACAAAGGAAGCTAATATTAAAAACACCTTTTTAAAATTTAATTCTGAACCAAGTCAAGCAAAGGAATAGTTTACTATCCAATGCTCCTCTATCCATTGATACTAAATTGCACTACTTGCTGATCAAAACCCTTCTTTGTTCTCCATTGTTAGCCTTACAAATTAAGAAAGCTTGACAAGTAGAGAAGTGACTCTTTTTGCATAGAATTTGTGTAAGGGAAAATTCATGCATAGACTTAAAAATACAGATGGTTTAAATATAGAGGGACAGTGTGCATGACATGGACTGACACACAAGAGCAGAACTGTCAAGTAGAGATTATGTTGGTTTTTAGATGGATCATGATCCCAAAGATGCAATGCACTTCAAAGCTCCAGATGATATCTCAGATCTTTCAGGACAAACATTCATTTGGAAAAGCCAGTAAAATCTGAGTCCTTCTTCTGCCTCTCCATCACGTACACTATCCCCCTGTATTTCAATTGTCTGGATGTTTTTATTTGCATGATTCTTCCTGCATTAACCCTTATAGGAGAAATCACTCTCCATCATTAACTACTGAACCTTTAGGAATGAAGTCAAAAGATGAAACTACTGTAAATATATCCTGGGGAAACTACAGTCAACAGTCCATTCCTTCACTTAGAGCGTTTTAAGAGTTTAAACAGCAGCAACCTTTTTTTTTCAATTTAATGTCCTTGAAAAAGCATTTTTTGAAGGAATCAGAATGGTTTAGCCATGCGAGCTGAAGAGTCTCACCTCTGTTTGGTGGTGTAAGCACCACCAAAGTAAGCAATACATAAAGAGAAACCACAAATATTGTTGACATAGAAAAGTTAACTATAGACAGGTTCATCAGTTGAAAGCAATTATAAACACACTTCAACATTTGCAGAGATTCAAGTATTTGTATTTACACCCATATTGGCAGGTTGTATCAATTAATTCTGACAGTATAGGCTCATCTACTATAAAACAAGAAGAGAATAAGTAAGTCCAACTTGATGGAATATTTAAAAGTAGAAGACTAGCACTTGAATCAGTAACTCACTTCTGTATCCTTGTGTTCCACTAAGGCATTTCATACAAAAGTACCTAGAAAAACAACCAGGGTAAGAAGCTAGGACTGGAAACATAACCAAGCAGTCAAGTTGATAAATATGTATCTATAAGTCTGAAAGCTGTGGACCAAATGAAAAAAAAAAACCCTTCTACTTACTGCAGCTCGAGCTTCTGCAACTTTTGCCTTCTTCAGTCTGGTTTTTGCAGCATCTAAATCCAGTCTTTTATTTTGTAACAATTTACGTTCTTTCTGAAAATAAGTTAGATTAGTTTGTGAGAAGGGGTACACATAAGCAAAAGGCTGTCTACTTGGAAGGGCTTTTAATGAAGAATCACGTAAACAAAAGTTCTTCAGTTGGAGAGAGAGGCAGAATTAGATCCTAATTATTCTTACACAGTTTATATTCAATATGCATACTTCTCATAGAACAACAGTTACCAAACAAATGTTTTCATCATTATTTTGTTTTTATCTCAGCAAAAATCCACAAAATAATCCAAAGGCACAAATTTCACTTGAATTTTTCAATATTACCTTGAGGAAGGTAATAATGCACCATTATCTACTACTACGCTTTGAGGACTGACAGTTACAATTGGTGTGAAATTCTGAAAGATGTGCAATTCAACTTACAGCAATGGTTTTGTAGTCTCCTTCAATAAAGTTCCTTAGGGGAGTGAGAAAGTTTATAGCAGAAGTTTGAATTAGTTCTCTGTCTGCTGCCCCAATTCGCTTTTGTGTTTCTCCACATTTAATGAGTGCATTTCCTGCAAAGGAAAAAATATGTTAATCATATTGTTCAAGCAGGAGGTTAACAAAACAGGTTGCTACAGTCAGGAAAGCTTAGGGCAGCAGTTTGAAAAACAATCCAACGCCATGAAAAGAGCCTTCAAAAGAAGGAAAATAATGTTGAAAAATCTCAAACCCCCCCAAAAAAAAGCACTCCAAACCCCCCAAAACTAAACACCAAAAAAATCCAACATAAAAACACACAAAGACTTCACACCAAAATAAACAACCACCCAAACAACAAGCCAAATAATTTTTATTATGAACAATAACAAGTCAAGGCAAGATTTCAATGATACCACATTGTAGAAATGGCACTAATTATGGCAACTCCATAGGCGAACACCTATTTCAGACCATATACCATACCTACTTAATCCAACAACTTTCTCTCCTACACAACATTCTTAAGACAGGAGTAGTTGCTAGCAAGGAAAAAGCTTATTAAGATTTTGGAAAATAACAAGCTTTTCCTCACCCCTATCTACTCAAACGTCTAAATGTGCATTTTCATTAATCAAGCAATACTTTGAAATTTAATTCCAAGTTAAGCATTGAAACTGAAGTTAGCGTACCAAAAGGAATTTCAACAGCCTGACACTGCTCAGTCAGAAAGAACACTAAGTGTTCAGAGAAGTAAGATTTCATGATAACAGATGAAACCCTAACAGTGTATCTTAACATTTTATCTCACTAATATTTAGCTAACATTTTATCTTATTTGCCTGAATCCAAAAAATTCTGCAACTTAAGGGACAGTGTGCCTGTAAGTACAATGCTGACATTAAAACGCAATACTTGAGATGGATGACCAGAAGGAAGGCCACAGACAGATAAAATCACAGGGAAGTAAGAGGAACAAAGTTTGCCATTATTGATTTTGACATAAAAATTCTATAAAACACTTACTTTTACTTAACTATATTTTCCTTTTTTGAAAAGGATCATAATTATTTACAGATATAAGGAACTCATTCTTCACAGAACAAAAGCTTTACCTCCCACAATAATTATGAAGAAAGACTTGAAGAGAATTAACTATCAGACTTTGCATACCATAATTTATACACATACCTGCATTTTTCATTAAATTAAATTAACAGCTGAATTTCCATTGGCAACTTAGAGTTGTAGAGAACACTAGAATTAGACTTTTAAATTCTAGATTTGGATAGAAACCTCATCATTGATCTCCTAATGCTCAGTTATACAGCAAGTCAAACTGATACAAATGTCATTATGCTGTTTTATCAGGAGGAAGAAAAGAAATATAATTTTATATTGTCAAAAAAGCCTACATCTATGGTTTTTTTACTTCTTACCATAGGCTGTTCCTGGGCCAAACTCATTCCCAGCATCAATCATATACTGGCCTAGTAACTCTGGATTATTCATGCGACTTGGTGCTTTGCGGTCCAGCTTCTCATAGACAAATTCTTCTATTCTGGCATCTAAAAATGTTGATTTGAAATAATTACTGTCATGCAAAGCACAAGTTAGAAAGAGAAACAAACAAACAAGAAGAAGGAACACACAAGAAGAATTTCAAAATCCAGACATTAAACTCAACGTTAAGTGAACAATATTAAGCTGGAGATCCTGTTCCTGACAACTGACCATGTTCCATGTTTGCCGTGCCATGTTCAAGCATTTCCCAGAGCCACCTGGGAAAGTGAAAAGTTACACTTTTCTCCTCCATTAGCATAGTTATACGGCTTTCTAGAATTTTGATCAGAAGTCTTCACAGTAAGAGCAGTAAGAGAACACTTCTCCTTAAAAAAACCACAGTCTTTTGTCCCCCCTCCAGAAAAAAAACCAAAATATTCACTACAATTAGCAGTAGGAATTAAGTTCAACAACTACTCTAATTTCCCTATTAAGATATTCTGAAAGTTTGATAGCCCCAGAAATTATATCCTGTTTCCCATGCTCCATGCTTCTTTGAAACACTCTGAAAGAAACTATTAAAAGTTATTAGAAAATGTTTTGTGTTCCCCTATTTTCTTAGTCTGAGCAATAAAATTATCAGAAAAACTCATTGACACTATGTGAGCATTACTACTTATCTATCACAATACTAAGCCACAGGGAGCTTCTTAGGTGGGAAGGCCTCACACACCTCAACAGGGACTCTAACAGAAAAAGCAAATTCCTCAGATAATAACCAATTTCTCTGACCAATTGCTTACATTTCCCACCTAGCTGGCTTTATTTACACAGTCAGTATGAACTAATTTCAACCTGCAATAGTACAACCACAAACAAGCTTTCCAGTGAACAAACCTGCCACTACTTGTTCATTAGACAACTTTCATCAGCAGTGGATTAAATTACTACTTTCTTATGAAGGTCACAAAAATTCATCTAAGATAGACAATTATGGGTACCAGAGCATTCCTTGGATTCGAAGGTCAACCAAAAAACGAATCAAAAGTGATTTGTTTTCTTTACTCAAGTCATAATATTTATTCTTTAGTAAATCACAAAAGAACTGGAAAGTAATCTAAAATTATTGGACTAGTACATGGGTCTGATCTATAGGTACAATTATAAATGGGATTGAAAGTGATTCTTCCTGCCCCAGACAGGGTTACTCCATCAACAACCACCAAAAGCAGCTCTCTGCAGCATGTGATCCTTCTCCCAAGCAGGCCAGCAAACAGCTGAAGTTACATTCACAAAGATCACTGCTCAATGCTGAGTATTTTTAGCCATCTGAAAATGGACTGGTGAACAGAACTGAGACACTACCATACATCATCCTTCTACTGAAATTTCTTTATACACTTCCACTAGCCTCCAGTCAGTGCTTCAATAGTTGAAGCTTACAAGTTTCTGAAAAAGTCCAAGAGATATGACAAATACTGAATCGAATGAAGGCAACAACTATATCTTCTGGCCTAGCCAAAGCAGAAATTCGAGCTAGAATATTCTGCAAGTTCTACTGCATCCTTCTCACATGATTAGATGGTTCATTTTTTAAATACTGTTTAGTTATGTGTAAATACTAAAAATGCAACACACTTCCAAAGTAATACTTCAAAAATCTCTCCAAAGTAAATCTTCAAAAATCTAATAAAGAATTTATCTACTTGGCATTAGAGAAGTGTTAGCAGTGTATGAGTTACCTTTACTAATAAATCCTAGCTCAGTATGTCACTACAAGGAGAATATTTGTGTTTTCAGAGCAGAGGTAGTAGCAGTTTTATAAAATTATCATTTGGGCAAACCTAAAGGAGGTTTAGATTTTTTCAGTGAAATAGTTCACCCACTGACTTGACACCAGGTCTTGACTTAAAATCTAGATCTATATACTAAGAAAATTCCTATAGCTCCAAACTCTAGTACAACTGTAGAATGAGTCTGAAAGTGATCTCCTCAACATTACTACTCATAGCAAAAATTTCAGAAACAAATAAAATTAACACATAAAATTTAATTTCTTCTTCCCATGTTTTTTTTAGTTACAGTAAGAGACAGAAGTGATGAAATCATATTTGACACTATTTTTATTGCTTAAGTAGGGTGCTGATTCTTTAATGGAATTGTGAAAGACAGATATTTTAGTTCCTCTGGTCTGCTTCAAGCTAATTTGTATTGTGCAGAGAGTTTAAATAATGAAATAATAATAAAATTTCTTGAGCCACTGTATCTACTCCATGAAGAACTTCAGAGTTCTTACAGCTATCCAAGATATCTGGCATTAGAACAAGAAATTCAACTAAACAGTAAACAATTCAAAAAACTAATCAACCTGAGACTGAGCAGATAAGGGAACCAATATGACAGTTTAAAAAGCTCTGTAAAAACTTTTACCCATTTGAAAGGTTCAGAACATACCAGCAATTGGCAATGTCTCCAATTCTTACCAGCGCATCAAAATGTGCTTTCCATAACTGCAGCCCTCCAATTTTAAAACTGCTATTCATGCAATAGCTATTGCAGTAAATATTTACATTGGCATATCTATTAATTCAAAAGTTGAAAACAAAAACCTGAAGGGCTCCTTACTTGGATTTGGCTGCAATAACACTTCTGTTTGCTTCATTATTTTTTCTGTCCACAATTTTGTGCATTCTGCTTTGCTGAGAAGGTTCTCCAGATGAGCATCCAGTTCAGTCTTCTCTGCCTGACCAAGCTTTTCTTCTGTGAACTGCAAGTTAGTCAGGTGAAAAAGTCAGTTCATAGAATTAATTTCCCATGACAAATTTAAAACAGTTTATTATATCAGTTTGAGGATGATGTCTTAAAAGATATAACCATTCCCCAGTCATCAGTAAAAATCTAAAGACAAATTTGAAAGCTATGAGTTCACTAATACATCCATACTATCAGGTAAAAAGGGGGCAGGAGGATGTTAATCAGACAAGGATGTGAAAGGTAATTTATAACACTATGAAGAAATCCTCTGCTAAACTTGGTACTGAGAATTCTCACGTGAAGCATTTTGTCCAATTTTGCACAGTGTGCTTCAAAACATTAACCAAAATGAAAGTCCAAAGGTAGTAAAGAAAATTAAAAGATTACTTCAATCTTGTACATTTTGTAATTGCTTGTCAATTATCCTTGCGTAAAACCTGAAGAAAAAACAGATTCCTATTGCAGCTACCTTAAATATATTGAAATAAATGTCCTGTCCAGAGGAAACAGGACAAAAATAGAGTTTAAACTTGAGTAAGAAGATTTAAATTATAATTAGACATTAAAGAAAGCTTCTAAAGACAAGGATTAAAAGCTAAGGCAAACATTTTTGGTAAGTTGTGAAATACAGATCTTTGGGGGTAGAGAGTATTTTGCTTTTTAGAATAGGACAAACTAGTGTTTGATAAATTCTTTAGATATCCTGTTATGCCTCACAGAAACAATAAGATGACCTCTGCTGTTCTCATCTAAACTGTGATTTCAGTGACTGACCATGAAGTACAATATAACTTCATTTAGCTAAATAAATCCATCAGACAATTCATTTCACTTGATATAAAATTCATGCCAAGTCTTACTAATCCACAAGCAGCTTGTTTTTCAATGCCAGACAGGGAGAAGCTTCACATTTCACATCAGGGAACCAAGCAAAGCCGGACGTGAGGGCTTTGCCTGCCTCTCTTCAGAGCAGTAGTTCCTCCTAACAATGATGATCTCATCCCTTGACAGCCCGCTGTTCAAAGTCAGGCATTCTCAGGAGAATCTGGCTTATGATTAAATCTCTAACAAATTTCCCAATTAGGAACTCAACAGGACCGGAAGCATTCTGACTGCCCGATTTCATTCTTGACAAGTTCTTTGGTGGCCAGTAAGAAACAGAATACAATAGAAGTAAATTGCATTGTCGAAGTTTATTTTAATTTCCGTCACATGTAGATTAACCAACTTTGATAGCGTGCACATCTTGATAAATGCTTCTGGCATTTGCAGTTATACATCAAAGCAAACTGCAGTCATGAGAAAGTTCAGCTGCTGTATAGGGAAAAAGGGAATTTATTCATGGATGTACTACTGCTATTCAAAAGGCTTTTAAAACTACACCAGGTGTTCTCATAAACTTTGTACAGATTCTTTACAATACAGTAAAAGTAGGTCTGGAATTATTTTTTTACAGACAAGAGTATTTGTATATAAAATTATCAATATTTCCTATTAATATTTCCATAAATCCTCTCAGCAGTGTGAAGATTACTGAAGACCACAATGATAGATTTCACATATACACTTAAATGAAATCACAAGGTCCCATCACAAGATCTTGCAACAAAGCGTGAAATTGCATCTTCTTTTCTTCCCTTATCCAACAAGAAAACAGAAAGTGGAGGCTGGAAAGGAAGAGTAGGTCTGGGAAGCAGGTAGATGTGGAAGAAGCCAGGAGTAGTGAGGTAAGCATGGAAATACCTCCATCACAAAGAGAAGCCACAATGACTGCTTTAAGTTTATTTAAATTTGAACAATATTTTTTGACGAGTTCGCACTTTCAGAGCTCTGCTGTGCTGCTGATCATTGATTCTGCTTGAATATTGAGATTTAGGGCAATACACCAGACTGATCAGACCAGATAACAACGCTTACCACATTCCAAACCTGACTGTGACACAGTGAGAACTCGTAAGAAGCCAAAGTGGATTACTATATACTGCTTGGAAGCCCATCTCCATACAGGAAATCTGTACAAGTTGGATTATATAAGGAAAGGAGATACGGCTCAAGACAAGCGCTAAGGAACAAAAGAGAATTATAGGGGCCTTACCGCGAAGAAAGGGGAAGACCGAATCAGAAACAATGGGCTATCAAACAAGCTTAAAAACGATACTAAAGGTAAAACAAACCAAATAGCCTAAGCAGACACATACCGGAGTTTCACGTGTCACATCAGAGCTCGACTTTTACCGATCAGGCAGCGATATGAATAAGCTTCTAGCAGCCAGTAAAACCCAGGTGCTTATTTCTGGCGAGCCACACCTTTGTCCTTTGCATGCACAAAGTCCGACCGTATCTCCCGGCTGCTGAAGCCTGCGCACCTCGTGCCCCCAGTGCTGGCGCCTTCTCCCCTCTTTGCCCGTCTGACCTTGGGCTGTCTCACCCCCGGCAGCCCCCCGAGGCTGCTGCTGTGCAGCCTGCCTGCCGAACCGCCGGGCCTGCCCAGCCCGCGCCCGAAGGGGCCGGCCGCAGGAGACTTCTCGCAGCAGCCCATCGCCGCCCGGCCTGGCCAATTCTCCGGCCTCGCCCCCGCCGCCAGAGCCGGGCCTGGCGCTCCCTCCGAGCTGGGAGCCCACGGCGGGCCCGGCCCCTCCCGTCCCCCGGGGCGGAGCCGAGCGCCCCGGCCGGCGCCCCGCGTCAGGCCCGGCGGCGGCCCAGCGGAGCCACCGCGGCCTCGACCCCGGCTGGGGTGTCCCCGCCTGGAGCCGTCCCGGCAGAACGCCATCCCGGCAAGGCCCCGGCAGGCGCGGGCGGTCCGTACCTGCACGGCGCGGCTCAGGAAGGTACCCGCGTCAGCTGCCAGCTTCTTCACATTGAAATCCATGATGTTCATCTTGGGCGGGGGCGCTGACTCAGCCCGGGCACCCGCGGCGGCGGCGGCGGCCGCTCCGCCCGTCCCTTGAATGGAGCCGCCCGAGTCGGTGCCTCGGGCCCGACACGCGTCGCGAGCGGATGGGCGGGGGCCCGCGGCGGTCACCCAGGGCCCGGATCGGCCGGGTGATGAGCGCCGGCAGGCCACCCTCGCCCCTGCCTCACCGCTCCGGCCCCGGCCAGGAGGGGCCGCTCCCGCCCCGGGCCGGTCCCGCTCCGCCCTCGGGCCTCACGCTTCCGCCCCGCCCCGCTCCGGCCCCGGCCGACGCTCCGCCCCGGCCGCGACTCCGCCCCGGCCGCGCTCCGCCCCGGCCCCGCTCCCGCCCCGGCCCGCCGCTCCGCCCCGGCCTCCGCTCCGGCCCCGGCCCCCGCTCCGCCGGCCGCCGGCCCCGCGCAGGCCCCGGCCGGCACTGCTCCGCCCCGGGCCGGCTTTCCCTTCCTCCACAGCGGCCAATCGCCCCGCCCGTCCGCCTTCCTCACAGCGCTCCAGCCCCGGCCCGGCTCCGCGCCTGGCGTGAGGGGTCGGCAGTGGCGGTGGTGTGGGAAGGGTTGGCTTGTGGTGCCCCAGCAGAATTTTTAGTCCCGGGTAGCTCCGGGCGCTACTGACGGCGCCCAAGGCTGGGTCTGCTTAGCCGCTGTCGGGCCGGTCGCCCGGTCCGCCAGCCCTGGGCGAAAGGAGAGCCGGCCTGGCTTTTGCCGTAGTGTTGCGCCGGGCAGGGGTGGGCGCCGCAGGCTTCATCCCCCTCGGCGGGCGCTGCAAAGGCTCACAGTCCCCTCGGGCGTGCGGCTGCACCTCAGTCCACTGGGCGGTGCGCCGCGGGCTCATCCCCCTCTGGCGGGCGCTGCAGGCTCAGTCACCTCGGGCGGGCGCTGCCAGGCTCATTCCCCGTCCGGTGCGGGGCGAGGTCGCTAGCCCCGGCGCCGTCTCGTCTCCGCGAGCCCCGAGCCTGGGAAATCCCCGCCCGCTCCCCCAGGGCCCACGTCCTCCCCGGCTAGCCGGGGCTGGACCGATTCTCGCTCACCCGCTCCTGTTTCTTTGTGGACCTCTGAGTTTTGAAAGTCAAACCTTGACTTCAGCAAATACAGTTGTTTCGGATAGATCAGTCAAAAATGTAAACTGGGAATGAGTTTT
Source organism: Certhia americana (assembly GCA_018697195.1). Taxonomy (NCBI): domain Eukaryota; kingdom Metazoa; phylum Chordata; class Aves; order Passeriformes; family Certhiidae; genus Certhia; species Certhia americana. Next base: position 15,536,547 of record CM031864.1, on the reverse strand, counting down.
TAAGAAGATCGTTCAGAAAGAAGCGTTTTGGAATAAAAGGTGTTTGGATAAACTCTGAATTGTGACTATAATTTTTTAGCCACCAAAAACATCATAAGTGAGTTTTTGGAAAACCATGAGTATTCAGTAGCAAAAATTCAGTGCAGTAATCAGGGAAATTATGAGAAAATAGCCTATACTTCTAGTAATTTCCATTATTTTAACATCTCTGATGATTTTTTGGTATTGCAAGAAGAAAGGACCTTTTGACTTGGTCAGGAAATTTAGAAAACACATTGGGTGGACATCATTAGCAACAGCTTAACATACCCAGCTTGAAAATTATCCCTGTTTTGTTTTTCCCGCGTTAAGTATTGACTTCACAATGCCCAATAGTGAGTATTGTGGCTTGGCTGATAATTTAAGTAAGTCAGAGGAAATCCTGTATGGCATTATAACCCAGAGATGATTACCCGGGGAAGAAATTAACTAACATCAAGCAAGTCTTCCTTCAAGTGCTGGTCAGATTCCAGGAATTAACCTAAAACAAAACCCAGGCTGTGTGAATTTCCTATTGTAACCTTTTTTCCTGGTAAGACAGGGCCTGAAAGCTATTGTTTGTGTATGTTTTAGTCCTTTTTCTTTGAATCATTTTCACCTTTTTCAGTATTATCTTGCTTATACATGGGTATAAATTTTTTTCATATAAAAGCTGTAGGCCAAGTTTGTTTCATTTTCCTAAAATTAAATGTTACTGGTATATAGAAGGTTCCCTGTTTCTTCTCTTTCAAGGCCCATTACGGTATGACCTGATGAAAGCTGATTGCAGTCATGTAAGGTTCTGATGTACAATTCTTGTGTTATCAATTTAGCATATGTGAAAAGAAATCTACATCAAATTTTTTAAGTGTGGATCTACAGATGCCATTATTTCACTTCATACCTTCCATTGGCGCTAAGTTCCAATAATTCACATTTTGGCAAAAAATTTTTTTTGGTGGATTTTGCCCAAAAAGAGGGTGCCCAACACTACGAAATGCCGTGTTGCCTTGATTTGACAGAAGCACCACCCTCAGCTGCCGTGTACCCCAGTAATGTCCTGGCTGTGTAGGTATTTTCAGGCTGGCGATGCAGCCAGCCAATCAAGTCGGAATTCTAACTCTTCCGCAAAATCACATCCCGGCTAGTTTCTTCCCTGAAGCTTAGCAAGGCCTGCCTCCCGCCCATGACATGTGAGGCCCCGCCTGCGCTGAGGAGGAAAGTGCTGATTTCTTGTATACATTTGCTGACTCCCTTGGTATTGCTTTATCCTACAGAAACGGCTTTGTCTGGGAAAGTGGAACAAGTCTCTCCATCATTTAAGCCCGTCATGGGTTAGAGTGATCTGTGCAGGATTTGGAAGAATCTGGCTTATTTCGTTGCTGCTTTTTTTTTTGAGGACCCCCAAAACATGTTGGATCTACTTCCAGAAACATTTCATATTTAGCCCAGTATTTTTCCACCACTAACGATAACTGGGCTTCTTGGCATGTGTGGGGCACTGGAAATCTGTGTTTTTCAGTTCTCACTTTTAAACAATCCTTCTCCCCTTTATTATTATGTTAAATGCTTCAGAATGTGAGGAGGGGAGAAAAATAACTCCTTTCAAGGCTAGTGATTACTACAACTTATTCAATAGGAGGATCTGTTTGTATAACTGCATGATTTATAGATTTTCATATAAAACTCGAGTTCGCATAATTTTTTTTTATTTGTTCTTTCTTTCTTTCCCATTTTCTTTTATATTTAACGTAATAGAATAAATTCATGTTTAATGAATCACAACCCTGGCAATTCCATGCTTTTCTAAATCCCCCAGTATTCTACTACCTTGTAAAAAAACACATAACTGGTTGAGTTTTATTCCCTTTATCCTCCCCCCTTTCGACAATATCCCCCTTTAACTCTTCTTTGGTGCTGTAAGGCCTATTACTACTGCTTGCG
>CM031864.1:15466076-15533870 GCA_018697195.1 Certhia americana | reverse complement strand
ATATGTCAGCTGCGAAAAGTTTGCATAGCCAACCAGAACTTAGATGTAATCCGTTGTGTGGTTCCGCGGGTGGCTGCGATGTTCTTTGAAAAACTCTGAAAGAAGAACTATTTAAGAAGGTTATTAGAGAAAGTGTTTGTTCCCGGGATATGTTTCTTCGGTGCTGCGCAATTTAAGGAAATTATCAGAGAAAAACTTCATTGCACGTATGGTGAGCATTGCTACCTATCGTAGTCACCTCCATTCCCATAAGGCGCTTCGGACCTACAGGGAGCCAGCTTCGTAGGTCTGGGAACGGCCTCACCACACCCTCAATAGGACACTCTAACACAGACAAAGACACAACATTCCAGATAATAACCAATTTACACTCTGACCACATCTGCTTACATTTTCCCTCAACCTAGCTGCTGTAGTTTACCCGAGGCAGTCAGTATGAAGCTAATTTCGAACGCTGCAGCATGTGTACCCCACGCACTCAAAAAGCTTATCAAGTGAACAAACCCTGCAATTACTGGTTCGATTAGCAACTTGCATGCACGCAGTGGATAAGTTACTAGCTTTCTTATGAAGTCCAGGGGACACTGATAAACATTCCTCTAAGAAGACAGTATGGGGGTGACGCCGAGCAGTTCCTTGGATTCGGAAGGGTACAGAAGCGCACCAAATAAACGAATCGCACAAAGTGATGTTCGTTCTTCTTTACTCACAGTCATTAATATTTTATTTAGTACAATAACCACAAAGAACTGAAACGTAAATCTAAATAACATAATTGGACTGAGTAACATGGCGTGTCTGATCTATGTCACCACAGATGGAATGGGTCGAAACGCTAAGTGATTCTTCTCTGCCGCTCAGATCAGGTTACCTCCTCAAACGCAACAACCCAAATAGCAGCTCTCTGCAACGCATGTGTGTGTGATCTTCTCCCAGCAGGCCAGCAAACAGCTGAAGTTACATTGCACGTACAAGAATTCACTGCTCAATGTGAACGTTACGTATTTTTTGTATCGCACATTGTGATTTAACTTTGGTACTGCTGTGGTGAGAAAGAGAACTGGAAAGACACTACCATACAGGATGTCCTTCGTTACTGTTTAAATTTCTGTAGTTACCACGTTCGCACTAGATCCAAGTCATGGAATGCTTCAAAGGTGGAAGCGTTTACAGTTTTCTTGAAAAAAAGGGTCCACGAGGAAATGACAGAAAATACTGAATGCGGAGTTTGTATTTGAAGTTGGAGCAACACCATAAATATTCTTCTGGCCAGCCAAAGCAGAAAATTTCGGACTGCATATTCTGCAAGTTTACTGATCCTTCTCACAATAGTAGTGTTGTGATGGCTTCATTTTTAAATACTGCGTTGATTTATGGTTATGTGGCCGTAAAATACTCAACTACAATCTGGCAAGCACACGTACCATAGGAAAGTAGCAATACGTCATAATTTTAAGTTAAATCTGCTCCACAATAAAATCTTCAAGACAAATCTTAGATAATTAGTAATTTATCTACGTGGCAGTCTTAAGTGAAGTTGGTTGTGCGCGTGTATGAGTTAGGCCGTTTACTATATAAAGCCTTAGCTTGCAGTTAGAGTTGTCAACTGACATAAGGAGGAATATTTGTGTTTTCAGATGCAGAGGTAGTGTTAGCGTCGTTTTATTTAAATATTTATAATCTTGGGCATAAACTAGCCTAACGGGAAGGGTGTTATGTTCATATTATCAGTGAAAAGTAGGTTCCACCCAGGCTCTGAGTTGGCCTGACGACACCAGGTCTTGAACTCGCTTAACATCTGCAGCTCTATATACTAAGAAAAATGCCAGTGATGAGCTCCCATGAGACGAGTCCTTTAGTACATTGTTTTGTAGAAGATGAGGTCTGGACCCACACGTGTTGCATCTGACTCACACACACAATGGACATTCCTTACTCAGTCTAGAGCAGAAAAAAAAGGCTTTCCACGACTACAAATGATTCAAATGTGAACACGACTGTCTACTATCCGTTTAATTTTCTTCTTCCATGTATTTTTTTAGTTTACATAGTAAAAGAAGACAGAAGTGATGCATCCATCTGTCGTGCCCCCCTTTTTTCGTTGCTTACCACGTGCGCGGTGGTGCTCTCTTCACTGGTATTGGCCCGCTAGGCTTTTTCTTCCTGGACGTACGGCCTGCTTCAAAAGGGCTACTTGTGTATGTGCCGCGCGTTGTTCCTATAACGTGATAGGAGCACTAACTCTCTGCCTCCTGGTTCTTTGTGGAGACCAACGTGTATTCTTGACAGCCTAGCAGAGAAGACTTTTCCTGAGTTTTCTTACGAGAGCACTGTCGCGAAGAGGTATCAGGGCCATTCATGAAGCAAGTACAAATCACTGTAAACATTGAGACGAACACTGCTTTCACTGTTTGCCCTAGATTATAAGTAGACAATCAAACACGAAGAAGAAAGCAAAGAAAAGCGCTCGAAGCATGCGATCTAACGGGCATAACCAAACTCAAATGCATCACGTCAGAGTTTTAAAAAAAGGGCGTACATTGTTAAAACAACTTATTCACATTCCATTGTTGAATCAAGCAGTAGCGTTTTTCAGAACAATACCAGCAATTGGCCAGGTCTCCATTCTACCAGCTCATCAAAATGTGCTTTCCATAATGCAGCCCTCCAATTTAAAACGTGCTATTCATGCAACAGATATTGCAATAAATAGTTACATTGGAATATCATTAATTCAAAAGTTTGAAAACAAAAAAAATTGAAGGGCGCTTACTGGATTTGGCCGCAAAACACTTCTGTTTGCTTCCATTATTTTGTCGGTCCACAATTAGTGCATCTGCTTTCTGTGGACGGTTTCAGATGAGCATCCAGTTAGTTTCTCGGCCTGGACCTAAGCTTTCCTCTGTGAACTGCAAGGTAGTCAGGTGAAAAAAAGTCGTTCATAGAATTAATTTCCAATGACGAATTTAAAACAGTTTATTATATTAGTTTGAGGATGATGTCTAAAAGACCATCAGTCTTAAAGACATGGCTAAAAATAAAAAACCAATTCCACCAAGTCAATCCGTAAAATCGTAAAGGACAATTTGAAGCTATGAGTCACTAAATACATCATAATATCAGGTAAAAAAGGGGCAGTTGCGGATGTTAACAAATTTCAGACAAGGATGTGAAAGGTCTTATAGCACTATGAGGAAATCTCTGCTAAACTTGGTACTGAGAATTCTCAACGTGAAGCATTTTGTCCAATTTGCACAGGTGCTTCAAAACAGAAACCAAAAATGAAATAGTCCAAGGTAGTAAAGAAATTAAAAGAGTACTTCAATCTTGTCATTTTGTAATTGCTGTCAATTATCCTTGCGTAAACCTGAAGAAAAAAACAGATTACGATTGCAGCTTTTCAACCTTAAATATATTGAAATAATGTCCTGTACAGAGGAAACAGGACAAAAATAGAGTTTAAATTCAGTAAGAAGATTTAAATTATAATTAGACAATGTAAAGAAAGCTTCTAAAGACAAGGATTAAAAGCTTAAGGCAAACATTTTGGGTAAGTGGAAATACAGATCTTTGGGGGTAGGGAGTATTTTTGCTTTTTCAGAATAGGAAAACTAGTGTTTGAATAAATTCTTTAGATATCCTGTTATGCCTCACAGAAACAATAAATACCTATGCTGTTCTATCTAAACTGTGATTTCAGTGACTGACATGACGTACAATATAACTTCATTTAGATAATAATCCATCAGACAATTCATTTCACTTGATATAAAAGTCAATGCCAAATCTTTACAATCCACAAGCAGCTTGTTTTTCAATGCCCGACAGGGAGAAGATTCACAGTTCACATCGGTGAACAAGCAAAGCGGACGTGGAGGGGCTTTGCGGCCTCTCTCAGAGCAAGTAGTCTCCTAACAATGATGATCTCATCCTTGGACAGGCCCGCTGTTCAAAATGGCAGGCATTTCTCAGGAGAATCTGGCTTATGATTAAATCTCTAACAAAATTTCCCAATTAGGAACACTAAACAGGACCGGACGCATTCGGACTGCCCTGACTTTCATTCTTGACAAGTTCTTGGATGGCCAGTAAGAAACAGAATACAATAGAGTAAATTGCATTGTCGAATGTTTATTTTAATTTCGTCAATGTAGATTAACCAACTTTGATAGCGTGCACATTCTTGATAAAATCTTCTGGCATTGCAGTTATACTCAAAGCAAACTGCAGTCATGAGAAAGTTCAGCTCTGTCATAGGGGGGAAAAAGGGAATTATTCAGGATGTACTAATCTAGTCAAACGGCTTTTAAAACTACACCAGGTGTTCTCATAAACTTTGTACAGATTTCTTACAATACAGTAAAAGAGGTCTGGAATTATTTTTTTACAGACAGAGTATTTGTATATTAAAATTATCAAATTTCCTATTAATATCCATAAATCCTCCAGCAGTGTGAAAGATACTGAATACCACAATGATAGATTTCACATATACCACTTAAAAATGAATCACAAGGTCCCACACAAGATCTTGCACAAAGCGGTGTGAAATTGCCATCTTTTTTTCCCTTATCCAACAAGAAAACATGGAAGTGGAAGGCTGGAAAGGAAGAGAGGTCCTGGGAAGCAGGGTTCGATGTGGAAGAAGCCAGGAGTAGTGAGGTAAGCATGAAATACCTCCATCACAAAGAGAAGCCACAATGATGCTTTAAGTGTGATTTAAATTTGAACAATCTTTTTTGGACGAGGTCGCACTTCCAGAGCTCTGCTGTGCTGCTGATCCTTGATTCTGCTTGAATATTGGAGGGTGGATTTAGGGCAAGACACCAGACTGATCAGACCAGATAACAAACGCTTACCACATTCCAAACTGACTGTGAACACAGTGAGAACTCGTTTAAGAAGGGGGGGCCAAAGTGGATAAATTACTGCTTGGGAAGCCCATCCCATACAGGAAATCTGTTACACGTTGGATTATATAAGGAGGAGATACGGCTTCAAGACAAGCGCTAGGAACAAAAGAGAATTATAGGGGCCTTACCCGAAGAAGGGAAGAACGATCAGAAACAATGGGCTATCAAACAAGTAAAAAACGTATATAAAAGGTTAAAACAAACAACTAGCCTAAGAAGACACTACCGGGTTTCACGTGTCACCTCAGAGGCATAGACTTTTACGATCAGGCAGCACGATATGAATTAAGCTTCTAGAGACAGTAAAAAACCACAGGTGCTTATTTCTGCGAGCCACGCCTTTGTCTTTGCATGCCACACACTAAGTCCGACCGTATCTCCCGGTGCTGAAGCCTGCGCACCCGTGCCCCCCAGTGCCTGCCGCCTTCTCCCCTCTTTGCCCGTCTGACATGGGTGTCTTCACCCCCGGCAGCCCCCCGAGGCTGCTGCTGGCAGCATGCCTGCCGAAACCGCCGGGACTGCCCAGCCCGCGCCCGAAGGGGCCGGCCGCAGGAGACTTCTCGCAGCAGCCCATGCGCCGCCCGGCCTGGCCAATTTCTCCGGCCTCGCCCCCGCCGCCAGAGCCGGGAATGGCGCTCACACTCCGAGCTGGGAGCCCCGGCGGGGCCCGCCCCTCCGGCCCCCGGGCGGACGCCGGCGCCCCGGCCGGCGCCCCGGCGTCAGGACCGCGGCGGCGGCGGACCAGGCGGGAGCCACCGCGGCCCGGACCCCGGCTGGGGTGTCCCCGCCTGGAGCCGTCCCGCAGACGCCATCCCGCAGGCCAACGGCAGGAGCGGGGCGGTCCGTCCTGCACGCGCGGCTCAGGAAGGTACCCAGCGTCAGCTGCCAGCTTCTTCACTTGAAATCGATGATGTTCATCTGGGCGGGGGCGCTGACTCAGGCCGGCAACAGCGCGGGCGGCGGCCGCCGATCCGGCCCGTCCCACCCCCCCCCCATGTGGGAGCCGCCGAGGGCGGTGCCGGACCGGACCGTGCAGCGGATTGGCGGGGCCGCCGGGTCACCCAGGGCCCGGATCTGGCCGGGTGAGAGGCGCCGGCAGCCAAACCGCCCCAGGCCCCGCTCCGCCCGGCCACCGCTCCAGGCCCGGCCCCGTTCGCCCCGCCCCGATCCGCACCGGCCCCGCTCCGCCCGGCCGCGCTCCGCCCGGCCGCGCGCCGCCCGGCCGCGCTCCGCCCCGGACCCGCTCAGCACCGGCCCCGCTAGCCCGGACCACGCTCCGCCCCGGCCCCCGCTCCGCCCCGGCCCCGCTCCGCCCCGGCCCGCTCCGACCGGCCGCTTTCCCCACAGCGGCCTCGCCCGCCCCGGGCCGCCTTCCTCCACAGCGCTCCAGCCCCGGCACGCCGACGCTGGCGTGAGGGGTCGGCAGGTGGAGGGTGGGGTGGAAGGGTTGGCTGTGGGCCCGGCAGAAATTTAGTCAAGGGAGCTCCGGGGCGTACTGGCGGCCCCAAGGGCGGCTGCTGCCGCGTCGGGGCCGGGTCAGCCAGTTCCGCCAGACCGTGGCGAAGGAGAGCCGGACTGGCATTTGCCGGTAGGGTCGCCGGCAGGGTGGGCGCCGCAGGCTCAGTCCCATCGGGCGGGCGCTGAAGGCCTTCAGTCCCTCTGGTCGGGAGCTGAGGCGCAGTCCCCCCACCCCCCACCTCGGGCGGGCGCGGGACTCAGTCCCCTCGGGCGGGCGCTGCGGGCTCAGTCCCCTCGGGCGGGCGCTGCGGGCTCAGTCCCCTCGGGCGGGCGGAGGTCGCTCCCCGGGCGCGTCTGTCCGCGCCCCGAGCGTGGAAATCCCGCCGCTCCCAGGGCCCACTCCGACCCCGCTCCGGGCGGACGAGTCTCGCTCCCGCTCCTGTTTCTTGTGACCTGAGTTTTGAAAGTCAAACTTTGCCTTCAGGAAATACAGTTTTCGGATAGATCGTCAAACTGTAAGCTGGGGATGAGTTTTTAAGAAGTCGTTCAGAAAAGAAGCGTTTTGATAAAAGGTGTTTGGATAAACATCTACTGAATGTGACTAGTAATTAGCACCAAAACATCATAAAGTGAGTTTTTGAAAACCATGAGTACAGTAGCAAAATTCAGTAGCAGTAATCAGGGAAATTAGGAGAAAATAGCCTATACTTCTAGTAATTTCCATTATTTTAACATCTCTGATGATTTTTGAGTATTCAAGAAGAAAGGACCTTTGACTTGGTCAGGAATTAGAAAACACATTGTGGCATCATTAGCAACAGCTTAACATACCCAGCTTGAAAATTATCCCTGTTGTTCCCTTAAGTAATTTACTTCACAATCCAAATACTGAGTAATGTGTGGCTGAATTTGATAAAGTCAGAGGAAATCCTATGGCATTATAACCAGAGATGAATTCCAGGGAAGGGAAATAACTAACAATCAAAGCAATCTTACTTACATGCTGGTCAGATTCCAGGAATTAAAACCTAAACAAAACCCAGGCTGTGTGAAGTTCCTATTGTACCTTTTGTCCTGGTAAGAACAGGGCCTGAAAGCTATTGTGTGTATGTGTTTCCTTTTCTTGAATCATTTCACCTTTTTCAGTATTATCTTGCTTATACATGGGTATAAATGTTTTCATATAAAAGCTGTATGGCAAGTTTGTTTCCATTTCCTAAAATTAATGTTACTGGTATATAGAAGTCCCATGTTTCTCTCTTTCAAGGCCCAGTACGGTATGACCTGATGAAAGCTGATTGCAGTCATGTAAGTGCTGATTACAATTCATTGTGTTATCAATTTAGCATATGTGAAAAGAAATCTACATCAAGATTTTTAAATTTGGATCTACAGATGCCATTATTTCACTTCATAACTTCCATTGGCGCTAAGTTCCAATAGATCACATTGATGGATTTCCACAAAAAGAGGTGCCCAACAACTGAAAGCCGTGGTGCCTGAATTGGTGACAGAAGCACCACCTCAGCTGCCGTGTACCCCAGTAATGTCCTGGCTGTGTAGTATTTTCAGGCTGGAATGAGCAGCCATCAAGTCGGTCTAACTCTTCTCAAATCAGCATCCTGCTAGTTCTTCCCAGAAGCTTGCAGCCTGCTCCCGCCCATGACATGTGAGCCCCGCCTGCCTGAGAGGAAAGTGCTGATTTCTGTTACATTGTCTGACATCCTAAGTATTGCTTTTCCTACAGAAAACGGCTGGCTGGAAGTGGAACAAAGCTCCCATCATTTAAGCCCTCATGGGTTAGAGTGATCTTGCGGGATTTGGAAAATCTGCTTTTAGCTGCTGCTTTTTGAGGAGCCCCAAACAGAGTGGTACTACTTCCTAGAAACATGTCATATGTAGCCAGTATTTCCACCACTAGCAGATGGGCTGCTTGGCATGTGTGGGGCACTGGATCTGGTGTTTCAGTTCTCACTTTTAACATCCTTCCCCTTTTTATGTTAAATGCTCAGAATGTGAGGGAGGGAGAAAATAACTCTTCAGCTAGTGATTACTACACTTATTCAAGAGGAGGATCTGTTATACTGCATGATTATATATTTCATATAAAACTCTAGTTCAGATAATTTTTCCCATTTTTTATTTAACGTATAAATAAATTCATTTAATGAATCACAACCTGGAATTCCATGCTTTCTAAATCCCACAGTATTCTACTACTTTTAAAACACTACTGAGTTTCTCCCTTTCTTGACATTCTCTTTCTTTGTGTGCTGTAGGCCTATTACATACTGCTCCAAACAAACTCTGGGAATTTTTTTGTCATCCTAGAAGGTGTTAACAGCCTAATTTTGGAGATTGCTGTTGCCGTCTTAAGAAATTATCACATGCAGGCCGTGTGCCCTGTCCTTATTGGAAGCTTCAATACCTGGTTCTAGTAGGAAATCAGGTCACTCTCTACAGCTACTCTTCAGAGCCAAAAGCACTGTCAGGGATTTGGGTTTGGGATAAACTGATATATCTGGCTTAGGTAAGGAAAGCCATACCTTAGAACACAGGCTTACAAGCCAGATAGTGACATAGGGAGTGCTGAAGGTGAATTCAAAGCGTGCACCATGTGTAGAGATGTATACCAATGCATTCTGAGAAAATCAGTTGCAAGGGCTGAGGAGCTGTGCTGGAGGAACAGTATCAAACAGTAGCTCCGAAGTGTGGGGTAGACAGCAGGGAAGGTCACTTGTAAAAGTGCTGGAGCCATAAGATTGCCAGGCTGAAAAATTGTCTCAGGCTGAAAAAGAAATTAAAGTCTGCCATGTGCCCAGTCTCTGAGAATTAAGAAGAGGTGGATGACCACTGTACCAGAAGGTGTGGTGAACAACATTGCCTACTGTCTGGTCTTCAGCCTTTCTTGTAACATACCCCAAAAGAAGAAATAACCTTTCATAGCATTTTACTGCTGGATATAAATGGACCCTGAAACATCCCTTCCTATGACTAGAAATAGTCATATTCTATATAATTCATATGGAAAACCCAAACCAACCAAACAACCGACCAAAATTATGTTAATATAAAGGTTTATAGTATAATTAAAATAAAATATTTTTATGTGAAGAGTAATAGCTTATAACTGAACTGATTCTCAGTTGACTCCCAGTACTGCCTTCTGACAGTATGGGAGGGTAGTGTTTACACCAAAGGCTTTGGAGTCAAAGATTTGAAAAATACAATTCCAGTAATGCCTTTGTAAGTCAGTTTATATCCTGTGAAAATGCTGTAAATGAAACTAACACACTCTGGTAGCACATCTAATCCCAATAATGTAGTGCCCATGCTGGAATTCATACCTATTTAATTCTGTGATAACCTGAGGGTCACGTCTTGCATCACTGTGTATATATGCACAACTTCTCTTCACACTCATTGATTGTGTAACTGAAGCATATATTTGCATAATATATATATTTTTAATACTTTACATATTTATGTAATCATTTAATGCAGTTGAACAATGGGAAATTAAGAGTCCTGGCAAAGTCACAACTGGCACAAGTCACAACCCTGCAGAACTCCAGCTAATATTTTGAAGAGTAGTAGCAATCCTGGAACCAGATTTTCCTGATAAATGTGTGTAAATTTGGTTTACCATTTACTGATGCATTAAAAAGACATATAAAAATAAAAAGGAGCAGAATCTCTATTTAATAATCAAAACTCCTTTTACTAAAATAGGTAAGGGCATTTGTTTGTGTGTGAGTCTAGATTCTTTGCCAACATTAACAACTGTAAGCTTAGCTTGATAATAACAGGCAAAGATTACAAAACCAGTAGTGCCAGCTGTCTGGCCTGTGTACAATCAGGCTTTCATGATAAATGTGGGGACTGGATTTGACAGAAGCAGAAAGCAGCTGTTCTCAACAGCACACTTCCGCTCAGAAGCTACAGCGATCTGCAGGAGAATTAACGCTCCTTTTCACATTAGTGCACCCTTTCAGTGGTCCTTGTGGCAGCTGTTGCTGTGCTTCCCCTAAACACTCAAACTGGAGTTGTACTAGGACTGCATGCAGCAACTGGCAAAACATTCTGTGAGCAAAAGTCCTGGTATTTCAGGGAACTGGACTAGGTATATCATATGTTGTTTTCATGGTCTTTGTCCTTTCCTGGAGCAGGAAGGGTAATAATTTAGTCCCACACTCCAGCTGTCTATCTTAGAAGAAGTTGGCTTGGCTTATCATCTTACCTTATCCTATCCTTGGAGGAAGTGGCCCCTGTGGGAATAGAAATAATTTTTTGGGGCATCTTCCTTTTACTGTGCAATAATAGTTTAATTACCAGAGGCATATTTGCAGCTTTACCACTTCCCTAATAGTGATTGTAAGAAAGTAGTTTCATCACAGGGTACTACAGTTTCTCCACATGGGGCATAGGAATAATTAAGCTTACCTTCTTCATGGAACATCATCAAGTCTATGTAGAAAGCTGGAAGCTGAAATTATTTTAAGTGCTTTGGGAAGACTGGATTGAGAACACAACTTTTCTGGGTTTGACATCAACTACCACATCTTTTCTTGCTAGCTTGAGCTTGTGGCAGTTGAGTTTGCAACTGGGACTGCAGCCCACGTAGCTTTTGAACATACATACATACCTACATATACATGTAAACATAATAATGGAAATCAAAAGCCTTATGCTGTCATTTTACACCTGCTTGTCAGAAAGCATGACAGGGAAAATTTGTTCTGTCTTTTGCAGAGGTGTTTGGGAAAGTGCTCAATCCTGAGTTACTTGAACTAACTTCTTCGGTGCTTTTACTATGGACAGAGCTCAGTGAATGTGAGCTCCTAATTAAAACAAATCTTCCTCGTGCTACTATAGTAAGAGTCAGCCTTAATTAATAAATTCAACCTCCAACTATTCATATTTGATTGTACTTTTAAATATGCATTTATATCAATGTCATAGCATCTCAGAAAGAGATACCGTGACAGATTTTTGGAACATTTGGAAAAACTGGAAAATGTAATTGGAGCCCACTAGATGTCAGTGGCTCCACACAATAGACTACTGCAGCTCTGCTTGCTAGGCAGGCAGGACTGGGTGTCCCAGAGTAATGAGTGAGTTGTCCTGGACCACAGGGATTGTTTTTGTAATGTCATATTTTTACATAACTCTGGGAAATAGTTACCAAAACAATGCTGCAGCCTATTTATTTCAATTGTGTGATGTAGTTTCTATCAAAGAATTTGTATGCATCAGAATTCCCTTATGGAATAAGAAGACTTATCAGAAGCAAACAAAAGGAGATATTTCTGACTGAAAAGGCTTTCACTGACGTAAAAGCAATTAGAGGGAACTGGTCCTAGCAAATAATGCTTCATCTCTGATTCTTTTCTCCAAAGGAGTCTTTCTCCTCTAAAATGTGACAGCTATTCTGGTTTTAATATGAACTGAACTTACAACATTGATTATTGCTTGGGAAAATGAAATTTTAGATCTGAAAACACAGTACTCTGTTGGATGTCCACTTCTGTGTAAGGATTGCTGGAGGAATTAAATCTGGTCAGTACTGCACCAAGCAGTGAACACACGGATGGGGAACAGCGTATTAACAGGGTCACAGCAAATCTGCAGCTTTTGCAATAGCAGGCTATTGCCAAAATTAACCCATGAACAAAGAAACACACTGGAGTCATGAATTTCTGACATGGAAATGAAAGGTTTAATTATACCTTTAGAGCAGATGAAGTCATGAACTGTGACAAACACTCAGCAGTGTTCCTGTAGTATCTAAAGAAGCTTCTCTCAAGCACATCTCTTTTAATAAGGCCTGTAATTATGTCATTGTGGATCTGTGTGTCCTATTTCCTTTAATTATTTTCCACTCTGGATTGTGCCACTGTCATTAAAATGTGGTTTTGAGGACTGAAACTTGTAATTCATTCTTTGTTTAGGAGGTACAGAGTGCAATGCTAATTATCATGCTAATTAGCCCTCACTGCTGGATAGTGCTTGTGTTATTTTATAAACTATGACCAGATTTTTAGAAAATTCCAAAAACCTATTGCTTTCTTTTAAAAATATGCCAATCTTACAGCAAGTTCTGTGCAGCTAAAATTAAGAATTTTGTCTGAGGTGACTATGGGGTACTGAAGCCACAGCTCATAACTGTGGTGCTGAAGCAAAGGTCTGTCAGAGACTGAATTCTGAATTCGAGGCTGTGGCTTCTATAGAGAACAAAGCCTTAGGCCTTTCGCACATGCAAAAACAAAATCTCCTTTGGAATTCAGCTACAATCAGGCACTCACTCCAGAATGGATAATGAAGTGATTTCATGTCTACTTGAATTTAAAAGGTTGAAATTTTGCATTTCATTTTTATTACCAGGCACACATGGCTAGGTAATAGTCTCCAAAGAGAATATAAAGTAGGTAACTGCTCTATGAAATTCCATTGCTAGCAATAGAAGAAAATACACACTGGCATGTTTAAAAAGGATGCCAAAGTATATGTTTGACTTTTATTTTGATTATTTCTGTCAAGCTGTTTTTTTATATATTACTCAGAATATTAAAAAGTAACTTTTATATTGGTATGATTTTTTAAGACATAATGTGCAAATCATAATTATGTAGGAGTGTATGTGTCTATGTACATTTCCAAATATGCGCCTGTACAAATGATCATGTTTGTGTCACATGATCGCTCAGTTTTGCGGAGTTTATGATCTGAAAGTGATCTTCCCATACATCTATTGCAGTGTCTCAGATTTCTATGAATTGCCACCCCATCTGAATGTAGTTATTTAAAAATATGTTGCTTTTCTACAGTGTTTGACAATGTATTGCTAAAACAGCGTCACATACGGTCAGGTTACGTGAATAATTCGTGTTTAACCTCAGGAAAAAAAAAATTAAAAATTAATGGAAACACTCAGAAAGAAATCACGTGGAGGAACTGAGGCTCCCCAGAGGTGTCCAGGTTTCTTGTCCAGTTGGGTTTGACAGTAAACTCCCGGGTGCGCACGGGCGAGTAAGGGGCACGGCAGCTTCTTGAGGCACCTTTGCATCCCAGCCGCACGCCCTTCGTTCTCTCGGGGAAGGGGCGACGCCGCCTCGCCGGGCCCGTGGGGGTGTCCGGCCCGCACCGGCCCCAAGCTGGGGCTGTGGGTGCTCGCGGGGAGCATCGGGCAAGGCCGGCACGGGGAGGGCACCACTGCCTCTCCCCGCCGGGAGAGGGGCCGGCAGCGGCAGCGGCACCGGCAGCGGCACCGGCAGGGGCAACGGCAACGGCGCGTTGCTCCGGCAACAGCTCCCAGCGGCGAGGAGTGGCGGGCGCAGGTAGGAACCCGCGAGAGGAGTGCTGAGGGGACACTGCCGCACTGGAAAGGGGCTGAGGGGACACTGCCGCACTGGAAAGGGGCTGAGGGGACACTGCCCCACTGGAAAGGGGCTGAGGGGACACTGCCCCACTGGAAAGGGGCTGAGGGGACAGTGCCCCACTGGAAAGGGGCTGAGGGGACACTGCCGCACTGGAAAGGGGCTGAGGGGACACTGCCCCACTGGAAAGGGGCTGAGGGGACACTGCCGCACTGGAAAGGGGCTGAGGGGACACTGCCGCACTGGAAAGGGGCTGAGGGGACACTGCCCCACTGGAAAGGGGCTGAGGGGACAGTGCCGCACTGGAAAGGGGCTGAGGGGACACTGCCCCACTGGAAAGGGGCTGAGGGGACACTGCCCCACTGGAAAGGGGCTGAGGGGACAGTGCCCCACTGGAAAGGTGCTGAGGGGACACTGCCCCGCAGGAAGGTGCTGAGGGGACAGTGCCCCACAGGAAGGTGCTGAGGGGGGTGACTCACGGGACACCCGAGGCAGCAGGGGCCTTTGGTGAGGTGAGAGCCCGAGGGTGGGCCCGGGGGGAGGGCTGGAATTGTGTGACCTGTGTCCCTGAGCCTCCACCTCTCTGCTGGGGAGTGTGGAAGTGAGAAATGGCAGTTGTGAGCTTTACTTTGTCCTTTGAGTGTATTCAGTTTTCTGCTATGGAAGGATTTGCTTTCTGTGTACTGTGTTTGTGAATTCAGTGCTAAGCAAATGCACGTTGTGAATTCTTGTGGAAGATTTCAGGTGCTTTAGCTGTGTTACAGCTCTGCTGTGGCTGGGGTTTACTTGGTCTAGTACAGCAGTCCCATTGTAGTGGGAACAACCTGGCATATCACTAATGCTTCAGTTACTGATTCATGGAACACCAATATATGTTAACATCTACTGTATTGTTATACAGCATTAAATCAAAATGTCATCATCATCACAACCATCCTTGTCTTTACCTGTATATGATTGTACTGCTCCTTCACTGGACTTTGATCTTCAGGAAAAGTTTCTTCTTCTTCATATTGTTGAGGCAAGTTCATTCTGTTCTTGTTAGGCCTGATTTTTAAATTGTATTTGTTTTGTTTACAAGGTTAAAAATATACTTCCTAGTTATAGATGTGAAGTAGGTGATATTTCAGAACATGGCTAAGTGACAGTGCTGGACATAACAACATTATACTGAAACTATGGCAAAATTCTTATTTATTCTTTTCTGCTTACATCAATGGGCTTTGATAAATGAATCATAATGTTTAATGTTCCAAGGTGCTGTTTTCACTGGAAGTAATTAAATTCAAGAACTTGGTTTTGGTTGTATACCCAGGAAAAAGCTACAGAGAGTTGCACTCTGTTACACAAGTTGAGGTCTGCCAGGAAATCTAATCCTGTAAATAAAATAAGACACATACATACACATATATAAAATAAAAAAACCCTTAGATGTTTGATTGTACTTATTTGCTTTAAGACAACTATTGGAAACAGAGCAGTCTGCATTCTGATTCTGTGAGGAAGTGATTATTTCAGATGGGAACTTCCCAAATTGATTACTTGTTTTCTCAATTATATGAAGGGCAATATGGACATAAGAATTGAAATTCTTAGTCTGACAAATCCTTTTGATGGAGATGCAGCTGGCACAGGCTGAGCACAGGAGAAATGGGTCCCGTTGGATGGAGAAGGCAACACAATCCATTTCTGAAAAAATGAGTAGCCAGTGGAGCACTGAGTGGAGTAAACAGATAACTTTGTGCTTGGTGAAGGCATCGATCATGCTGGAGTGCTAGGGTAGAGGCAGGAGAGAGGTGTTTGAAGAAGGGGTGAGGGTGATGGCAGGTTGCTGGTGCCTGATAAGGAAGTGGGGGGAATGTGATGCATTTAGGTAGTAGGTCTGATATGGCTCTGGACTTGCCATGGCATAGGAAACATCATTTTCTTGAGCAACCAGGCTTGGTGGGAAGCTTTTCTAAACTAGGAAAGAGGAGAGCCATTGCTGCCTCCAAATTGGAAGAAGTTTGCTGTAAAAAACAGCAACATTGGAATCTGGGCAGGTCTTGGCCTTCACCTTCACTGGAGGTAGTCTGCCTTTGCCTTGTGGATTAGGTGTGTTCTGTGAGCAAATTGTTTGAGCCTGTGATATCACAGGCTTTTATCCTTGTTGGAAGTCCTAAATGATTCTTTGATCTTTATTTAAAAAGATTCTCTGGAGGAGCTGACTCGTTTTATATTGATATCCTTGAATTAGCAGTATCAGTGACTTAACTGTGGGTGAAACTAAATGTTACATAATTATGAATGCTATTTCAGGGAAAAACATGTGTGCCACCTGGAGAAACAGGAAAACTGTGTTCACTGACTCAACCAGATAAAGAAGATTGTCATAGAACTACAAAAGCCATCCAAGATGGGAATTATTTTACTGATCTGAACAAAGAATCTGACAGTCTTGAACACCAAGTAAGAAAATATGTTAGGCATAATCATAGGCACAATGGAAATGTAAATTTCTTACACTAGTCTGAAAGAAACATCAGTCATATCCTCTTCTTTATAAGAAAAATACACATTGTGGGAAGATTTTTTTTTTTTGTTATGTCCTGTGCACTAAGAAAGTTCCTAAAAATTTGGAAGGAGTTTGTTGAACTATGCTTGTTAAAACAGGAGATGGACCTGAGTGGATTCCTGTATAAGACTAATGTAGAACTCATATGTGGAACTCACACAAAAACCTGATGGAGTGAAGAATGTAGATTTCTTTTAAAATTAAATGTGATTTGTCATTACTGACTTTCTTAAGTCTCTTTCAGAAACTAACAAAATGGGTGGTTATTCTAAAGTTTATTTTTTAATTTTGACGTTAACCTTCCTTTTCAGATTTTTATAGACATTGCTAGTTGTTGCAAGCATAAGGCTTTCTGTTGATCATTCAACAAAAAGAAAGCTCATAAAGAACAAACTGTGGGGAAGACTCTTTCCTGAGAATGGAAAGATAGTGTGAGTAATTTAGGTTTCCAGGCACTCCTCAATTCTGGGAAGCCTTCTAAGTATTTTTGCTGATAAATCAGTGTAAGGTCACAAAACACCATTCCTGTTTATGTATTATTTTTTTGCTGACAGCAAATCTGACTCAGTGTAGTCAGGAAAGATTAGGACTTCTACTGAATACAATATTTATAAGTTTGCTCTGCATGCAAAGGTGGAAACGTGGATGAAGAATTGAGGTCCACAGACTGACTTTACAGATAGGCATGGGATTGAGATTACAGAACATTATGAGGAATTACACGCAGGCCAGGATAAAATGAAGGAGTTGTAGTCAAATTTTGTTACACAAGTTTCCAATTTGAGTTTGTGGGTTTATCTTCTTGTTGGTGAAATAGAAAGGTTTGGGATTTACAGTCTGAAAGTCACACAAGTCTACTTTTTTAAAATAGAAAGTTATGCATGCACACACGCAATTAGATATTTTAAAATAAAAGTTTAGTTGACAATATAATGGGCACATAAATTCTACAAAGAGTTAATTCAAATTGATTTTTGTGATTTTCCAGTTAATGCTTTCTGGTTCAGTCTTCAAATTATCCTAATTAACTGAGGCTCCTGAAAGGCTTTAGCACTTTAATATTAGTCTTTGAAATACTGTGAATTCTACAAATGCTTTTACCCTTTAACTACATGCTTAAATAACACTTATCTATGGTATTTAGAGCCCTTCTAGATAAAGAAATAAATAGGTGTCTGGAATAACCCTGGTTTGTTTCTTCAGCTACAAAGTTCCACGCACAAAATAAATTGAATCTTTAGGGTTTTAACCACCAAGTAGCTTGTGAATATGTGAGCTTTTCTAGTCATATGTACCAGGTTTGAAAATGTAGCAAACTATATATAACCAATTTAAAACCATTGAAAAATACAAAATCAATTATAATCAGAAGAAATTTTTAATGTTTCTTCTGTTGCAGTTAAATAGTAAAAACATTGACATTTGGATGCAGGAGCTAAGTGAAAGTGAAATTCAGAATACTGTAAGTAAACTGAAATTTGATTCTCTTTGTTCTATGCTGAATATCTGAAATTGGCTACCTTATAGAGTCATACAATTTCCAGTAAAGGTGGCAGAGTGGGAGTATTTGTGATTTACCATCACAAAATGGAATCTTAGTTTTGCATCTGTAATGTCCATCACTGTGCATTACTGATGCTTTGTTATATACAGACATTAAAAAAATTTCTTTGTTGTTTTTTTTCCCATGAAGAATCTCAGGAAAAAAATACTTGAAAGAGAGAAACAAATTAAAGAACTTTCATCCGAGCTTCAGTGTGAAAAAGTGAGTGACCAGTGAATATTTTCTTCCAACATACTAGATTCCTAATTAAAAAATATAAATTTCGAGTAAAACAACTTTTTCAAAGACTTATGAAAAAAGTAAAATCCTGAAAGGTGTTTCCTCAGAATTATCTTAAAATCATCAAAACTGTATTCAAACCAACTAAGGATACATATATCCTTGACACTAATATCCTAAGGTGACTTTTGACTTCCCATTTACTGTCAGCAATATTCTGGGGGAAAAGTACTTATAAGGAATAATATGGAGAAAATGAAACAGATACTGTTCACAGCTGGTTTCCAGGGTGTTTTTAGGAAAGGTAGTTACATGCAGCAGAGCTAATATCATCAAAGGCTGGCAAGTCTGGCAAGATCTCATTAGTTCTTTGCACCAAAAGGAGTTCAGTGCAAAAACCAACACTGGAAGGGAATAATTGTCCTGTATGAGAGGGTACTGTAAAAGTCTGAAAGTTATTTTACTGGTAGTTTGACAATCTGTGTTACAGAGTGAATACCTCCAGTACACTTTGTGTGTGTGTGAAGCAACCTGGTTCAGCATTAGTGAGGGGCTGTGTCAGCTCAGTCATACCTTTAAGGGGATAGCAGTGCACTTTGATATTTGTAACTCCTTGCAGGTTTTCAAGAGCTAAGTCTGCTGGACAAACTTAACCAGTTGGTCATAATAGAGGGGGCCTGTGGGGGCCCTTGTCATGTCTTTAAGTGAAGGAGCACATTTTCATGGAAACACCTTTCTGCTTGAGAATAGAAATGCTGAACAGAAAAGCCTATGAAAACTCTGAAGACCCCAATGCCAGCAGACCTCAATGTTGATGGTCACCATGCCCTGGTTAGAGACTACCTAATGTTGAACAATTTAGGGTGCCTAGCATCTGAACGGATAAATAATTTTCTATGCTATCCCCTTGTCCCTTCTTACATTAATTTCAAAAATGGCATTTTTATCAATACTTGACTGAACCTGCCTTTCTTACTGGCATCTATAATGAACACTTCCACTGGTACATTCTTTTAGTCTCTTTCAGTCTATACTGATAATATGATACTTTTCTACCTTATTACTTACTTAGAATGAGCCAAAGGAATCAAGTTGAAAGAAATTGCATAGAATCATCTGACCTGAGTTCCAGCGACATAATTTTCCTCTTCCCTTATGATTTAGATATCCTCCAAAATTAGACTTTGAATTAAATGTATCAATAGTTCTAATAAGGTATGGTGGTCTTTGGAATTTAAGGAAGGTCAGTTCAGATCTAACTAACACAGCTGATCAGTGTGGCTTAGTGTTAGTCATCCTGCTAGCTGGATGCCTTTTTTGCTTAGCCTGGATGTCTGAGTTCGTGCTTCCAGGCCTTATACCTGGTACTTAATCTCAGATTAAATATAATGCAATAATTCTATGAAAATTGTTTCAAGTTGGTGATTTCCGTTTAACATTAATACAGTTAGTAGCAAGTTACTGCTTTTGAATATACTTGTAGAGCATGTTTTATCTTTTCAAGTTTTTGAGGACATTCAAATGTGAATTAGAAACTATGTCATAGTAGAAAAAATACAGAGAGCATCATACAGCATAGTCCAATAAATTTGTGTGTTCTTACCTTTCTTAGATCAACATACAGAGAAGAGACCGTCTGTCAGCATCAGTAAAGGAAGTACAAGCTCATCTGCAATATCAGATTGAAAGAAAAGAAGCAGAAAATGGTGAATTAAAAGTGAAAAT
The DNA here is from genome assembly GCA_018697195.1 of Certhia americana. Lineage (NCBI taxonomy): Eukaryota > Metazoa > Chordata > Aves > Passeriformes > Certhiidae > Certhia > Certhia americana. Next base: position 15,514,061 of record CM031864.1, on the reverse strand, counting down.
ACAGGTCAAAATATTTTTACTTGTGTTTCAGTTTACTGGAAAAAAAATGCAAAGCCTTGGTGTGGTCTGTTTTGAAGCCAAATTGTTGGTAAAATAAAAACCCAAACCAGTTAAAATCGTAAGTATTTATGTTTTGCAAGATCTGCCTGACCACACTATTTTAATTGCAAGGTTGTTTGGTTTTGGTTTTTTCTCCTTTTCTCAACTTATGCACACTTGTACAGTTCTGGTGAAGCAAAGTGAAACATGCAAAGAAGTGTTTGCACTCACCTAAACTGCACTGTCTAGAAGACAGTCTCCATATGGTCAAGAGATAGGCAAGTCCCTATGGTGACTGTGTTCTAAGAGAACTGTGACAGCCACACCCTGTTTCTTCTTATTGTCTGTGAAGAATTGATAAGTCTCTTAATACTGACTAAAGGCCAAACACTTCAGACTAATGCCTAGTCTCACTTTGTTTAAGGTAGGTTAAATTATTTCCATTTTCTGTTCTAAAAAGCACAAATTAAATTTGGGTGTTTGAATCAGTTACTGGCTTTAGAAAAAGGCAAGGAGGAGGTAATATGTGAAAGGCTGGAGCTGTATATGGCCTCAGAATACAGTATAAGAAACTTGTCAAGAACATAGGCAGAAATGAGAAAACATTGGCTAAAAACAATGTATTTCTAATTTCCAAACTTTACTAGCTTACATCCCCTGCTAATTGAATCATTTGAGATTGTTACCCAGCCTATATCAAGGCATTTTCAAATCATATCTATGTCTGCATAAATGCCTCATGTTTTCTTCTGCATAAAATTGCTTTCTTGCTCTACCTAGTACAATTATAGGATTCCAACATTATTTTCATTAGATAAAATAACTTGATATACAGCTGTATTGTCATTCAATCTCTATTTAAAAGATTTTTTCACTTTCAGAAATTGCTGAAGTAATTTGCTAGCTTAAATCCTGGAGATAATTTTGTTAATAACTAGACAAAATCTTGCAAAAGCTTAGCATTACCTCTATGAAATTAGTTCTCAATTTGAATTTACCTCAGCTGCTGACTAATGCCCAAAGCACTTATTCTTAGTGTGATTCTGACCTCCCGTGGTTATAATAGGGGATAGCAGCTGGTTGCTTACACTGACAGTTAAAGAAATCCATACATCGACTGAGATTTTCTGTTTGTTGTGTTTAGTGAAGGTGTTTATCCACCACCTCAAGTCACGTCTTTGTTTATTAGGTTCCGTGTAAGCATTTATATAGGAAAACGACTTTTTACATATTTGGGTGTTTTTTTTGTCATTTCCTTCTTTTTTCTTTCTTTTTTTTTTTTTTTTTTAAATAGTACTTCTGCTTCTTGGTGAATCCTAGTACCTGAGGCCATCTTTCAGTTGGAAAGCCATGTACATTTTGCTTTGATTGTGTAAAAGTTTTGGGGCCGTTAGCAGGACCTGTACTGAGAGATATCCCCTCATGCATAATATGCACATTTTATAGCAACTGGCAATGAGTATCTTGAATAAGGCTGGAACATTCACATATTCAGTAGCTAACTAGTAGTACATAATGTAATGTCAGACCTAGGCTAAAAGGAAGAAAACAAATGCATTAATCATTCCTACAATTAGGATATTTATCACTGAACTGAGAAAGTTGACAATGCTGGCTTATCTACATTGCTGGAGTTTGTTGGAAAAATAGAAAGAGATATGAATAGGATTTACACTTGTCTTTATGAAACTAATTGCCTATTGGTAGCTTGGTCATTTTTGATAAATGGATTTGACATTCTCATTGAATCAAAGTCTGGTATTGCTCTTACTGAATATTGTCATATAGTGTTTTTATATCTGTTGTTGTTTTCCATTCATTTTTATGTGGTATATAGATGAAAAATACAAAAGTCACGAAGTTAGAGATATCAGCTTCCTGCATGGAATGGGATCAGTCTTCGTCAGAATGGTGTAAATATCTAGTTAGTCAGAAATAATAACAGCAATAGAAAAAATAATATCATGGCAGTTGTAGAGCCCAGTTCATGTCTTGTCTGCTTTGTACATGTTTCACAGTATTATTAAATGCATTAAAATGCATTTCTGCTACATTGTTTATAAAAAAAATACTTCCTTCTATACAAATCTGTGTCATTAATAAAGTGGGGCCATTTTATGTGCAGAAAAAATTCAGAGATCTTGCAAGAGAATAGTATATTGTCATCTAATCTAATCTCAGACCATATCATAATACATATATTAAGAGAAGACCTCAGCCTTTCCTAGCTTCCTGACTTTAAAAAAAACACAAATCCAAGATATTAACTTTTATGATAAAATTTCATATTCAGTCATACAGCCTATCTCCAGACCTAGTAGTGTGTGTCACTAGATTCAGAGCACATACTCTAATGCATCCGTGCACATCACTGGTAGCATCATTAAGGTGATATTCTTTACAGAAATAGTCTGATGAAACCATTTTATTTTCCTCTCATAAATGGGTTTAATATCTATACCATGTTGTCTACTTGGAAATTCTGCATTCATTTCCAAGAGGACACAAACATTGATAGATTGCTTTCCCCCTACTCCTGCCTTCTCCTGCACCTTCTCGGCCTCTTCTTTTCATCTTTGTAATGACTTTCTGTATTTTTCTGTCTACTATTGTACTTAGCTAGCTCCTTATATCAACTACAAGATTTGAGATACCAAGATTATATGGAAACAGATTATAAATGTAACAACTCTTCCTAATTATTTTATAGCACAAAATTATCTGTAAGGTTTAGAATTTGAAGAGTTGATTTTTAATTATGCTGCAGACTCTAGAAAATAAAATAGCAGCGTGGAAACATCAACTTGGTGAATACAAGTGCCAGAAGTTAGCCTTAAAGAAAGCAAATGAGCAAAAGAAGATTGCTTTGGAAAAAGCAGTAAGGTCCCAGAAACAAAGAGCTCAACACTTAGAAGAAGCTGCAGAAGGTGTAACCTCTAAAATAAGAGAACATGTGAGTGACTATGCTGCGAGCAATGTTGTGTTGTATTGTTTGATATTGAACAACTGAAAGATTTTCACCTGTGGAAAAGAAAAAATTGTTTGATTATGCTGTGCTTGTATGTCTTTTGTTTTGTTGCTCATTTGTTAAGGAGAAGGTTGCTATAGGTGTCATGGAAGCTGTTGCTATTAACTGTCTTTGTTTTGTCAAAATTTAGTGATTGTCTTAAGTCATGAGGTTGTACATTTTAAGCTGTAGGAAGTAAGAGGAATGTCATCAGCTTTTGGTTAAACCTCTCCTGGTCTTCCTGTTAGTCCTCCATGGATAAGCACTGACTAACTCAGAAATACAGTGTGCTAACTGAGAACCCATGAATGAGGTTTGAAGTGTTAGTTTTCTTCATTTATTAAATAAATATTTATTTATGTGATGTCTCATGCCCATCAATAGTTTGTTCAAAAAGGCCAGGTGCATCAGAACTGTGATTATTGTCCTATTTGGATTTCCCAATAAGGATGTTTTCATACTCTTAGATGTGTTGTAATCATTTTGGATATGTCAGTATTAAAGATAGATTTTTCCATTTAGTGTACCAGGAGATGATTAATAATGCTTTTTGTGATCTTTGTGAGAAGACAGTAGTGGACCTTTAACTAAAATTAGCAGTACAGAGCGACAGCAACTACCTCCTGAACTTCTGATGTCTTGTAGCCATGCTTGTTTTCTTCCTCATTGAAAACCTGGTGTACTTTCAAGAGAACATGTATTGGTTAATTATCTATAGTCTTTTAAGGGATTTTACCTGATGATTCATTTCTTACCTAGCTCGTGTTTTTAATTCTTAAAATATCTTGTCACAGTTTTATTTGTTTATTAATTGATGTCATTTTTATGTAGTTGAGATGTATGGAAGACAAATTTTTTGGTAAGAAAAAATTGTCATCTTAAATTTTGAAAAGTTGTATTCTATAATTGATATACAGTACCAGTGTTTAACTATGTTTTTGCCTTGAAAGTAAGTCTGTAGTTTTAACTTTTTAAAAATGTGGGTAATTTTGTTGATCTTATTTTGAGATGAGAGAAAATCTATTTTGATTGTACAAGGGAGATCCAATAAAACCATCTTATATTAAATAGCTCTTGTGTTTAGAAAAAAATGTAGAATTAAATGGCATTCTTCAGTAGCATTCTTTTGTTATATAATTTATAATTTCTGCACTTTCTAGGAAGTCAAACTGTGTGAGCTACTGTCAGCCTCTGATGTCTGGAAAAAACAGCACGATAGAATAGTTCAAGAAAAGACAATGTTAGAAGTTCAAAGAGAAGATCTTGAGAAGTAAGTTGGACTGCTGTTCTTTTTTGTTTATTTATTTCTGTAGTCACAGAGTGTTGGTATTTGGCAGTGCAGTACTCAGTGTTGACAATGTAAATGAGTTTATTAATAATTTAAAAATCTGAGCAGAATTTGGTAATTGGAAATAAGAACAAATTTAAGATTTTTGGTCTCCTCTCTGTTGCATTTCACTTCTTTTAAAGCTTTATTCCCCTTTACCAGTAAGAAACATATTCTTTTTCCTGCATACTTCTGATCAGCCTGAACTTGCTGGCAGCTCCTCTGTGGACTCCACATAACCTCTCACTTAATAACTGATTCAACAGCTTGAGTGTTAACCCTTGTGTTTACAGAATAGAAACAGTTCTTTGTCTTCTAGGTCCTACTTCAGACTAGTGATGGCCAAATTATTTTAGTTCCACTAATGTCTCACCTCAGTTGAGCATAGAGAAGGGTTCCTCTCAGATGGCACTCATGTAAGGAACAGCAGAACAAAATTATCTGACCTTATTCAGACTACACAGTCAAATCTTAATGTGCATGAAAGATATGCTATTTTTGGGCAGACAATGACAAATATCCTTTTACCATTTCTGTTAGTAGAATTATGGCTTATAATTTAAATCAACAAAAGAAACTATTAGATGCCTTTATTCTAGGTCTGAGAAAACACTTATTTCACAAAGAACTTGATTCATGTTCAAGTATTTAACAGCACACATTAAACTGGCTTGAATAATTTGATTTTGTCACAGAAAACCTGGCATTTCTGAAAATAATTGCAGCAGATTTTTAAATTCAACCAGAGTGCAGGAAGATGACATCAGTCCATAAATCAGTTAGCCCACTGTTGGTCCAGGGTATATAAGAAGACATCTAAGAAAGAATACTCATTCTGATTCTAGCTGGTTTTTGCTGTTTTCATTTCAGCTGAAAATACAAGTCTTTACTTAAAATGTGCCATTCTAACACAACTTGTTCTACTAAGCAGTATGTGGTTGATTAAACAGCAAAACAAATTTTGTGAGCTTTATTAATCAAAAAACCAAAAAAATGCGGCATAGCATAATTTGCTGCTTATAACAATGGAAAGTAACATTCCTAAAGTAGCTAAGGGGTGTTCTTAGTAGGACATAATGCAATATACCCTATAAATTCAATATAATTATATTTTGTACAGCGTGCACACACATAGTTCTCTTGGAAGTATGATTTGGTGTTCTATAATTGAACTAAGACCCCTTCCTTGAAGTAGAAACTCTCCATTTTCAGAGAGTTTATTTCAGAATATATCCTTTGGATGCATAAATGCATTCCCCCTTTTATATATATACAATTCAGGAGAATGTGTTAAGGTTTAATTTAATTTTCATAGTGAGAGTTTTTGGAAGCATTGTGTATTATAGAGAACTTCTTTCCTGTCTAACAAGTCAGATCAGAGGCCTGATGGAAGACATGGAAAGAAGGGAGGAATGGAGAAGAAACTCAAAAGAGGAAATTCTTGGAAAGCTCAATTCTGTTAATGCAGAAAATGAAAAGATTCACCTTGAAAATGAAAAATTAAAGGTGAGATTATAAATCAATGTTGAATTTCTCATTAGTTATTGAAGTAAATGCGTTAATTCTCTTTGGACCTTAGAGACCCCAGACATGCAGAATAAAGTTTGCCATCCATTTACAATAGTAAGGACAAATGAGATATTGAAAATTTTCCAGCAGAAATTTATGACAAAGCTAGGAACAGGGTTGTCTGATGATATATCCACTTTATCAGGATGCAGTTTATTTTATTGTCAATAACGGCACAATTGCTTAAGCAGAAATTGTTCTTTTATATTTGTCAAACTTTCATTCAGATTAAAGAACTGAATTTACCCCAATTATTAATTTCAATTCTGAAAGAGTTTACAAGTTTTGTATTATATTTATCATCTGATATAAAGGTTCTCATGAGCTGACAAATGAAATACAGACTATAATTTTTGTTTGACAGGAAAAATACTTACATCACTCTCCCTAGAGCCAGCAAGTCACTTGCTGGTAATATCGTATTGTAGAATGTGTTATTTTAGTAACACTCTTAAAATTTTTTTATTTTCTATATTGGTCAAGGCTTCCCTTGCTACATTGGAGAAAATAACAGTGTCTGTTGAATATGAATTGCTACATCTGCAAGAAAAAGCAAAGCTGCAGGAAAACCTTGTAGAACAGCATAAAAAAGAGGTGACTTACAATGTTTGAAATCTTCAAGTATGTTTTTTTAAATTTATAAGCCATTTTGAGGAAATGATAAAGATTTTTTTTTGTAATAAACTCATTTTGTTGCCGTGGGGATTGTAATATTTTTGTAATATTGAGTATGAAAGAAGAAAGTTCTATTACAGACCATACCAAAGAATAGTCTCCACACTGTTACAAGTACACATAGTCTGTACTGAATTGTGTGAAGCCCACTTGAAAATCATTGAAGCCAACAACTGCAAATTTGCTTTAACAAGATTTGCTTCCTAAAACGTGGGTTAGTGAACCAGTAAACTAGATTTTTAAAAAGTTTGAGTCTGATGTCTTCAATGGATATACAGATGATACTTTACCTCTACTTGGCCATATTTTATCTTCATGTTCCTATGAGCATATCAGTATCCAAGTAAGTTCAAGAAATTCAAGTTAATTCAAGAAATATATATTAGGGTTAGGGTTAGGGTTATGAGTATAGGGTTATATGAGTTCTTTTATTTCAGTAGGAAAATCTACATAGAAATACCAGTGAAACAAATAAACCAAACTTAAAATGGGCTTTTTATCAATTAATTTTTTGTATTTGGCTTTATTCACTCAGGAATTTTAGAACATTGATTCAAATATGTATTGATTTCTGCTACAGTATGGACACGATTTCACTGACATTCTTCATTTCTTTTTAAAATCATTGGCAAGAGAAAAGAAAGACATGAACAGGATCTAGAGTAGAGCCAGAGAGCCTTGTCTTTGGAATGCATCATCACAATTAAAGTTCCTGCCAGCTTTAAGATTGTAGATGTAGTTCCAGGTAACAGCCAGCCTTAAGCAGTGAGTGGAGTGAAATTCCCCAGCTCAGGGCTGTGGTGCCTGCAGATGGAAAGTGTCAGTGATAGTTGTTATGTGGGGAGAGATGTGTGAGTCATGCTGGTTGCTTCTACAGCACAACAGCAGCTCCTTCTCCCTTGGTGATAACACACTGCTGATATGACAGTGCTCTTTACCTGGTAACCCTTTTATACTTACTGTGACAAGTAGGATAATGAAAATAAATAACTTCAAATAATGACAAACTCTGAGATTCTATTTAGAAGTCAAAGGTTTTCCTTTATGCTTCATACTAATTATTCTACCTTTTCTATATTCAAATGAAAGACCTTGCAAATGTATGTGAAAAATGTATGTTGTCCTAGGTACAAAAAAGACAAATTGCAGTAGAAGAATTGAAATCCAGATATGAAACAGTCTTAAATGAAAATAAAAAAATAACAGAAAACAAATGCTTAGAAGCAAATAAGGTAAGGTTTGCAGTAATAAAGAATGCTTCCAAACAGTTCTGTAGAATACAGATATTTTCTACATTTTTGTGATCTCATTAGAAGTCACAAGGTACTGCCTCTTGGTTTTAAATTTCTGAGTTTTACTGAGTGCTATCTAAAGCTGGTGTTTTTTGGATACTACACAATTTCAAATAATTGAGCAGTGATTCCTAGTGAATCATGTTAATTACTAAGTAGTTTGGCTACTATTTTAGAATTCCAGAATTCTTTTATCACTTTCAAAAATGTGATTTTATTGTTGATGATTTTTAAACTATCTTTCTGACAGAACAGTTGTAAAAGTTGAACCTACTTTAAGTGCTTTTTTTTTAACTAACAGTTAAAATTGAGACTCTGTACAGAGATGAGTTATAAGTTTTTCAGCAGGTGGAGCTGAACACTGAATCACAGCATTCTTAGGCATCAGAAAAGAGCTTGTATCTTTGTCAGTATTTTATAAAACAGGTGATATGTAACATGTATAGAATTTAGCTTAATTACCTACATGAAACTCCATTAAGTATTACCACAATTAATGTATGCTTTTACACTTTTTTCACATTTTTCTCCTGTGATGCTACTATGCAGGTGAGGGACAAAACGGAGGCTGAGTTAGAGAAGTTAGAACATGTTTGTGAGTTGCTGAAAGCAGCTGAGGAATATCAGCTAAAGCTTCTGTCCTGGGAAAGGAGCCGTGCACAGAAATGCAAAACCCTTAGGGTCCTGGAGCTTCAGGTGGTTAGAACATCCTGATTTCTAAAGATAAATGAGAAAATTACAGGGAAAAAAGTCTCTGGGACATTTTTTGCTATTGGAGTGTGTGACAATGATGAGATTTCCTTTGTTATTTTCTTCAAAAATCAAAAAATTCTGTGGACATAGCACAATGCAAATAAAACTGTTGCCAACTCTATTTATGTGAATTGATTATGTAGCAAGACTTGTAACTTTTAGAGTGAGTATATTCTTTATCTTTTTGCATACTTATGTCCTGAGATGTGTTGCAGAATTCTTGCCTGGAAATAAATGCAAGTCTAAATATTGTTTGCATCTAGTGGAATAATTTAATTCCACGTTAGTTTTGGTTTTAATGGCTAACTATAAACCATACAATATTTAATCAGATAAATTATATTCTTGATGATGAACATTTTAATTATTGCAATGTTTTAGTTGATTAAGTATTTTTAAAATATGCTTTAATCGGATAATTGCGATTTTTAGCTGTATTTAACACTAATAATTGTATTTTCTTTAAAGCCTGAAAATGAATTTTCCTTCATTCTTTTTTTTCTCTGATGTCAATTTTAGTGGCAGGGTAGATTTGGGCTTTTTAGTCATTGTTTTTTGTCTCTTTCTTAATGTGCTTTTAAGTTAAAAGAGCACAAATTACAAAGGTTTTTAAGTTAGTACAGTGGGAAAGGGGCTTAATCATCCTGCTGTGTCAGCAGGAAAATTACAGCTGAAGCACAGTGAGTCTCTGTAGTCCTACAGACTTTATATAAAATATTGCTCTTGATTTTTGATTCTTCCAGGAATGTTCATAAACTCTTAAATCCGAAAGTACTTAAGCAATATTTAATTTTGAGGTGCAAAATTTATACATCATATTAAATTATGTATGTAATTTTAATTTAACTACATGTTTTCCTGAAAAAGTACAAAGGAACCTCTGAAGTATAGCAAAATAATTGGGAATATAATAACTAATCTGGTGGAACAGTAGTTAAATTTCAGCATTAAGTCTTGGTGGTGATTGATGTCCTTTACCCTTGACTCTATGACCAGAATTTAGGAAAATTCATTTTGGAGCAATTTCTCCCTCTGCAGAAAACCTGTCTTGGGTTCAGCTGGATTAATTTCTGCTACTATCAGTTTGCTACCTGAGCAGCCTGTAACTCTGATAAACACATTTAGGCAGATAAGCTCAAATTGCTGGATGGGACTGCTTGAGGTAGTCCCAAGAATGGTGGTGGTCACACCTTTAAATTATGGCACCCCCCAGGCTGTTGATGTGTCTGTTTATTGCTAACATGCTGTTGATGGGTGGTAGAAGGAGTAATAATCCCATTGCTACTGAGATTTGGAAGAAAACATGTAAAAGTTTAGCACCCTGGATGCTGGGCAGAAGACTCTCTTCTTGCTTTCTTCAGCTTCTGCTGCTGATGTATCTCTTTTCATGAACTTGATTGTCTTTTTTGATATTCTCTTCTTTCTGAAATTCTTTGCTATTGTTGCACTGTTCTCTTGTGATGACAATATGTATACGAAGTGTTATTTTTATGCTTCCTGTGACTGTAGTGTGAGGGAGCCTTTTTTGCTGGTCAGGTAGACCTAACCAACTCTTAATACACAAGGCTGTTTGAGCAGCACGTGGAGTTTTCTAGGACTTTTTTACATAGCAGGTTTTCAGCCATAAAGTGTTCACACAAAATTTTAGTCTCCAACTTTGGCTGTGTTTTACTCACTTAAAATAATTTTACAAGGTACAATAATACAAGATAATGTTTATTTGCTTATAAAATAGCATTTGTCTGAATAAGCATAGCATTTATCTGAACAGTTAAACATTTACATTAAACATAACATTTACAGTTTTTTGATGGATTTTAATAGACAGCCTTACTTTACTCCAGTAAGATCCTCTATACAGGTTTAGTCAACTGGAAACAAATTGTCATTTTCACAGGATAATCACAGTGTAACTTCTATGGGCAATCTTTGCTTAGAAGAGATCTGTAACATTCAGAAGAAATATGAAGATCTTCAAAGGTAAGTTGAAAAATCTGACTGAAATTAATTCCTCCACTTTTCTGCTATAGTGAATTATGATGCACTAATCTGTTTTGTGTAAAGACAATTAGGAGAGATGGAATATCTGAATAAAGAACTTGCTTATGAGCTCAGTAAAGAAGATGAGAGTCTTCAGAGCAGTGAATTGCAGCTTGAAGAGAAAATTGCAGAATATAATGCATTAACCAGACAACTTGAATCTGCTTTGGAAGAAGGGAAAAAAATGGTATTGGTGATTTAATACATCTCTCAATTTAATTTGCTGCTATTTAAAAATAGCATTAAAAATGAGCTTGAGAAAAGATTATGGGACAAGACTATTTTGCATGTAGGGAGAAATACTAAAAAATTACTGTGAATTTCTGCATGTTTTAAATTTGGATGGAAAAATTCAGTTTGTTTTTCAATTCAAATTGGATCCTATGGAAATAAATAACAAATTTCTATTGAACAGCATTTCATTATCTTTTTTTTTTTCAATTGACAAGTAAAAATTCTTTAACCACCTTACATTAAATCCCACACATATGGCAAAAATTTTCCATACAAAAAAATTAATCTTGCCCTTTATTCTCTTTGTTATAAAAGCCCACAAGAACATTGGTATTGAAATCCTTCTCTTTTTAGAGGAAGAGTTTGCATTCTTTCTCTCTTAAGCCGAATGTTGTTATTTTTTTAGAAATTATGCAAACAGTAAATCAAATTCAAGAGGAAATGTAGGAATTTAGATTCTAGTGAATTATATTAGTTTAACCAGAAAAAATTTATGAAGTTATAATTTCAGATAAACAATGTAGAAATAACCATCTGATTTTTTTCAATACTGTCTGAGGACATTTCTTTGGTTTTGAACAAACTAAAATTTTGGCTTAATTTGAAAATAAGCTGGAAAGTGTTCCAGTCCCACTGTATTACATTTTTTTCCAAATTGAAACAGCCTTCAAATTTAGCCAGAATATTTCTTGGGTTTGTTTAAGTCCTGGGCATGGGAAAAAAGTTAAGTATTAGATGAAAGAATAGGAAATAGAGTTATTAATGTTAAGAGATGGAAAAATAATCTGATTTGGGATTTAAGAGTAAATGTATATGTTATATTTATATAATTTAGAAATATATTTTATATATGTCTATCTAACATATATATCCTATATCTCTCGTTACTTTTATAGGTAGCTGAAGAATGGGAAAAAATGTCATACAAAGAACAAACCTTTCAGACAAAACTGTTACTTCTTGAAGCTGAAGTGAGAAAGAGGCAAGAAGAAAAGAAACAACTCCTCTGGTCATTTCACCGTGTGAGTAAATAATGCTGTTTGTGATTTAAGAAATCACTTACCACATCACCATTTATAAAAACAAATTCCTTTTACTGAAAACACACTAATACAATTGATACACACATTTCAGAACAGCAAATTAATTCAACTTGACAATATACTTTGTACATTGACATTTTCCGTCAACCTAACAGATGTCCAGTCTAACTAAATCACTTGAATAATGAGTTTACAACTCTTACTCAGTCCAATTTTCCCAGCAAGACAAAAATAAAAAAAATTTATGAAGTTGTATTTTCCCTCAGATGAATTATGTTTAGTAAGCATATCTAGATTTGATTAGATGCATAACAATCCCATAATGATGTAGTGATGTCTTCTTTTTTTTCCTGAGTTAATGACAGTAATCTGAATTTACAATTTTTATAAATTCTTGTAGCCCTTTTTTTTATTTTTAAGTCTATCCAGACATGATCAGTTTGGCCCTGACTGAACATAAATGAATGTTTAATCTTTTGAGGCCTTTTTTAGCACCTTTGCTTTTGTGTAGCCTCTAAAAACTTTTACAGGTGAATTAAGCTGTAAAACTTAGATACTTTGAGTCTTAGATTATTATTTTGGGTGATTTAGATTTTTTTTCTGAGTGTCTATGCACTTCTCTTTTTCCATTAGAATGAAAAGCACCATGAAGTACATTTGAAAGAGCTGGAGAACAGCCTACAGAAGTCAGAGAACAAGAACCAGAGCATCCAGAATTATGTGCAGTTTTTGAAAGATGCATATGTAACAACATTTGGCTAAATTCTTTAAGCTATTTCATAGTACAGAAACTTGTCAAGATTGGGCTCCCAGTCCTTTGGAGGAAAAGCCATTGAGGCCTTACACTATTTTGACAGATTAAGTTATATAATGTTAATTCTTCTCTATGAAAACATCTGTTGTGGGCAGGAGAAACAGTTCAGCCATTCCTGTGTATCTTACTGGCTGCTCAGACGTGGGGAATGGAGCTGATATTCCTGATATAAACCATGGTGTTATCCATGGCACAGCAGTTCAAAGGCTGAGTGCATGACAGCAGCAGCAGTTGTGTATGTGTGTATGTATGCACACAAAATTGGTCTGTGAATGCTCTGTGAATGTGCTGTAAAATCTTAGACTTGAGTCCTTTTAGACCATGGTAAATGCAGGTGATCACAGATCATCTTTCAATTCAATGATATCTAACCTATTAAGACAGGCAAATATTGAGATCATTAAGTTTCTTCCCTTTTTGACCCTGCAGTTTAGCACCAATACAGCCCACGCTGCTGCAGGACATTGGAGAGTTGCCACTACAAGGCTGTCCCATCCAGCCATCTTCCTCTACAGCTCATTATGCTCAGGAATATACTATAGTAATATCTTATAGATATAAGTAGGAAAATTTTTTAGATACAGGTATGGTTTAAGCTCTGAATGTGCTGATATACCCTGGTGACACAGCTCCAGTATGATATTTAGGTATTTGTCTGAGTTCAAGATTGAGTTGTGCCTATGTAAAACACAGGAAAATATTCAACTGATACAGGACTAACACAAGAACAATACTGGGTTTAGTTTCAGTTCTACATACTAATAAGTTTTGCAGATACATGCTATGATTTTTTTTAAAAAATATTACATTCAGTTAAATATATGTGATTTACAATGTGTAATTAAATAATATATATTTTTTGACCAAAAGCATAAGTTTATTCATGCATAGACAAAACCCATTCTATTTCATTATTAGTTATTAGCAATGTGTTGAATATGGGCCTTTATTTTTGCAAATGCTTATCCATCTTAACAAATACCGATGTGTGCTAATGACCTGGTTTTGTGCACTTTTTAAAAATAAAATTGTCATTTATTCTATATGACAGGTTAGTAGCAAATATTTATTTTAAATTTGGGGGGTTGCATTACACCCGCAAATATTTGGATTCACTTAGTTCTGATTGTGCTACTTATAAAATATCCAAACCTTTTTGAAAGTCATCATGTATGAAGGAAAGAATTCAGAAATAAATTGTTCGATCCAGTGCATGAGGAGTTTTACAAAGCTCATACTGAAAAACTGCACACTTTTCATTGGGTCATGATATAAAGATGCACAGTAACTTGATTCCAACCTATATTTGACTATCCAGGGAATTAGAGCTTGGTTTTTTACCTTCTTATTTTGTTTTGTTTCTTATGTTTCTCCATTACCTTTCTGTTTGTTTGGGGATTTTTTTTTTTTTTTTTTTTTTTGTATGGAATAGTCACAAAGATCATTTGTTTTCACTCAGCTCCTTTTTTGAACTCGTGTTAGCTTATCATGTCTTTTGCATTTTAAAAATTCATTTAGGACAAGTTATTGTGGATTATTTCTTTATAAAAGAAAATAATAGAACTTTATCTGACTACTGAAGGGTCTGGCATTTGCTCGAGATTGTTGCTTGCATTTTTAGTAACTGTGTAATTTATAGCCAAATTAGTTCTTGCCTTGTTCATTTTGCAATATAGAAATCTGTGTGCTATGCCACAAAATTCTTGGATATAGCTGGATTTACTTGACTGCATTTTGGGATTCTACTATTTTTCTTTCAAGCAATATTTTTTTACCATCTGCATCACGTAGCAAAGGGACACAGTTTTATAGTAAGAAATAGACTATGCTTGCTTTTGGGGGGTGTGGTCGTCTGTAGACAATTGTAGAAGCCTTTGGTAAGCATCTCACCTCTCAGCCTTATTTCCAATGTGATTTTACTTTATCATTTCCCCCCAAAAAAGCTGATTTTGCTATTGCAGTTTTCAACTATGCAGTCAGATGAAGCATCTTATTGCTGTAAGTATGGACAGAAGAAATCTGAAACCCAAAGTGCCTGGTCTATACTATGCTTGCTTTTGTGATTTTTTTTGTTTTGTTTTGTTTTGTTTTGTTTTGTTTTGTTCTTTCACAGGGCCCTTAGCAAGCAGGAATGTTTGCTGTGCAGAAATTCCTTGGCCAGAAAAGCAGTAAAGCCCAGAGATCCTGTATAAAAGTTTTACCGTGTTTTCAGTGATGAACTCTTCCAGTAGAAAGAGATTTTATCTGGTTAAGAACAGAGCAGAGAAAGAAAAAATTATTAAAACACTATATTCTATATCCCAGTTTATTTAGATTTTCTAGTAAGATGCCATTCTTACTGTAGGATTACTAAAGTACAGAGTCAAATGTATATTGTGTGTGTTATAGATTTTTTTGATTTTGAAAGGATTTAGTAGAATTTTTCACAGAACCTGGCTCAGTATGATCCAAGGTAGGTATGTAAGAGAACCCATGGCTGAACTGATGCCAAATGTTCTTGTAAATCAAATCACAGTCACCTGCAGTGTTACAATACACCCCCTGTATCTGTATTATCTGTATATTGCTTTATTTGCTACACATGTTAATTAATAAGTTTTTTTCTGGTTTGGGGTTTTTTTTTCTTGCTATGGAGTTTTCCAGGAATGACTTAAGTGTGATTATTGTGGATCAGTTTTTAAACAGTTCGTTCAGTCACTTATAGTTGTGTGAAGAGACACTCTGTCAGCAGGATATGCATGATTTAAAAGGATACTTCAGCTCTTGACTGGTCTGCACACACAGAAGGTAGCCAGGAGGTAACAAGTTGTTAGGGTGAGGATGAGTGTGCTCAAACCCCCTCATGAGTAATGCACTACTGCTGGCCAGGCAGGCATCAGCTGGACAGGAAGAGTCCAGGAAACAAATCCCACTGTTGCTGGTAGCTTTCAATATCACATTTTAAAATGAGGTTCAGAGATGACACCAGGTTTAAATCTGTAGGGTGCCCCTTTGTCAGGGTGGGATACACTGCTGCACACATTTCATAGTGGGACAGGATTTCAGAGTTGTAATAAATGAAGTGATTTCAGGTTGTGACAGATCACTTTCTAGCTGGTACATTTCCATATTCAATTATAATTTCATGGCTTTAATTAGGTTAAATTGTAAGCACGTAGAGTCCTGAAACTGGCAGAGCTTAAAGAGCTGACCTGGGTTCCCTACTCCCCACTGCAATCTTATATGCTTTAGATCTGTTAATGTGTGGGAACAAAGAATTTAAACCAAAGAGCATTAAGTCTTAGGGCTACTTGAGACCCTACCCCTCTAATCCTGTCTACCAAGCAGTTTATTAGTGGCTTAAGTTTGATAAAAGATCATTTCTGTTTCCTGTCTATGTCACAAAAGCTGCTATAAATTCTCCTGTAAGATGAAGTCTCTCCAGCAAGAGCAGAGATACTCAATGATTTTGTACCAGACACATGCCTCCCTAAGGGATATCTCTATAGAAAATACACAGCGATCACTGAGCTCCATACAGATGACTCATCAGTGCAATGTGATAGGTTACTGGCCCTGAAATCCTTTTGAGAAGTTCTTTTGTCCATTTAATAGTGAATGAAATCAACATTTGGATCTCTGGGAAAGTTTAGGGAGGGACTGCAGCTCAAAATGTCTTCTGCTAGAAATGTGTCCCATATTCTGAGTCAGAAAACAGCCAGATTAGACTCTTTGTGACAAAATTACTTTGATTGGTGATCTTCCTACAAGAGAAGTGACCTGGTTTCCTCCACTGACGAGCTGTTCAGCAGTGTAACATCTGTGTGCAGCCCTTTCTGCTCTGGGGGGCCTAGAGCTGGCCAGCACAAACAGGGATCAAAGCAGGGCCCCATAGGAAAGGGTTGTATGGCGTGTGAAGTAGACACAATGTTTTCATACAGATTTTTGGTCTTTAGCTCTTCAGTGAAAGTTTCCTGTGGATCACTTTAAGGTTCACGTAGCTTAAACATGTATCTTAAGGTCAGAAAATTGAGAGCACTGTGTTGATGTCTACCAACTGGGAATTTAAGCAGTCAAAACCATGAAATTATTGCAGTCACGCAGGTCATGCATTTGGGTTTGGAAAATATTCTGTCTTATTCTGGCTGAACAGCAATCATACAGAGCTGTCACTCAGTTGTAAAGCTTCCAAAAGTTGAAGGTGGCATGTTTTATGTTGCCATCCATATCTATCTGCACCCTTCACTCAGAATTTCTGATATAATGCTGTTGGCTTTCAACTTTTAAATAAGGCTGTAACAGCTACTAAGAGTCCAAAGGCAAATCATCCTAGTGATAAGTAAATCATTCCCCCTCAAAGAAATCTAGTGCCTTTAAAAAACTGGGTTTATTTGAACATTAATATAGTTTCCAGGAAGTAATTAACTTTTTTCTTTGAGTGTTTGACAGACCAGATCAAATAGCTGATTAACATATTGTAATGCTTTCTTGGCACATCAATCTACTTAATTTGAAAGCAATAGGGAAAAAGATCCTTTTATGTGTAGGGACTGCTGCAATCCTTTCTCCCTGTTGCAGCAGAATAAACATAGCATTTTGTTGGCTATAAAACTGTACCTTCCAATTTATCGACAACATAAATATTTCATGTGCCACTCTGCCTTTCATAGTGCTACTAAAAATTGAAACCAGGTCTTACTGGTTAAGTGTTGCATGCTTCTCATACAGTTCAATCTTTCAAACAGATCTTTGATAACATCTAATTTCTAGAGCAGCTGTTAAACATCCAACAACCATCTCCCAATCTGCCATCAACGTTTCAGGCATGCCGAGCCCTTGTTCATTATCATAGTGACCACATTCCTATTCTTAGCAAAGCTTCTCCTTTGCAGAGCAGCAGCCTACTCTGCTGTGGCAACAGTCCACTTACTAATTTACAGCTCCACCCACTAAATGCCACTGTGAATTATAAACTACTGAAGTAAACCATATATTTTTAACAGCCTCAATTTTACCATCATGCCTGTTTATAAAAGTCAAAGATGTTTTTGAAGTGCAAAAATGCTAAGTTGGCATTTCAGGTTGTTCTAAGGACGCTCACTGTTCCTCAGTGGTAAGGTTTCCCCTTCTTCTCTCTCTGTGAGAAAATCAGTATATTAATATGCTGCAAAACACAAACTGGTTTGTATCAACATTTCACTCTCTTTCTAGAGGAAAATATCTGAAGAAAACTGAAGAAAGAGCCAAACTTAGGATCTTTCAATCATTTCTGCAAATCCTTTGCAAGAATGAAAAAAAAAATATCCAGTTTCTTTACATGTCAAAAAAATTTCCTTTTTTTATTAGGTCTTGTTTTATTAAGATTGTGGTTCAGGAGAAATTTTCATGGATATTTATGAATAGACAAAAAGGGAGTTCAAGTTCTGTGAGTGTTCAAATATTGGTCTGGCATTTACTGTTGTGATCCCAGTCCTTAGTAACTCAAAGCAGTTACAGTCAAGCACCATCGTATTATGAAGCATGTGTGATGCAGGAATAGATATTTATACATTTCTTTGCATACTTGCATTTCATGGGAGATCTCTCCAGACAGGAGCATTCAGAGGTAGCAGCTCTGTGGATTTCTCTTTCACTGTGCACATGTAATAACGGAGGGGCAATCTTGTCTTCTAGTGACTTGTTTCTAATAGACACACCATCCCAAGATCTAAAACAAAAAGAAGCTCACAAAATGAAATAAATCCCAGCAACAGAAACAAAAGGTCCATGCTGCTGCATAGCAAAAGATGTTCTTTGAATCCTCCTGGGTACTGTTGTTGATAGCATTCTTGGCTTGGTTCCACTCATGAACTTAGTGTGTTTAAGCACTACTCCCATCTGCTAGGGATACTGGGGGCAGTGTTACCAACTGCAGTTCCTAATTTTCATGAAGTACTGCTTGCTACATTTTAGCTCTTCTGGCTTCAGTTAACCCAAGTTAATGTCTGGAAAATGGGCAGATTTTATAAAATAAGCCTCCTTCCTTTATAGCATCCTAATAATTTCTCAGTTCTTAGTGTTATATATGGCTTTAAATGGTGAATATCGTATCTTTAATTTCTCTTTGTCTTGTCACTATATTTAATGAACTACAATTTTGTGTTAAAACAGGAACTGTTTGGCAAACTCACATTATTTGGTCTAATTACTCTCCACAGTTTTTAAAGGACATGTTGGTGATGTGGTTATGCTTTCTTTGGGCAACATGGAAAATTTTGAAATGTCTTCCTTCCTTCTAGATTTTTGCCAGGCAGAAAAAGACAGTTTTAAATAATTTTCTAAAACCTATTTTGGAAGCCAGATCAGAGTTACATTAGAGTCACCTTTGCACACATTAGAGTCTAATGCCTGAATATTCTAGTGCAAGTGAAGGTGTAATGTAGCTCCAAATGCTATTCAACCCAAATGCTTAATTCCATTTTTTTCTTTTCTTTACATCTTGCTATTTCCATCAGCTGTGGAAGTTTCAGAAACTCTGGATGATGTACTTCACAGGCATTACATGAATCTACAGTGAAGGGTTTGTTTCAAACAACCATTTCATTTTTCTCAGAAATGACACATTTCAGTGACAGCTGTAATTTGGCCAATCAAGTATCAGAAACAAGGCAATCATGCAAAAAATTCCTTAGTGTGAACTCATTCCTTATTCTCTGGTGATAATTTGCCATTCTGCCTCAACACAAGTAGCCCAGATCTTACATGTAGATCACAACAGCGACTACCCCTGCACAATGTATTCTTTACCAATCTCCTTACTTATGTAGGATCATCCTAAACTTTCAGAGTTTTCTTTTTCTTTTTTTTTTTTTTTCCCAAACCTTATGTTTTCAAATCTTATTAGTCTCACAGTATCATTTACTTCAATATGGGAAAAGTGTACTTTAGTGTAATTATTACCTCCTGGATAAATATTGGTTTGTAGTAGTGAACCTCATACATCATTGTGCATGTCAGACTTTACTTCCCCAAAATGTGAAGAGATGCATCTAAGAACTGTACACTAAACATGGATGAATTATTTAGAGTTATATCCAAGGTTGCCAGGTTTAATTCCAGATTTTAATGATTTAACCTCTACTTTGATCTAGAATGGTAAAAATGGAGTACTTCCAACTGGAGATCAAAATGAAGACTCAGATACACTTGCAAAGTCGTGTGAAAGAACATGTGGATTACAGAAGTCCTTCTGAGGTAAATGTCCAACCAGTATGCTTTGAATGAATGGCTAGATGTGGATAGTTTAAGGTGAAATGTCTGTCTGTGCTGTCAAGTTGCTTCAAGAATAAGATTATTTCTTTTATGATGCATGAAGCTTCTGGTGGCGCATGTGAGATGTGATCAGACTTCCGGCATTATTTTACCATTTTATGTATTTGATTAGCCATGCAGAAGCTTAAGTTCTTGAATCTAAAAATCTGGAATTAATTATCCTTGCTTAACATTTATCACACTGGAACAGATTAATCATCCTTTGAACTAGATTGTTTCCATACCAGTACATTACTCAAGATTAACTTGGCCTTATCAAAATTTTATTAAATTAAAAATCATAGGCCAATAATAGAGGTTTCTGGGTCACTACCCCTCTCAGGCATTTCCTTCAAAGCAATCAACTGCTATCAGTAAACTGCTGTGTTTATTCTGTCTCTGCAATGGCTTTTGATGGTGGTGCTCATGGAAGGTGCTCAAAGCCACTGTGACTGGAGAGTGTTTCCAGTGCTTAGAGATGGAAGCACACATGGTGGTGATTCCCAGGCCCACACTTGTATAAGAAGTGTGATGCATCAGAAATGTGCAGACATGTAATGAATCCCAGGCATGGACAGAAACTTTAAAAAAAAAGGGGGGTTGTGAGCAAAGTGAGAGTGTGGATGTTTGTGGTTGCAGCTATTGTGCCCTCATGTCAAAATACACTCCTTTTGTCTGGCGTGCCTACTATTCCTGGCTAAATGAAATAATACTCTCATACAGAAATATCCTTGAATGTTTGGTTTCATTCCTCAACTTACCCTTCCTTCCCCCTTTAAAAACAATGGTTTTGCACATTTCATGAGAAACGAAACTCAGTGGGAACTTCAGTATCTTTACTTAGAAATTCTACATGATTTCTTCCACATATCCTCAGATATTATTTTTAGTTAAGCAGAAACAAAGACAAGTCTTAATTCACACAATTTGTGATATTAAATGAGGCAACTCCTATTCTCAGTCTCTATCTACAACATTTATTGATATTATAATAGTTCCTTTTAGAGTCAGTGGACAGGGGGCTTTGCCAGTGACATCAACATGGCCAGGATTTTATCAGATACATTTCTACTGACTGTATGTGAAATAAAAAACTGTTTCTGAAGCTGAGGCTTTGTTTTATTCAGAACTGTAGACAACTGTGTATCTATTCAACCCAAACATATATAGGGGTGTCACACCTTTTTACACAGTGAACCTGTTCAGTGATCCTGAGTTTGCCCATTTCAAAGTATCTGTATTGAGTGCTCACAGAGCCCATGGGACAAAAATATCCTTGCATCAAGCCACTTAAATCTGTCCAGCATGAGAGATTTTACCCTGCATAATTCAATGTCTGAATTTGGCAATTTCAGTGACATATTGCACCACAAAATGCGTTTCTTAAATATGTCTTTAATAATGGGGTAATGCACCTGGTAACCATCTGACAGTGTCAAGGCATTTGATATTAATTTTAGAGTTCTTACTGTTCCACTGTCACTGTGTAAAATTTAGTATTGCCATCTTCATATTTAATTTGCATATGTGCTGGCAAATGTAAAATTTATATTTGGACTGCACACCTGTCTGTGGGTGACAATTGACTGTGACAATTACAAACAACAGACAGAGTGTTCATATGAAAGCCACTCAGAAGAACATATTGCTGACAGCTGTTTTATTCTCTAGGTACTAAAACATTAAGAGAGACTATATTTGGATTCCTTTAAACAAATAATCAGGCATGTTGTAGTTCTTAACATAATCTTGAACTCTGTGAAACTAAATGATGAGTTGGGGTTGACTCATTGGAGCATCTGCTCAAGAAAAAGGATGTTGAATAGTCTTTCAATTATATTGAACTTATTAGCTGAAACCTTTCTTATGGAGTATATTGATCTTATAAAAGAGAGGAGGTAATGATTTGAGCTGGTAACAGTAGACAAAAATTTTACTCATGTTGAACAGCAAAACTTTATAAAAGGCATGCAGAAAATCCCAAACTCCTAGCCAATACCCTGGAAGAAATTACTTCCTTGTTATTCTACTTAATTGTTTATAAATACTCCCTGTACATCAGACTTTGCTCATTTGCCTCCATTGCTTTGAGAGTATCTATGTTTCATGCATCAGACAAAGAACTCTTGTAAAGCTGTGCTTGCACTGAATAGATCTTAATTTTAGTAAAATTGCATCTAAAGCAGCTTTCAGTGTTATCAGCTCAAGCTAATCCATCTCCTGTGTCTTTTCCACCAGGGCACCAAACTGAATAAAAGGGGTGACAGTGTTGCAAAAAGACCAGAAAACTATGTCCAGGAAAAATGCTGGAGAGAATGAACACCCATTTCCCTGATGAACTCTGTTTCACCCTTGAGAAGCTGTCCTGCCCCACCAAAGATATGCTCTGTGCCCCAGGCACAGCCAGCCATGGTAAGCAAAAAAACCAAGCCTTTCTTCCTGCCTTGAGGATCAAAAAAAGCTGGAAGCATTTGAGCTAGCCCTTTGCTCTTCCTTGGCACAGGATATTCTGTCCCTTGCATCATCAGTGGTTGTCGGGAAGTTTTTCTCAAGGAAGTGCAGCTTGCTTGGATCTGAAAAGTTTCTTTGCCATTCTCACAATTTCAAATAGACTTTCAGGGCTTGTGAAAAGGGGAGGGTGTGTGAACCAGAGAAAACCAGACAAAGTAGAAATATCTCTGTGTTCCTTTTCAGTCACAGAGAGTTTGTTGCAGTCAGTAAGGCCAAGAATCAGCCCTCAAAAATAAATACTAAACACCTGGCTGAACTTAGAATCTTTGTTTTTTCCTTCCCATTCCCAAGCAAACCCAAATTTTGAGGAATTTTTGCATTTTCCAATCATAGCCATGTGTTAGGTGTTCAGTGGACATGCAATGGGCGTACACAAGATTTGGTTTATACCTTGGAAAATATTGGTATAGCTTTCCTTAAAAAAAGAAATTGTCATTCAATACAAGCTTGGGAAAGGTTTCTATGCTCTCTTCAGCTGTGTACTTTCGTCAATAAAGCCCTTCAAAAATGCACCTCTAGTCATCCAAAAGCAGAAATACAACAGACTAGGAATGAAACTAAGTGCCTAGAGCTACTTGTTTGTTAGTCTCATGCCTAAATGTCTTGTTAGTTATGATTTACTCATTAGAGCTACTACCCATTCTAGACAGCCCTACAGTCTACCTCATCCACAGTCATTTCTCTTACAGAAATACTTGCACAAGCAGAATTATTTTAAGGGTGTTGATAGCCTGTATTCTCAGCAGGGATAATGAAAGCAACCAACTTAACCATAAGAAGTACAACAGCAAAATACTTTCAAGGGGAAGTTTTTTGATTCAATATCAGGAAAGCATTTATTATGTCTTTCACTTGCATATTTCTCATTTTTCTGCACACTAAGGTTTTACATCATCGTGCTATGGTGGCTTAGGCAGGAATATTCTTGGAGGTATTGTTTTAGTAGTAGCATTAGGAAATAGGGGAGGGAATGAGAAAGCACAGTATTATTTCTGTCTTTTATCTGATTTAACTCTCAAAGAGGGTTGTTTCTGTTCAAATTTCTAAACCATCATTGCTCTCCTATGGGTAGCACAACAAAACTCTCCAGGCTGCTGTATCACAGCATCCAATCAAATTAATTATTGTTCCATATTATTAATAACTTGTGGTAATAGTGGCTGCAAAAATGGCTATGACAAGTCTTGCCTGTGAAAAGTTTGGAAGCTGTAACTTCCAAAATTTACATCTCAAGATGAATGGAAAACTCTGGTTATTTTCCATTCTGCATTACACTATATATCAATACCTTTCCCTACAGTAAGTAAAAGCTTTTTCAGACTATATGTGATTTGTGTCATATTCTTTTATACCAGATGTTAATTTTTAAAAATTGTGTGCTTAACATCAATGAGTGGTTCCTGTAGATTTCCTTTAACCATCATATGTAGTTATATATATTTTTCTATATATATTTTCAGAGCTCATTCACATTTTCCCCTACATGAGACAAAGAAGGTATTTATGTAAAAAAAAACCTCCAAAAAAAGTCGAGAGTACAACTATATAAAAAAATTGCTCAAGAGTCTCCACTTAGGACTAGTATTCAAAGCAGCACTCACGTATGTTTTGATTTTAAGATCTTTTGCAAATTTCCTGCTACAAAACTGGCAAGCATTTTCAGCAGCACCCAGTTTTTAAAGATGTATATGAGCAATGAAGAATATATTCTTACAACAAATGAAATATAGTCCTAATTCCTTGTTATTTACTCATTTCTCTCAGAGTTTGAGCTGTGTGGCAGCAGGGCCCAGGCCATGGACACTTCCTGCACTTGAAGCAAGGGACCCCATCCCATCAGGTTCTGTGCAGGTGCTTGGCTTTGCTCCCGAGTCCCCAGCTCTTCTCTGCAGGCAGCTCTTACAGTCTGTTTGACTGGAAATACAGTCAATAACAGGCTTTTGGTGCTTCCCTCCAGTGCTTACCCCCAGTAGGTAGAGGCACATCCTTGGTCTTTTGGCAATCACCTGGGCACAGCTGCATATTAAATGAAACTTGCATCTTTTCAAATGTTCCCAACATCTCGCTTATTTGTTTCTGGAATTGCATGGTAAAATGCTGAATTTTGTTTCCACTAGTAGTAATGGTGCTCCAAGGAAAGTCTCAATGTTTTTGTGACTGCGTATGATTACCACACTTGCTGTTTTTATTTACTCTTGCGCTCTTAGGGAATTATCATAACCGCTAACTGTATCTGATTGAATAATTGATATTTAATCCAATAACGACAACCAATTTCTATGTCATGCTAGCTTTGAACTTCCATCAGTTTATGAAACAATGAAGATCTCATTTGTGATCTCATTTTGGGGAAAATCTCCAGATTAAAAGAAACTCTATTGTGTTTCTTTCATTTTACTATTCACAGTTTTAATTCTATAGGCTGTGACCTACCAGATGAAGATGCTTAATTAACAATTAGTAAGCTGCTTTGATTTCAGTGAAATCATTAAACAACTTAGTTCAAAGATGCCAGATGCATTATGTTTACAGCCAAATTATCATCCTTGATCTATTTTTAGTGAAGTTCCTCAAAAAATATATGTGCACTTTGAAGATAGTGTTAAGAATAGGCTAAAATTAAACAGAATAGCAGTTATGAAGTTTGCTGCTGAACTGTGCTTTGAGCCAAGCACTGCTGACTCCATTTTACCAGAGAGTAAAGGTGCTCTTTCTTACCTACTGGTCATGGTCAGTGATATCTGAAACAAAGAGAAGCCATTCCAAAGAGTCTCCCATTTCTTTCTAGTGGAGAAGGGTGTGGATGAAACAGATTCTGCACAAACACATGATACATAAACAGCAATGGCAGGTTCAGCAAAGTGTACGCAGAAATATCAAGTGGAACACTGTAAGTCTGGCCACTGCAAGGGCCACTTCTTTACTTGCTGGATGATAAAGAATCATCAGGTACAACAGCAAGACAATGGAAACTCCGTAGAAACTTTTGCCATTAAGTGGCATTGGTCCAATGATCAACCCTCCTCATGGGGTTAGACTGAAAATCATGTTAGAAAAATATCAAAATATTTCCATGGTTTTTGTTCTGAATTGTATGCCTTCTTTACACTCTCTGACTTTTCAAATCTTATTGCTGCCCTGTTATTCCCCCTAGTGAACCAAAACCTCACGTTCTGCATTCACCTATGATTTGGAAAATATCCTACAGGATTATTTTTTTTTAAATTCTGCTGGTGCAAAAAACCCTCAGTTCCCCATTTTTTTTCCTGCATGGATACCTATTGATAATGCATTAACTAAAAGAAAGCACCAGCAGAAATATACCTCTGCCAGTAAAGGAAAAGCTTTTCTTCAGACACAAGAAGGATTTTTAAGTACTTGCTGTATTATGGGAGTGAAATCTCACTCAGAAATGGAAGAAAAGCAGCTCCTTGGTCAATATGACATTATTTCATTTCATATCTTTTTTCCCTATGCCTTTGTAGCTTACTCCCTGATTTTCCACTCTATGCCAAAGCATCAACACTCAGAAGGCTCAGAAGAATATAAAAGCCCTTTCATGGTGACTGACAGTTTCAGCCTTTCACTTCAGACTGACCATGACAAGTTACGCACACTCATGCATTACTGCTGTTGCAATTTCAGTAGGATTAATAACATAAAGTATTCTGCTTTTTACTGAAAGACTTGCTTCAGAGAGTCTCAGGCTATCTGCTGGAAACAGTCTCCAAAGGTGGTTTTCTCCTGGGATGAATACAGACTGTCATGAAAAAAACAATTATATTCCATATTCCATGCATGCTCCATTCTATCAGATCAGGCTCATCAGTTGCAACTTTTCTCTACTGCCAGAGACCAGATAAAAAAATTCAAGAGGTAAGTTACTTGGTTACAGATTGCCCTGGAAGGATGATGCTGCTGTAATGAAGTGGAAATATGTGTAAGTTCCTTGTGCTCCTCATCTAATAAAAATGTTTTGCAGGGAAAACTCTAAGGAAGAGAACATATGGCACAAATCGTACCATATATGCTAAACAAATTTTTAACATCTTCTTGGGTTAGAGCTATTTAGCAAATTTCTTCTGTCTCTAGGATAAGCCAATGGCTCCAGTAAATGTTATTTTACTAAGTTTGTTTTGTTTAGAAGTTTTATGTAAGAAAAGTGTCTCAGCTGCTGTGAGGAGATCCTAGGCAGTGGCACTTGGTGCATGTCCTCATGTGCAGGAGGAACAGTCTCAGCCCTGAAAGGCTTCAAGCAAATGGGTGGTTGTGTGACAGCCAAAGATACCTCAGGTCCAGCTCTGCTGGAAATAGTCAGCAGGAGCTTGTCTTCAAGATGGAGCTGCATCTGAGAGTCAAATATGACTTTCTGTGGATGTGGATTATGTCCTCTTGTGCAGAAGAACCTTTCTCAAATCTTTTAAGCTTTTGCCAATTAACTGCAAATCTTAGTCCTAACATATGTGGAGCTCCCAGCTGGATTCAGTCAAATAAAGGCACTCTAAGAGTGTTTGTAGAGTACTTTTGTTTGATTAAGTGTATCCTATGGTAAGCAGAACCAATACCTGCACTGGACATTATATCTAAATATATTCAATTTTCAGCAAACTTATTAATGAAATTTACTATGCTTAGGGAACATTTTTCTGTGGAATCTTTGCTGACCATTTGGTATTAGTAATATCTCTCTAACAGCATAAATGAGCTCCTGTTGATGTTGTTATTGGTTTGAAAGATTTAATTTTAAGTCTGAATCCCTTTTTTCTATTTTTTAGCTATTATCTACTGTGAAAAACATCTAGTGCTTGGCAATATATCTGTATATAATGTTCTGGAAATAAAAGACACATGTTCACTTAACAAAAAAAAAATCTTTACAGCAGATGGAATTCCTTAAGAATTTTGTACCCTGTAAAGAGAGAGAAAAATCTATGAAGTAGAGAAAAAGAAGAGTTTAAAAAAACCCTATCAAAATCTATTCATACTATTCATTAGTAATTACTGAGAGCAGTAATTAATTAGGTTAAAAGGTTCACATGACTTTCATCTTCTGTATCTGACTTTTTGAATTTACTGGTACGTTAATTCTAGTAGGCTGAATCCTAATCCCAAATGGGCACAGCCTGCAGTGAAATACACCTTTGGGGTGTCATCTTTAGGAAGGATGCTCTCAGGTCCTCTGTAGTGAAACTTGAAAAGGATGGTCAGCCCTTGACCATGTCTGGCACTTAGTGAAGGCCCCATGAGTGGAACCACCAGCTGGTACCAGCCCGTGCAAAAGCATCCTTAGGAGCAGCTGCAGTTGTAAAGACAGGCTCTGATGCAGTTTTTCACTGTCTGACAGGAGTTCATTCCCTCTCACACACATCTGGTGTGGATTTATGTGCTCTAGAATGTGGAGAAATAAAAGCTGAGCATATAGACTTAACCCATTTCACCTAAAGAGGTGAAAAGTGGGTGTTTAGATATTATCAAGTCTGTAGCTGGAAGTCATATACACACTGTATAAATCTGAGAGGTGTCTGGCTGGAAAGGCATCCCCTGAGGGCAGCCAGCAGACACAGAAGATGCCAGACCCCGAGGGTGGGCGGCACAGGGAGGAGGGTTTGCACAGTTATGTTTCATAACATGTCTGGTGAAGTTGGTAACATCCTAGCATGGAATAATCTCGTGTTCTTTCAGCTCACAATTGCAAAAAGATCCAGGAAAAAAGCTTAGGAACAGCTTCTTATGTACACTGTGTGTTCCAGGCTTTTCTGGGCACTACACAGTGGCTGTAGGTTCAGAAATCTCAGTAAATTTTGTTTAAGTTACAACGTCACCTCTAGTGAGACAAACCTGGGTTATCAACCAATTGTTCTATTTTGGCCCCAGACCTGGTTTAGCTAAGCAAACACAGGACTGGAGGACATGTTGCAAGATGATTTTTGCTGTCATTTAGCACAGTGAAGTGTATTACATTTAAGAGAAAAATTTTGATTTTTGCAGGTCACAGAAAACCAATAGTGTCATATATCATTTTGGGAGATACAGTGATGGTGTTCACTACTGGATACAGTTCTGAATCTACTTTAGAAGGTGCCATTTACAATGACCCATGTTCACCACTGGTACAGGGTCTCTGTGGTGTGGACAGACCCTGAGCTGTGTCTGCTTACACCAGTGTATTTATCAATCTCTCTAAATAGCTGGTTTACTATCAGTGGTTGACCCTAAATGCAGGCAAATGGTTTTACCACATAAATCACTCTAGCATAAAGGTGGATGTGCTTCACACAGAGGTGGAGCTTGTACCTTCTTTTCTTGCTTACTCATATTAAAAGGAATGTGTATGCAAATTTCCTATCCCCCAGCATTTACAATAAATCAAGGGCACTTGAGCTCCTTCCAACTTGATTTAGAAGTTCAAAAGAAGTGTAAATATATCTATTCTCCCCCCTTTAAAAAAACCAGCTGCAGAAAGGGAATCTGACTGCTTGGGTAAAAGCTTTAACTCCATATTAGCAATTTTTGAAGGTGATGTAGTTTGGATGACATAGGGCTGTTCTCTCATCCTTTTTGTATGTGGGATGCTGTTCAATAAGCCAGAAAAATATAAATAACATAGATATGAAAAACATAAAACACAGACTGATGATTAAATACATGATGGCCTTCTATATGAGGCTCCAGTTGAGATGTATTTTCTACAATGATCATCCCCAAACAATCACCTCGTGTCCTGATATATCCTCCAGGCCCAGCAGCCCTCCTTCCTGTTGGGGGAGGCTGATGAGGTGTTTTCTCACAGACCTGCTGCTCTTTGGATGGGTGAATGCTGGTTCTGGGGAGCTATTTTGGGTATGAATCTAAGGAGGGATGTGAAGTAAGGCTGTTATAATGTGTTGTGGATGGAGTGTTCTGCTTGATATGGACAATATGTTGGAACAAAGTTGGTTCATTGTGGAATGTTGGGGTTGTTTTCTGTCTTTTTGGGGAGAAATGGATGTGCTTCATCCTGGAGTTTTTAAGGGTTGGTTGAATGCAGCTGCTATTTCACATGAATGGGGGCTCTGAACCTTATTTGTTTCCTCTCTACTCTTTACTTTCTATGATACTTATATATAAATATGATAATATTAATCTATGATATGATACTTAAATATGGATAGCTCAAAGCCTATTTATTCTGTGCACAAATTCTGGGGATGGGCAGCTCTGCACCCTGAGCTTCTACCACTGGAATCACTTGTGCTGCATGGCACACACTTGCAAGTCTTTATTATAACCAAATCCTAGCAATCAATCTTGAAACTCATCTCAGATGGGAGAAATTGAGATGTGTCTGTCTCCAGTATAGATTTAATTCTATGAAGGGATTTTACAGCTTCAGAGCCATTTTCCCAAATTCTCCCTCAAGTGCAAAGCATTTGGACTGTTTCCTACTGAAGTCAGTCCTCATTTTTCACATCTAAAGTGTCCTTACCTCAACCTACATAATCAAGGGAATTAGTTTAAATACTTTAAATATTTCTTTAGATATGTTTCACAGCCTCCACTACATTTTTGGGTACTGAACAGTTCAGGGTTTTGAGAGTTGAGAGCATTCTGATATATTTAGGACTTTGCCATGTTAAATGTATGGAATATATTTGAATGACTACAGCATTAGAAAAAACTTACTTTTTTGCACTTGAAGGTAAGTTATATTAGGTGTGTTTAGTAAAGCTGATATGCAACTCAGATTGACTGTTGACACAGACAGCAATAATTTTATTAATACAATTTCATTTACTATTAAGATCACAAACTCTATACCAAAAATTGATAAAACATATTAATGTGTTTTTACAGCTTTTGATACAAAAGTAAGAGTCATGTCTAGTTTTAGGGTAGAAACTTTCCCAAGAACAGCTGGTGAGAGTGAGGTATGTTGTGCAATATTCCCACCTTGTCTCATGCCATGCCTACTGCAGAGGGGTAGACAGAACAATCTCACCATGGTCTCTCCTGAGACACTTCTTTACTTTCATTCAGGCTCTTGCAATAGAGCAGGGAGCCTTCAATGTTGAGTCATGAGACTTTCCCTACTTAATCTGCAGCAGATAAGTGGAAACACTGGCATGTAGTGCATTCAGGTAATTATGCTCACCTCTGGCAGTATTTGCATTCACTGAGCTGGTAATGGTATCTCTTTGGTCCTGAAAGGGAAACAGTCGATGGAGAGCTGCAAATAGCAATCCACCAACTCTGTAGTAGCAACATTGTTATTTCCACCCCTTGCCGCTCCAGGGAGTTAAACAAGGTTGAGTTTACCTCATCCACCTTGAAATTCATTGCTCAGCAAGCAAATATAAACATTATAGGAAAGTATTCCCATTGTTTTGGCATGGCTGCTATATTACTTGTTTATTCTGGGAGTATCATGTTGGTGACATAAGAAAGGAGGACTGGGATCTTTGGAGAAAGGAATTCTGAGGGAAGGGGAGTGAGCCTTTCAGGAAGAGGTAAAGCACTATGGAAGTGAACAAAGGCTATGAAGTGCAATTCAACTGTGTGCTTCCATCTCTATTTTTCCAGCCTGCTTATTCACATCTAACCAGTTTAGAAATGCTTTAGGAAACAAATATCCCCATGTTCTTTGTGCAATTGGTGGGTGTAAATGGGCTTTTCCAAAAGTTTTGGTGTATTGAAACCATGGTGGTCTGGAAGTGCATTGTGTGTCACTTACTGTTCACTGCTGGTTTTAGATTTACTCCTGGAAGAGTGGCAAGCACAGGTTTTGCAGCAAATGAGTAAACTCCACAGAAATCCTCTTTCATCCAAACTATTTCCATCAAACATTGCAAACTAGGTGTTTGGCACCTGCATAGTGCAGGTTTTTATGTAAAAGAAGAAAGCTTTCTCAACTCTGATGATCTCACTGGCCTTGTCAGCTTACACCTTCTAAGCAGAGGAAAATGATAAATATCCACAATTTCTACTTTCGTACAGAGTCAGCCTTGCCTGGTCTGTAAGTATCAAAAGGGCTGTACACATGGATTCTTTGTAGCTTCATACAGCAACCCCTATGCAATGGAATTTCACTTGAAAGTGGTAATGTACGGAGGATGTTTGGAGTCTGGCAGATGTGTGGGTGCTGAGTAGAACTGTGCTGAGGGTCACTGCCCCACTGCTGCCCCCATAACTGCCTACTGAGGAGCTGGACACTGCTCAGTAGCAACCCTTGGGGAACTGCTACCTTACAAATTCCTTTTCTGCCATGAAACACCAGGTAATTTGATAGAAATTTGTATTGCAGTGGAAGTTTTTTTAGGACAGTGATCCCCTTTTTCCCACTCTAACTCAGGAAGATTAACTCAGGGAAGCCTTGTACACTTAAGCCTAGAACCCATCTGGAATGCCCTCACTGCAAGGTGCTGGGAAGCTGTGAAAATGATATTCCAGTCATAGAGAAGCTCCTGATCATGCTATCTAAATTCAGAAGATGTTTCTTCCTGTCTCCCAACCCTTGCCAAGGGAACCTGGGTGAAGACATGCTCCAGGCAAAAATGACAATGCTCAGAGGAAGAGAATGTGTCACTTGTGCAATGGGGGCACTGCAGGTGCAAGGCTGCTTCATGATCTATGGGCAGACATGTTCCCTCCTTCCTTCTATAAATGGTTTCCTCCTTGATTAGTGGTCTGTCTTACCACTTTTGCTTCGATGGCCTAATTTAGAGCAGGGCTACAAATTTGCATCCCTACAGCCAGCTCAATGTCCTTAATTATATGTGTCTTTTTATGTTTAAGGAAAATTTCAGGTTTGAAAATGGATGGAGAGAGAAAAAGTTTCTATCTTTGTAGCAGTATGCATTCTTTCCCACATAGTATTTCCTGTAAAGACATCTGGGGCTGATTCTTGTTTATGGTAAAGCTGCTTTACATGAATGCAAAAGGGAATTTAAAAAAGGGAATTGAAAGCCTGAGTGATGGTGTTTTCTACTAAAGCAATGCTGGGGTGTGGGAATCATTTGGGAAAGTCGTAAAGCAGGCCTCAGGAGCAGAAAAGAATAGAAAACTTAGTTATGCTATAGATGCTGATTTGGAAAGTCATTTTGAAAGTAATGATTTAGAATGTTGGGAACTGGCAGAAATGGAAACCCTTCAGAGTACCAATGTCTGAGTGCAATGGCCCTGTTCTGAGATATAGTCACTGGAGCTATCTCCATCCTCATTTTCTGGGATGCTTCTTGTGGAAGTCATGTTTATAACAGTGAAGGACACATATAGTTTATCTTCGTTTTGAGAGGGATAAAAGGGGAGAGCCTCCCCAAAAGCTTAAACTAGTAGAAATTAATTACTTTAAGGTTTATATTCATTTTCAATTACAATGTTTGCTATTACAAGCTTCTTATTGTATCTGGACCTTTGAACAGTCTTTCACTATCAAAGGTCACTAGCCACAAACTTGTAATTTCCAGAATATTTGTAATACTTGCCCATTCTGATAAGCTTCTTACAAAAAAAGTGTTCAACCTTGTCTAGAATTAAGAGGAAACATGACAAAGCTTACACAGCTTTTCCATTGTTTTTAATGCATCAACCACAGTCTTTTCCATTTCCTCTTCTAAAACAAGACTGGAAAAGTCATCAAGGAGATGCATTCATTCATTTCAAAAAGATTGTTGAATCAGGATGGAAAATGAGATGGAAAATGAATTAATGTTGGTTTTTACTATGCAACATCTTGGGAGATGGCTCCTTTGTTTTGTCACCAGTTCAGTTCTGTCCCAATGCCAGACATTAGTATTTAATATGCTTTGTAGATATAACTGTTTTTGTTGGATCATTTAATATCCTTCTCTTATGGATATAATATCCTAGAAAATTATGAAAAGTACCTGCTGTTAAATGAAAATGCCAGATGTAAAGAATTTTTCATTTACAAATGTTTTGTGAAGAGCAGCAATACTTCCTTCAGTTATTCTTGTTACAGTCAGTTGTTGGCTGAAGAAGTGTTACTGAGTAATTCTGTCACATGTCTTGTTATTAGATGAGCTGAAAAAAGCCAAAACCAAAATGAAGACAACTTTCAGGGAATTTAGCAGGTCTGGTTCTACTCTTCTCATTAGAGTAATCTAGGATAGCATCATGAAAATTGGCGCAGTTAGCAGAAAACAAATTTAAGTGAGGACGGAATTGATTGATTGCACATGAAAAATACAAGCAGCTGACCTGAGTAGTGGCTGCATTTTCAATTACATTTGCCTTGGACTCTGCTGTCCAAAGGGAACCTTGTCCACTGAGCCAGCCCTGCACACCTGTCTGAAGTGCCTCTGCCATCAGGACTGATACTGTGATAGAGCCTGTGTGCCACCTCTATTGCAAGGAGGTTTGAAACTAGCAGTAAAAAGTAGGCTTCAGCACAGTTTCTTGGCGCTTGTGTTGGTCAGATCAAATGAAAAATGTGTTTGAGAAGATGAAGTGGCCCTTCAGGTAGGACTTGTACCACTGAATTTGAAGAACTACTGTCCTGGTTGTGGTGTTGGACTCCCTGACAGTGCTAACCTGTTACCCTGAGAATGGCACAACAGGATTCAAGTGAGAATGGCATTGGAAACCCCCACCGAATCTGTCTCACCCCCATTAGCCAATGATACAGCAAGGTATGCCAGGCTGACACCTAAAGTTTTCTCATTCCCACTATTATGTCAGCCTAGAACACCTCTAAATCTTTTAAGACACAGTTGTTTTGGGTTTAGTGGAATTTTCCATAAGCAGCTTTAATGTTCAGTGACAGAGAGGTCCTGGTTATTACCCAGTCAAGCTGGAGGCTGCTGAGAATGTAGTCCCTCTGTCGCTGCATCATCACACAAGGCAGCCCTGATTGCAAGGTCCTAGAAATAAACTGCCCATGTTTCTTTTCCCCTGAGAAAGTACAGCGTGGGGTTCAGGGTGAGAAACTTTCCTTCTTTATTAAAGTGATTGATGCTGTAACATGTCCTAAATACATACAAGACTGCAACTTCCATGTCAAACACATATCTTCCTCCAGATTCAAAAGGGTTGAAGTTGTTTGTATAAAGCTATGGAGTCTATAAACTGAACTTTCAAACATTTGGGTCAGGCATACTCTTAAAAATTTTCTTCAGTTGTATGACAGGTCTATAAAAAGGTCTAGATAACTGTTCTCTGAAGCAATCACATTTAACTATAACATCTATTGAATCTTGTCTTAGTACCTGAAAAATCAGAGCAGGAAAAGTATCTTTTCAGTAAATATGCATACTTAGATGATCTTTGAGATGTTCCCAAAGAAGCTTTTTAAGCAGCATCTTTGTGCTATTTTCCCCCCATGGTTTCTTAAGGTTTCTTTTTCCTATTCCTTTCATGGGCACTCAAATATCTAACTAAAATGATCTGACTCGTCTTGCCCTGAAATATATTCTACTTTAGATGGTGTTGTTTTGATGGCGTGGATGTTGATAACACATTGGCATCTATTGCATCAGTAATGATGGCACCAAGGAAAGCAGTTGCCTACCTGGTTTCATTGAGGTTGAATCCAAAACACAAGTGGAAAACACTGAACCCTCACTCTCCTCATGGGCCTTTGCTGCTATTGAAAATATTTTACTTGAAGCTGGCAGAGTTGAGATGTGTCCCTATGAGATGCCTCTGTGGAAAACAAGTCAAAAACTGTTTCTTTGAGAAGAATATCATGCACTGCAGCATTTTCCTTATATATTTGTATATTTAAAAATAATAGGTTGCTTTTTGCAAGTAGAAATTCTATAGAAAAGAGGATGTACTTGCTCAGCTTGATTTAACTTCAAGTAAAACAAGATAAAGAATTTCAGGCTTGGTGTTTACAAGGAACTGGAGCAAAAGCTTGCAGCATTTTACTGTCAGTTAAGGATGCTGAAATACTGTATGCAGTATGAAACAAAGAACTCATGAATATATCACATTTAGGCAAAAAATGAAGGCTTCTTAACCACTCATCTTGATGATAAGACATGCAAAGTATGAACTATACTTCTGAATATCATTCCAGAGCATGGCTTCACTTGCTCTACTGAGAGACTAAAACTAATCCCCTGCAACATACTTACTTGTAAGTACTTATTTTACTCCTTTATGTATGAAACAGTACCCAGCTTGCCTGGTGGAAAATTTCAAAATTATTTGTTATTCCTCTCACTGTGAATTCCTACTGTAGTACATTTAGGAATCCACAATTGCAAGGTAAATTCAAGCTGAAAATTTGACAAAGGGAAGTAGACCAAAACAAAGCTGTGGTGTGAGATGTCATTACCTGCTGTTGGGAAAGCAATTCAATACTTTCATACAATAGGCAATAACATTTCCTGAGGTAAATTACACTCTCAGCAAACAGTATAGAAGTAATTTAACAAATGTCAGAACATCTTGGAAAAAAAGATAGAAACCACAACACATAAGTACAGGGGCAGGAATAAAGCTATTTTATCATCTGTCATTTGAACCAGCAAATGGAAAGAGCTGTTTCTAACACTCTGAAAGCATTTTGTGCAGCTATAATCCAGCTGGCTGAACTGCTCTAAGTATGGTCATTGGGGGAAGGGTGAGATTTTTTTTCACCCCAGTATGATGGGTGTAGAAAAAGTTTTTAAAATTATGTCACAGTTCCCTTTGAATTAGCTGTGGCATACTTCAACCTCTGAATGACATTTTTGGGTTGCACATATGTTCAATAAAGTTCAGTAAAATTATATTACCAACATTTCTTTTTACTTTCTATTTTAAATCCCTGTATGTGGTTCTATAGTCAAGTATTTATTGATGAAACCTTATGACAGATGGGTATGCAACAGTGGGAGAGGGGAAAAATCATTCCTTGCTTATATACAGCCAAGAGATAAAATACTGGTTTGGTTTGCCAAGGAAACCTTTTCTGATTAGGCTGAAATCTTTTGTGAGAGGTTATCAAAGTGCTTTAATAAGGCCTGAGGACCACATAAGCTACAAACAAAGCCACGTACAAGATACAGCTCTGTGGCTCGCTGTTGGGAGTGCAGCATTGTTTGCTCCCTAATTACCTCTGTGTGTGTTCTACCCCTTACAGCGAACACAGGGAAGCTCAGCTGTCAATGAAAACAGAATGCCAAAAAAAGTGCCAAACACACTGACTGCAGCTTCACAGGACACAAATGGAGAGGAGAAAAGCAGGAAAAGGGACAAGGCACATGCAGAAGTGAAATAAAGAAGAATGGGGTTCCCTGGGGTTCTTGGGACGTGATCAAGAGGTGCAGCTGAGTTAAATGGGAAAATTAAATACCTTCCTGTCAGTAGACTGTTCCTGGGTTTGTTTTAAAATTGGGCGGGAATATCATCAGAGTGTAGCATGCTGCTGTTTGCCAACCTTTTGGATGTGTAAGCTTAGGCAGATGATAGCAATCCTGTGCTGTGGACTCTAGTGTGGTGTTAGAAATGTCAATCCAAATAACTGACAACTAAAAAAGTCACTAACACAGCTAGTATTGTTTGGGAGGATAATCTCTTCAGATTTCACATGCTTACATGACAAAAAAATTGCCCAATGCAATTTGAGGTGCCACTATCCATTGAGCTTTTTGAATTTACGGTACTTGGAATTAGACAACAGAGTGGAAAGGGAGCAGTCTTAAGAAACTTCATGCTACTATGCTAGAGATTGTAAAGGCTGCAAGGGGCCAGACTGCTATGACATTTATCTGATATTATTACTGGGGAGAACGGTTCTTGCAGGAGAGGAAGCCACTGAACAAGATAAAACAAATCCTGCATCCCATTGAGAACATGATGTTACTGACAGTGCCTGACTGAAGTGAGCAATTCAGGGGAGAGACTGACAGCATAGGTATCTCCAGCTGCCAGACTTGCTTCAAGCTCTGAATGTGCCTCTGCAAAAAGTGAATTTCTGAGAGTAAGAGGGGACCTCAATGGCCGAAGGCATTCAGTTTGAGATGATCACCCTACATTGGCAACCAACATCTGTTATGTTTTGTATGCATTTAGAATGCATAACTCTGTTTAGAAATTACCAAGTGGTGCTGGAGGATAACAGGATGATGTACCCCCCTGAACTGGGTCCACTCCCTTCTTCATCCAGCTCCCCAGCCTGTGGCTGGAAAGTGCTGCAGGCTCCTCTTAGTATCATGAATTGAGACCCTTAGTAAAACAAAATGGTTTAAATTATTCCACTGAGAGTTTGTTCTATATTATGTTATTCTGGGAAACAGGAGGTGAGAGGATTAGTTAATATTTTAGGCTATAGGAAGTAAATTAAGGAGGTGTGTGTACTGAGTGTGTAAATTCAGGGTTGCTGATGTTTAATGGACTGCAGTCAAATACACTGTGAGTATATGTAATTGTCTCCCAAACCAAAGACTGAATTCTGTTCCCTTGTGACACATCTTCAAACAAGCGACAGCAATATAATGTGGTATTACCAAAATAGATGATTCATTCTGATAGACTACTTAGAACATGCCAAGGACATCAGCTAAAGCTCAGCCAAAAGTTCCCTGTCTGAAATAAACATTGACTTGATAGAATCCTGCATTAATTTTTAAAACATAACAGCAGGGGGCAAGGAGGAACAGGGTTTTTCACTGAGAACTAACTGCTTACACAGTAGAAGTGAGGTATACTTTCAATGCTTACTTATCTTTTTTTTTTTTTTTTCTAAATAATTCTCCCCAGAATCTGTGATTGCAATGGCAAAGTTCTGAAGAATTCTAAGGCTTTAAAAACTTTTATTTCAGAATAATTCAGTTTTCCGTAGATTGTCTGGAAAATGCATCCTGCATTACACATTGTGCATAAGACTGCAGAAATGTATTTTTAGGGTCATGAGCTAAATTAACATCTGGCTCAATGGATATTTCAGATGTATTACATGCATTTTGTCTGAATGTAGCTCATTGCTTACTTTTTTCCCCTCACATTATGCAGTGGTATTCATTCTATGTGCTTATAGCTTGCAACCTATCCCTAACATCTGAGTAAATGTTGAATTTTCAATCATCTGGCATACTTGTAAGTTCTCCACATTTTTTATTATTTTGCTTACAGCTAATTATTCTGGATACAGCACAGTCTATTTATATGCTTTGTAAACACTCCCTCTTCCAAATGCCTTGTGGTATCATTTTCTTCAGTGTCTTTATGGAACACTGTCAAATGAGGGAAGCAGCTGAACTGGAGAGGAATAGGAAAGAATGGAAAAATATCCCCTAATATCAACAAGGAAGCAACTGTCAGTCCTAGCAATTATTTCCCTGATAACTATTCTGTTAAATTTATTTACAGATCTGGAGTAATATGTTACCTGCTGCTATGCAAAATGATAAATAGATTTTTTTTTCCCTGTCAGACTTCTAAGTTGAATAATGCTTTCAGAGATGGTGACCCCCACCATCTCCTTGGACAGTTTATTCCAATGTCTTACCACTCAGTGAAAAATTTTAATCTAAAATCCAATCTGAACTTCCCCCAGTACAACTTCAGGCCATTTCCCCTTATGCTTTCACTTGGGACATGATAGAATACCATGACTACCTCATGACATCTTCCTTCCAGGCAGTTGAGGAGAGCAATGAGGTTCCCCCTGAGCCTCCTTTTCTCCAGCTTTAACACCCCCAGCTTCCTCAGCTACTCCTCATGACACCTGTGCTTCAGGCCTTCCCCAGCTCCATTGGTCTTCTCTGAAAGACTCCAGCCCCTTGAAGTGAGGGGTCCAAAACAGGACACTTTGGTGTCACTTGGATTTTTCTTGATGATGGTCTGACAGCAGGGATCCGACTTCCAGTGCTTCTGCTGGCACCAGCATCTCCTCAAAAGCATCACAAGAATAATAAAATTATCTACTTAATGCATGTCTTCATTTGTTTTCATTAACTTATCTCCAGTTCTATCTGTAGGAAAAGAGTTTGTTTTCCTGGCAGTAGCTAGTACATGTCATTTCTTCCAGCAACCCATATGAAGCCCAAAACTAAGTCTTACTCCTGAACTAGTTAAACCAAAGAAGTTCAAAATCTTTTCCATCCTCCGAAGAGAAGATGTCTCCTTTGAGAGGAGACAAAGGTGCTGGTGCTGGCTGTCAGAGGCACTTATGAAATGCTCTCTTTCCATGTCACAACATAAACCCCTGGGTGCATTTGACAGTTACTGGTATTTTGCTAAAGTAAACTGGACCCAGAATCAATGATGTTTCTGAAAGTGAAAATCGTCTTCATATAAAGAAGTGTCTCTGAAATATCCAGATGGATTTAAGAGAGACTTTTATTTATTATTATTTTTGTTAAAAAGATTTAACAATTTTTGATTGCCATTCTTTGTTCAGGAGTCTGCTTTAACAAACATAGTTGCTTAGGCTCTATGAACTCTCCAAATGAACCGACCCAAAATTAACAGTAAATGACAAAAACCTCAAAACCCCAAACAAAAACAAACAAGCAAAAACGCTTGTAAAAATATTATTGATTAGAAAATTATTTCCTTAAGCCTGGAGTCACTACAAGAATGTTATAAATATTGTAAAAACATTTAGTGATATTTGCCCAACTTAATGTATCTTTAAACTATAGAAATACTTTCTGAGATGCAAAAATATTAATTTTGTTGAGAATTATTATTAAAATCTTTTTTTTCCAACAGGTAAATAAGAATGCTGTTACATTTGCATACGTAATTGCAAGTGTGCAATTAAGAGAGAATATTTAATCTTCAGAAAAGGGCAGTCAGCTTACATGTGTTAGCTGACCACTTTAAAGTTAAACATCTGATAGCCATAAATGCCCTTTTTCATATTCACATTCTATTGCCATGAGTACTCAAGATAAAAAGGTGATCCCCAAACAACACAATAGAAAACAATGAAGTGTAGAATTTTTATGATTTTTTTCCTCACATTTGTTTTAGAGATGTCAGCATTTTGATATGCATGAATGGCTGTCTAGGCTGGATAGTTCAGAAAACTTTAAACAGCCTCAGTAATTTCTGAAGAGAAGTAAAGAGTATACTGTGCCTGTGGTTGAAAATGGAGGCTGAGGTAAGGTTTGGCATCTCCTACTTTGAAGAAAACAGCTGAGATCTGGTGGTACAGCAGATGGTTGTGCCAGCCTGATGTCTCTTGCCTTGTCATTGCAACCCACACAGGTCAGGAGCCTTCCAAAAAGCAGCAACTCAGCTGTATCCAGGAGAGATGCTGCAGATTTCCTCCCTACACTTCCTGGAGGTCCTAAGGTGCAACACCCATCTGCAGGACCTGGAGCACCAAAAGAAGGTTGGAGACTTGTGAAAAGTAATCCAGGACCCTGGAAGGACTCCAGTGTGCAATGTGAGGCTGCAAACAAAAATTAATGCCGGTTCTTTGACAGGTTCTGAACGTCTCAGCTTTGAAGAAGTTAATCCATTAAATTGTTTCATGTGTGTTTGGGTCAATATGGTGCACTTACTCATCTGTTGTTCAACTTTTGACTATGTCTAAGCCAACACTGGATAACTAAACAACCATGAGGTTTTTATGACTCTTTGTAATAAGAATAATCCAGGCACATCTGGCTTAATGAACTTCTTTGATCCCAGCAGAAAAAAAAAAAAGTCTCATCTCTCAGATG
The DNA here is from genome assembly GCA_018697195.1 of Certhia americana. Classification (NCBI taxonomy): domain Eukaryota; kingdom Metazoa; phylum Chordata; class Aves; order Passeriformes; family Certhiidae; genus Certhia; species Certhia americana. Next base: position 15,472,883 of record CM031864.1, on the reverse strand, counting down.
TATTCATACTTTTTTCTAATTTTTCATTTTTAAGCGAGCGTTTATAGGATTTTATTCAGTTTCTTACATGACATGAGTGAGGAGCAGCAGGGGGAAGAGTTATCTGTAATAATTCTGTGCCTGGTGAAAGACAGTCCTTTACTTCCCTGTAACAGTGGTTCTTCCTCACATATCAATTTTAAAAGTGAAGAACACAATCAAGATTTCATCTCTAAAAATAAAGTGATGAAACAGCCTATTAAAAATACTATGCTATATTGGTGGTACAGCTGTAAGGGATTTATGAAAATTAATTATATAACTATTGTAAAAATATCAGCATTGAAGTTAGTGCCAATGTATTTTGGTCTTGGACTCCACATTTTCATCTGTCTGGTATTTTCAGAAAAAGCGAACAACCTAAAATCTTTCTCTATAGAATTTTTTTTTCTGCCATTATACATGCCTGACCTAAAATTCTTGATTTGAAAACACAAAAATACCATGTTGTGATTGACAATTTCTATTTTTGGCTTTCTTAAATCCAGAGATTCCAAGAAACCAGACAACAATAAGTCGCATTTTTTTTCCTTTATTGGGAGTTAAAGAGTACTGAAGAAGTCTGATGATGACTTACTCATGTGAGAGACAAAAGTGGGAAGTACTACAATTTCTGTTTTCATTGATAATGTGACTACTTGCCTGGAAATAGCCTGGAAACTCCAGTTTTGTTGTAATCAACAATTGTTGTCAGCTTTAAATTACTCCATTGTTCCACATGATTTAAGTAGGCTATTTGTTAAAAGAATCAGGATATTAAAAAACTACTAGAGAGAATTGGTGGGAAGCTAGAGGAAACTTTCTGACACATCAGAGCAATCAACTATTACTAATGGTTGAGCCAACTAGGTGAAACCGGTTGAATTATTAATGTCTTGCTTTTACATTTCTTACTTCCAGAAGATGGAGTTCAAACTGCTCATGGTAGGATGATATTCCTCAGATTCAAAGTTTGAGCAGGGGAAATGGACTTGTAGCTGTCTCAATTATATTTTGTATAATTTTGAAGGTTATGGTCAGGAGTCTCATGGAATTTTCTGCTTTTATAATTGGTGAGAAAATTTTGGTAAGACTTCTAGTGTGGGAATAAGCCTTCTTATTCCAAGGCAGAGATTTAACATGTTAGCCACCAAGCATCATTATCTCACCTTTCATCAGGTGAGAAGGTTCTGCCCAAGGCTTCTGCCCTTTGCAGTTGTCAGGAGCTAATTTTGCAGAAGCAAGCTAACATTGTACTTTTAATTATTGCAGAAGGAACACATATTGTTGGCTGCAGACAGCGGTGTGAGAACAGGTGTGATCAGGAACAACTTTCCTAGGACTGATGAACTGCAGAAAGAAGCATCTCCTGCAGCTGCTGACAAAAGGGAATGTCTTCAAAAAGCACTGGCCTAATGCAGGGCTCTCTGTGGCTTGGGAATGAAATAATTCTCAGATGACTGCGCTGGTTCTTCCAGATGTGTGAGCAATTTTTAGTGCTGATGAGATTTTGCTAGCCAGCTAAGAGCACATGAGTGTGGCTGGCTTCACTTCAAATGGGCTCTGTTTTTATTTTGCAAAGAAAGATTTTCAGGAAATATCTGTAGATTTTAGCTTGCAAAAGATGTCCTATACAATGTCTCAAAGGGTTTTTTGACCCATCCTTCCAGTGTGAAATGGTGTTAGAGAGAAATTGGTGTTACTACCAAGGAGGTTAAGTAAGTGTCCTTGGGTGCTATAAGCTTGTGGGGTTTTTACCTCAGCCAGCTACAGATTTTATTCTTTTGCAAAAGTAGTCTTTTACTTCCTTTTAGTGATGGATACAGCAAGATTTATACCATGACCAAGAAAACCAGGACCCTTTGGGGAAGGCTTCTGCTACCGACAGGAGTTTTGGGGGAGATATGGTGAGGAAGCTCTGAAGCAGGGGACACTGTCGAGGTTTCTGAATGTCCATGGCAGGAGGTTACAGCCACTATACTGGTGAGGGAATGCTCCTTTAACACATCCACTGAAGCCCATCGTGCTCTGTGTGTCTCTCAGCACAACCCAGTAGAGATGGTAGGAATCAGACTCTGAGCGTGTTTATGGACTTCGCCTGCAAGGGGTTTTTTAGCTCAATGAATATCCCAGAAAGTATCTCATCTTCATGCCTGTAGGAGTGGGTGTCTCCACTTCCTGCCTGGATGGCAAAACACTCCATCGATGATGGGATAATGATTAACCAAAAATGACAGTCACTGGGTTTTCTCTAGCTTCTCCTGGTTTTAGTTTCACCAGTTGTTCTTAGGCTCCAGAGACCCTCTCTAACATGGAAATTTACTGTGCATCTCTCTTGGCAGTTTGGCCTATTTGGTAATTAGAGTCTTCTCATTTGATGAGCTGTTCCCATGGTCCCCTAGTTACACTCATTGTTGCTCTTGTACTTTGTGTTCCCCTATTACTTTCCTAATAACTGCTTCTGAGGTTCCTCTCTTCCTTTAATGTTTCTTGTGTGTTTGGCTAGGCTTCTCTGCATTCCTGGTATGCCATACTGTGTGCCATCACTGGAACAAGACGTCACAGCTTTTCAGAGGCTGTGTGTGGTTATTCCTCTAGCAGGCTTTGCTTCAGTTGCCTGTCTGAGCTCTCTTCACTTGAGTTTTTATTCTGCTTCACAGTGGGTTTCTGCTATAGCAGTGACTTTCCAAAATGGATAATACCTGGACTTGTAAACAATTGCAAGTATCTTGGCTTCAGTGAGACACCTTTCAGTAGGAGCTGCTGAAGTCATGTGGTCTGGAGTCTCTACCCTGTCTTGCGGTTCGCTAAGACTTTCTTCTGTTTCTTGCTCCTGGCTGAATATATTCCCTTGTTTGCTTTAACTAAGTATCTTAAGGAATCTCACTAGTCTATATAGTTATTTGTGGCTTGGCATTTTTGTCAGTACTGACTCTACCACGCCATTTTCTTGCTCTGTGAGCCAGGACCTCTGGTCTCCTGTACCCACAACATCTCTCTTCTCTCAGCTCCTTCCCATCACAGGTTTTTGTGCGTTGGTCTTGTAAGGCAGGAAAATTCTCTCCACTCTGAATGCTTCAGAATGTAAATTGATGTTAATTTTATATTTAGTTTCCTGGTTGGAAATTAGAAGGGATAGGACTAATCCAAACAGTCATCAACTGTTCTCTTTAAAGGCATTTCCAGATTTTTGGCATATTCAAAACTCTCAGAAGGTAACAGGCATAACTAGAGAGAGAAGAAAAATGCTGGTCATAACAGTTTCTTTCATTTTCTACAAAGAATAGGCAAGCCTAATTGTTTCAGAACTGGAGTCCTCCTTTCTTCAGCTTTTGCCAATTGTTGTCAAAGACATGCTGTAATCCTTTCCATTTCTTGTATTTCTTAATCACATTTGATAACTTAGTAACTTTCTTTAACCAGAGCAATGTGTTGAACTTTTTTTTGGCTGCCACAGAGAATTCTAAACAATTTTGCTGAACTAGATTCCAGCAGTTTTGGTACGTGGCCTAACACCATATATTGTGGTGTGCAGAGAAAATCAGTTCTCCAAAAGGAACTCAATAGCACCATGGGTCTTTTGCCAAAATATCCTAATCTTGGGGCAGTACCAGGAAACTTGTGTGGGTCCCATTTTGCTCCTACTCAATTCAAAGGCAAAGCTCCTCCCAGTTGCAGAGGGGTGAAGTTCCGGCTCCAACACTCAGTCCTCACATTCCCATTTCACACATTTTCCTTCAAATTCTTTTTTTTCCTTTATTTTTAGGCTCTGGAAAAACCCTCACACTCTCCCGTACATTTTCTGGAAGGTGAATCACAGATAGGAACCATTTTCCTCATCTTTTACACTAAGAGTAGCTCCTGTTTTGTGCCCCAAAGCACAGCTGGAACTCAGCAGCTGTTATCTGGAGTGACAGATGAGCAAGTCAGATCATGAAAGGAGGAAAAAGCTGCTGGAAAAGGAGCAAACAAACAGAAGGAAATCTTGTAATAGTATCAGAAAGGCAAGGAGTGATATCTTGGAAGAATTAATTTTGTATTTCAGTAGTCCCTGAGTTTACTTGGAAAGATGATAAATTTGGGATAGGCTGTGGACGAAGAAGAAGAAGGTAGCAGATGTGGAAAGATGGGATCTTGGGACATTTGCCATAGGAAATGAAACTTCCAGCATCACTGTGTTGCAATAAGTGCTAATAGGTTTGGAGCTTTACCATGTCTTAGGTGTGTGTAAGCATACAGACAGCTACATACAGCTCTGTAAATAAACACATGTAACCTGATAGCTTTAAACATAGTCAGTTTTCTTAACAGACTGTAAGAACACTTGGAAGAAGCAAGTATAATAATAGAATTAATACTGATTTTTGCCATGAAGCTTAGAAGAGAAGCAGCTCTGCAGGGTCCTGCTATGGAAGGAAAGCAACTGAGGTGCAGAATAACATCAGCCTCTTCTCAAAAAACAGGAGTGCAAGAGCTTCCAGGTAGAGGGACACAGGGAAAGGGAGAAGGAGCATGCCTGGCACATTCCTAAACCATTTGTGGATACATGACTCATGTGAGCTGTGTGCAGTGAGGCAATGGAAGGGCACAGGTAGCCCTTTCCCTGGTTTGTGTCTCCCCGTGGCCTAAGAACCTGTCCAAACAGCCTAAAGGCTATGTTTAACCCCAGCAAGGGCTGCACCAAGGACACAAGGAGCAAAGTGCCAACAAGAAGTCAAGAGTCCTACTCTGTGAAATTAATTGGGTAGTTTTGAATATAGAAAACTGAACAACCAATGCTAGTTTTTAAATTTTATCCAGTCTTAAGTAACTGCATAATCAGGGTCAGCAAGCTTTATTCACACCCTGTGTGTGCAGCTGGCAAGAATCTCAAGTTGTGCCATCTGCAGTGCAAATGCTGCTAGAAAGGGAAATCTCTGCACAAAATGTCCATAGCCCATCTCACCATGTGTTGCAGGATGGCTCCTATACTTGTAGATGTGCACTGCAACAAGGGCAGGATTTATCCAGGGTCACTCTCAGGGAAGAATTCTCTCCATAATATCCCTAATGCTGATGCTAAAAAGTTAATGAAACAGCTATTTGTCTACTTCATACAAGACGTTATATGAAAGATTGACAGATTTCAGGGAAGGGCACCAAACCAAATCAGTAATGTTTGTGTGGTAGTTCATTGTAATGCTGGTCAACAAAACCTAATAAAATATAATACTTCTGTTGTTGGAAGCCATTAAAGTGTGATTTAAAGCAGAAAAGCTAACAAATACTTTATTGCAAAGTGTCCAGTATCTGTCTGGGCAGGAACCATGTTTTCTTCAGTGAAAATACACATTTTCGCATTTTGCTGTCAGTATGACCAACGTAAGGTACATAGACAAGAAAGTAAAATGCTGTCAGCTTTTACTTTTGGTTTTCAAAAAGTGAAGTAAACAGGAAATCCCATCTTAGTCTATGAGAGTATACAAGTTCGGAATGATTTAAGGTATTGAAAATTAATTTGAATTTGAAATCAAACATTCTGGTGCATTGCCTGAAAATAACTTTTCCCCCTCTAATTTTGGGTTCTTATTTTCAGTAAAATTCAGCATCTTAGCTGTGTTCTTGGTTCCCTAAAACTTCCCCCCCACCCATCTTTTTGCCTGTTGCCAGCTACCTGGATCACCCAGAGAAGTCCTTTTTAGCAAAGAGGGGTACCCTCAGTGACAACAATATACAATTTTTGTCTTTTACAGACTTCCTTTCTGTTTTAGCATTTCCATTATTTTCTGCTGTTTGGGAATGTCTTTGGTTTTATTTCATTGCATTTTTCTTCAACTTATCTACAACAGGAAGGTATTTGCTGCATGTCGTGGAGGTATTTGCATGATGTGAAATCTCCATTCTTGTAGCACCCAGAAAGAGGTAAGTACCACAACCATCAAATTTATTCTGAAGTCCATGGAAGCTTTGCCTAAGTAAGGCTACAGGACTCGACCATGTGTTTGCTGTACAGCGTGTACTGCAACGTCTGGTATTGTTTAGCTCTATCGTGTTTGTTTTTAGTGACAGTTTGCATAAAGATGTCTTAGGGGATAAAGCTCCAAATAGGCTTTGTTGTGGGGACAAGGTAAGAATACTGGAAAGTAAAGCTAAAAAGACTTCTGTCTCTCTAGGAAGACAGTGAAGGGTGTCATATTTCTTTGGCTTTGTAATGCTACTAAATTACATCTGCTCCTCAAACATTTTTCGGAGGGAGGATTTCTAGACCCAGCTCCAATTATACTAGAGATACAAAACGTCCAGCACACTCAGCTTTTTGTGTTTAGATCATTTCATAAACTCTCGCAGCCCGTCCCCAGATTTTAATTTAACTTGCAGCTTCCTGCCGAGTCTCCTCAGCTGGAGCCCAGCGGCAGCCGCAAGCTCTTCTCGCCCTCCGGCTGCACTGAGGGCATCACCTGTCCCGGCGCTGCCGCCGCACCTGGGCCCGGGCGGGGCTGGGCTGGGGGCTGCGGGCCGGCTGCAGGCTCCGGGCCGGCTCCCCCCCGGCTGCCCCCGGCTCCGGGCGCGGAGCGTCGCCCTGGGGGATGCGGTTGCGGGGCAGGCGCGCACCATGCGGGTCCGCGGCCCGGCCCGCCCCCGGGGCCGCGTGTGCTGATTGTAATCGCCAGGCAGCCATCGCTGAAATTATCACACCGCGCGGGCGGGAGGTCCGCCGTGCCGGGGCAGGCGGTTTTGTGCAGCGCCGCTCCGCGCCGGACTCCGCGGGCAGCCTGCGGGGCGCCCACCGCCGCCCTGCCCCCGCGCTCC
>CM031864.1:15293195-15466063 GCA_018697195.1 Certhia americana | reverse complement strand
CGGGGTGTTTGCTGAGGATCCTCGACAGGCCATCCCCGACGCTGAAATTCAACACCGCGGGCGGGCGGGAGGTGCCGCCGGCCGGGGCGGCGTGCAGCGCCGCTCCGCCTCCGGACTCCGCGTGCCCCGCGGGGGCGCCCCCCCGCCCGCCCCCGGCGCTCCCCCCACCCGGCGCTCCCGCCCCCGCGGGCTGTACGCGGGCCGGGCCGCCCTCGGGCTTGCGCGCAGCTCGGCGGAGACCTCGGGGCCGGCGGGCTTTCATGGACAGGAGCTGACCCTGCGGCGGCGCGGCGCTCCGCTTTCCCTCGGATCTCCGCTGCCCGGGCAAATGCATACAAATGCATTTGGGAGCCGAGAGGACAAGGCGAGGACGCATCTCTCCCGCGGCACAAACGTAAGCGGGAGCCGGCGCGGCGAGACGGGGCGCACCGCCGCGGGGCCGGGCAGGGGATGGGGCTGCGGCTCGGCTCCCACCGCGGGCAGGGTCCCCAGCCATACCTTCCGAGCGCCAGCCGTAACCCCGCGGGGTACCCCGTGCCCCCGCCGGGGTGCTGGCTGTTCTTGTCTCTCTCCTCCGCACCCCTCCCCGCGTGTCGTTCTGGATGTGCCCTGTCCCGTCCGACACCTTCGTGTCGTCCCTCCCGCTCCCAAGCCCACAGCGGGCAGCCTGGCTCTGGTGTCCCCGGCGAGCGGGGACAGTCTGACCCGAGAGCCAGTGCCCCTGTCCCCGGAGGGAATGAGGATCCCGGGGCCCAGCTCTCCGCAGTGCCCGCAGTGCCCTGGCAGCTCGTACGCCCCTTTGGTACCTAGCTACTATAACGCGGCAAACCAGCAAAGGCGAAAGCCGGTAGAATTTACGCTAAAGAGCGCAACTCTCTTAATGCCAGAGATAGCCAGAGGAGTTGTGCTGTGTTCGCATGCTTTTGCAATTGGCTGAGGTATTTCTAATGCATCCTCACCTGTGATGCAGAGGTACAGTTTACCTAAAAGCAGCCTCGGTAAAACATCTGTGAATTTATGATTTAGAGAGGTTACATTTATGTGTCTCTATGTAAAGGACTGATTTTGTACTGGCTCTGTCTTAAGTTTACTGAGCATTCTGAGCAGGACAGAATTTGTCTAGTGTTGTAGTGAGGGTTATGCTGCTAAAGTGAGCCTGGTGTATTATCTGGGTTTATTTGAAACTTTGTCAGCAGCTTTGCCTGAAGGTGGCCTTCCCAGGAGATCTGTTTTTAATGGCTGTGTCTTTGGGACTTCTTCAGGAATTGTCCGAGTGCAAATTCAAAGAATGGTTTTATCTGAAAACTGTAAAGGGATATTGCTCATGGAGAAACATAAATTGCATTACAGGAAAGAGGTACAGTAGCAGAGATGCAGTTTGCTCAAGTTCAAAATCTGATATAGCTTCAGAATATTTATCTATATGCTTCTATAGTGTTTACCTAATTTACTTCTATAAAGAGCAAGCAACCTGGTCACTTGCCTGTATTAAGAAACCAGAATTCCTCTCAAAAGGATCAGGTTTCTTAGCATGTGTCAAACCAGTAAATCCCTCGCAACTTCACCCACCTTTTTCTTGAAATACCATTAAGTCAGGCCTGTATAGGGGTGTCTCTGCAGGTTAAATAAATAAAACAGCTGCATGATTTCTAAATCTCTCACTCCATTTACTGACAGAATATTTAAAATATGAACAGCCTTGTGTCCCCCTTGTTTCTTGCAAGCAACAAGTTGTAGTAAGTTTGAAGAATGATCTACAAAATAAACAGAGACAAACCTTGTGAAAGAACAATATTTCACATGAGTAGGAATTCAAGCTGTATACTTTTGCCTTCATACAGGAAAAAAATGGTGTTTGCTATCTGGAGAAGAGAGCTAGTGTAAGCACGCAGATTTACTCGTAAAACTGTTCTAAAATCACATCTTTTCAACTTTTTTTTTTTTTTCTTTTAGAAATAATAACAGAGCTGACTGTTCTGGATGTGGTAATTTCTCATTTTAAGCCAGATGCTGTCCAAAGAATGGGCCACCAGGCAGGGAGTTTCCTTTCTCCAGCTCAGCCCTGTTGTACAACTCTTCTTAGGCCACTGCTCCCTTACCTTTCACCTCATCTTGTATTTCTCCAATTTCCCATTCATTCAAACTGTGAAACTGGGCAAAGGATTTCCAAAGCCCTTCTCAAGCTTGATGGACCCAAACTGTGCCATTCTCCTCAGCAGTCCCCAGACAAATCCAGTGAAATGTATGTGGGGCAGGTGCTGCTGTTTCAGCCATCATCCCTGAGGAGTGCAGGACTGAATGCACCTGTGGCAGTCATACTGTAAACAGGTTTACTTGTCATTCCTAGCAGCCAGCTAGTGGTATTTCTTCCTTTAAACTTGTGATTTAGGAAACTAGGCTGGAATAAAGAATATACTGCTATGCACTGACCAAACCTCAGTATGCTGCTGAGTAGCCTTCAGAGGGTGGAATTTTGCATTGTAGCTTGCCACAACTTGTTTTGTAGCTTATCAGTTTCCTCATCCATCCATCACCCCTAGTGCAAAAACACGCCGTGGATAGTTGCTGTCCACTCTGTAGGAATAGGCAAATGGCCACAAAATATCAAAGATTATCAGAAAGATAAACTCAGTTTTTAGTGGTAGAATAGTTCAATCACATTTGGTAGTGCCTTCCTCCAAAATGATTCAGTAGTGGCCCTCACCGTGTGCTTGCATGTAAAATAGAGTGGATGAAAAGGTAGGAGAGGAGTTTAAGAGATATCCCTTGGCTATGCCCTAAAGCCTGTGTATTGGAACAGCTTCAGGTAAGATGTTAAATGGGGAAAAAATAGCGAGGATTTGGGTCAGCTGAAGTCTTCCATGCCATGTGATTCTGCATTTTTCTGTTGGCGTGTCCCAGCTTCTCCAAGAGCTGTGGACTCTGCTGAGACAAGGAGCCAAGCTCCATGCAGCTATGGCAGATGATGGGTCAAGTCACATATCTGTTATGCAGCAGGGAGCCTGATATCTTAGTGGCTGTGCTGATGTGAGAGTGGAGACTGAGAACTGACTGTTCTGCAAATGTGCAGAGAAGTGATCTCAACCAAGAGGGAGGGTGTGTGTGGATTAGGTTGCACATGGTTTCATTCATAAAAAAATTTTACTTGTGAAAATGGATAGAAGGAAGCCTCACTTTTCTCATGCATTAGAGGACCCCCAGCACTATGACTGTCTCTGGGCCCTGTTTGTTCTCTTAGTTGATAACTCATCTGTTCTTGACATTAGCTGGAGAGCACTGTGTAAGCCAGACGTTTGTCTTTACTTCTCACTAAATGTTTCTGTATATCCAGTTACATCTGTGTAATTTACAGCCCTGGGAACATTTTGGAAGTTCTTGCTTTCCTACAACATTTGCTGGGAAGTGGCAGAGGCAGGTACCTGACACACAGAGCTTTGTACCTGGCTGGTGTAGTAGAGGAGGCTGTTGAAATTATTAAAGGACTCATCTTTGAATTTTGGGCTCTGGGGTTCTTTGAGCATCCTTATTTTATAGCTAGATAAAATGTTTTATGTGACTTTTTTTTTTTTTTAATGGCAAATCCGTTTTGCACCTTTGAAAAATAGTAAGGGTCAAATAAAGAGTTGTCCTGAATTTTAGCTGATACAGTGCAATGCATGGACTTTCTTTCTGGCACAACTGTCTCCTCTTACTGAGCTTCTCATTTGATCAGAAGATGATGCACTGTGTGATGCAGAAACATTGAACTTGAACTCTGGGCTTTAGAACTCTGAAAAAAATTGAAGTGAGTGAGTATCCTGTAGTGGACGAGCTGTTTGGACAACAGTTGGTGTGTGGTTGTTTTCAGGAGTGGCAGAACTGATCCAGTAGACATTTCACAGCTGTAGCAGGAGAAAGCTTGAAGGGAGGAATAGCTAGGAACTGTAGTGGTGGTTAATTAAAGAACATGCCCCTACAAGCATGTTGGGATGTGTAAGGTGTATTTTCCACCTTTCCCTCCCTCTGTGATCAGAGCTGAAGCATTGATGCATGTTTTTGGATATCCTGTATGTTCTGTGCATTTTCTTCTCAAAGACAGTATCTACCACTTTACAGTGGCAATGATGAGTATTGTGTCTTGTTCTTTAAATTATTCATTTGTTCTGTTTGCCAAAATTTAAGCTCTCACAATATACAAATCCACTTGATAAAACCAGGTTGTTGCTCTGTGGTTTTCATACACTTAGATGTTTCTGAAATGTTTGAATACCAAACCCTTTAAAGAATTAGTACGACTTTTCACAAAGTGCTGCTGTATGTGTGTGTATGCATATGTACTTATAGTTATCTTTTCTTTCTGTTTAAACTATATGTTCCTGTATACAGTGATAGTGTTTTCTTCCTACCTTTTTTTAATGTGAAAATCTGACTAATTAGCTGGCAAAATTAGGTGACAAGAAGTTATTCCTGTTTAGTTGCAATTATGTTACTTTCAAATAGGCTTTATTCCAGATACTCAAGTGCTCTCTGACCTGGCCCAGGAATTGTTTTCAGTCACTCTGGCATTCCATATTATGAAAAATGAAAAAATAATATGAAAAATACATTAACGAGCAAGATGCTTGAGCTGGGGTTTGAGTATGCGTTGAGTAGATAGTATCAGAACTATATTTCTGATATTTTTGAAGTATTTCTTAGAACTAAGTAGATAGAGGTTACTATAATTGTTACATGCATCTGTACCTGATCGTCCAATATTAACAGAAAATATATGTCTCATTTATTAAACGATTCAGTCACTGATAAGAGAGTGATTAGGTATTAACCTGGCTAATACAATAACTAAGAAACAGCAGACAATCTGTTTTTAATCCCGGTAAAAATGTAGTCTGTACAACATTAAACACTTCTAAAGTGAATTTTGAGCGTGTAATCTGGATCAATCTTATATATGTTTGTTGGAACAACTGAAACATTAGTGTGCTATCAACATTATTTTCATACTAAATCCAAAACACAACACTCCACCAGCTACTAAGAAAATTATCTCCCTGGCTGAAACCAGGGCAGTGAGCCTATGATAGCTATCAGTATCACACTTTTCTACCTGAGCATGGAGCTTTAAGTTGAAATGTGATGGGATATTTTTACTTTGTGAAGAGCATGACTTGCTTGTAGGATGATAAAATGTTATAATACAAGAACAAAACTTTGACACAACATTTTCACTTATGGGAAGATGATGTTTTCTAGTGAAAAGACTGGTAGGAGGTCAAAAGTGTCTAAAGTATCTAATGATCTCTACAGGAATGAACTTGTAATTTATTTTATGGTTTCTTTATGGTTACATTTTTTCTTTTCAGGAAGAATTTTACTACATAGCAGCATTCGTATTTGAAAGCTGCTGCAAAATACAAAGCAGATGCAGTCATTTTATTAATAAAAAAGCAGTGTAAAATATATGTGCTATGTATGAGGGCAGACACAACCTTGCTCTTTGTGTGAAACACCTTCTCAGTATCAGTGGAAAGTTGTGTAGTGTGATGGCTTTGATTCAGGACTTGCTGAAGTCAGTGGTATCCTGCCGTTTGGATCTTGAATCAGGTTTCTAATTCCTTGGAGTCCTGTAACTGTAGATGTTTGCTCACATGTTTTTTTCCTTTCTTTCCATTTTAGGAAAGCTCTCCTTTTTATTGCAACATGTATAGCTGTGGCTGTTGCACAAGTACCCAAACAAGGTGAGAATGCTTTGTTTATAACCGGACATTTGTGTAATATTTTAGTAGATGAAAAGAGTAAATGGCTGTTGTTACTTGTGACCTTAGGTTTAGTTCATTAATTCATATGACTTAAAGAAAATACCAATTACAGCATAATGAGAGCAAAAGTTTAACACACCAGTTTGGAAAAGATGACCTTTCGAAAATAACTCAGATTTTCTGTCTATGAAATCGCTTACATATTTAAGCAAGCTCTTCATAAAAAAGAAGCCTTGTACAGTGAAAAGGCTTTGATTGTGTCTTCACTGCAAGTGGGTGTCCTTGGGGGTGGCAAGCTCTGACTGAATTACCTTTGCACTTAAGGCAGGCAAACCACAGCGCATAATAAAGGCTGGCATCGTTAAAGCAAAATGCGAAATTTGGTATTCATTTGGCTTTGCATTCAGATGCAGATGTTGTGAGAAAATAGGTTTGTCTTGTTTTTAGTTTCTTTTTTAATCTGGCAGCTGTTGTAACAGCACCAGATGTGCAGCTTGCTCTGGAGACTGCTGTAAGAATGATAGCATCCCGAAGTGGTGGCAGCTAAGGTGCCATTTAGTCACTTCTTATTTGCCACGAGAGTGGCAACATCAGTTCTCCACCGTGGTCCTTTGCTGTACAGGTGAAGCACGAAGTAGGTCATCCTTGGCTGCTGAGTGTGTAACTGCAAATACTCATCTGAATACAAACAGATGGGTTGCGTGGTTAAGACAAGACTCATTCCTGATAATGTTTTGCTAGCGCCCTTTGGGATATCTCAGCAGCCTCCCACCATTATTCTCACCAATGTGTTTTTCCTGCTTGTCATTCCCAGAGATTGGCAAAGGTTGGTTTTTCCTTCAGTCGTGGGCTTTTCGTTTTGCTTCACCCTGTTACCTTTGTAGTTCTGCCCTCCAGTGTTGCCCATTGCTTGCCTGTAAGATTGGTTGTTGATTTTTCACATCCAGCTCAATGGGGGCCATATGCTTTTGTGATGATGGGATTTTCACGGATTTTTATAATAGCTGAGCCAAGTTCTCACTGGAGGAGGGGCAGCAGTGTTAGATGTGTGTGGCCTGCACTGCTCCAGGCCTGCAGGGATGGAAAGGGAAGAGGCAGTTTGTAGTTTCCCAGTGTAGCGGGAGCAGGTGATGGATGCCGGAGACAGCTGTGTGCTGACAATTTGAGTGTCTTCATCCCTCCAGCCCACCCTCCTCTGCAAAGAAAGAAACGTTTACTCTCACTTCACTTGTCCCTCAGCCTGAGAATTGCTTTTCTACTGAACCTTCAGGTGAGGACTGGGAAAGCTGCAAGATTGGGGGTGCAGGAACACAGGGGAGTGGGTGGAGGCTGTCTTATCTGCCTCCTGGCTGAGAATGCCTCTATGCACAGAGCTTTGCAGAAATGGGGTAAAGCCTCTAGTCTCAACAGGCTTATATTGAATTATTTTTTATTTTACTACCAGCAGGTGAAGGAATTTCCTTTTTTTTTTTTTTCTATTATTATTTTGTTGTTATTATTGTTATTCAACAGCATTTCTGGATAGCCATATGAGAAGCCCTACTGAATGGAAACTCTTCTCTATCCTTGATGCACAAATGCCATACATGACGTTATTTTCTTTAAATGCTTGCTTGGGAACAAAATGATGCATTGAACCTTGATGTAACTTTCTTCCCATGAATGAATTTGGTTTCTCTTGCACTTTATTTGCAATGTGTAAACCAAGCTGGAAAGAGCAGTTCAGAGAAGGAAACCTCCCCAGGAAAAAAAAAAGAGCGTTTCACATATAGCCTTCAATTTCAGTATATAAGCTGCAGAGCTGCATTATTGCATTTATGGTGCTTAGTGTTTGTCCAGGAACAGGATTGCATGCCCATTAGGAACATGTTAACCCTTTGGTTTTAAAACATTTTTTGCAGTTGTATTTTGGAAAAAAAATGTATTCTGCCAAACACAAAGATGCTAGCTAACTAATATGCCTTCTCTCCTGAGTTGAGGGGACAGCCTCTGCATGCTTTACCTGAGAAGACACACATTGTTCAGTTTGTTATACTGCTATTAATCATGTTCAGTGAAGTATATGTAAAGATAGAGTCTCAGTCTTTAGGAACAGTACTTTGAGTGGGGCTTGAGGACATACAGAATTAATGTGGCTTGCTGGCTTTCCTATGCCTGTCATCTGATCTGGCATCCAGGAGAGCATTTGTTGCAGCCAGGTATCTTATTGTACCCAGTTGCAGATGCATCATCACCTAGAAAATGGGCAATCTGATGAGTAATTACTCTTGGTTCTGGTGGAGCTGAATGATGAATGGCCCTTGTCTTTTCCCTTACCCACAGTGGAAAAGGGAAAGGGAAAAAGGTGCGGACTAAGATTGCTGAAACAGGGAGAGCATCTGAGATCCTGCCATCAGAGTAGTTGTGGGTATGGAAACGTGGGAAATGAACAAGAGGGACTGAATGGGAGAGGGAAAAGAGGGAATATGCGTGTGAAACAATCCAATAGTCAAATCCCTTCATCCCTCCCCAATTCCTTTGTGGGGTTATTTTTGTGCTACACGCGGGTCAGAAGGCTTTTTGCCAAAGCTGGTGTTAGGTTTTGCCTTCCCTCATGATGCAGTAAGGTTGTGAATTTTTCAAGATCTCCTAGAAGGTGGAAGGAAAACACTTGACACCAAAACCCCAAAACAACCTTTCCTTCAAGAAGTTGAGCTGTTACAATTTGGGGGACTAATGGGTTGAATAAGCAGTAAGTAAAGACAGATGTTTTGCAGACATGGGTAAACAAAGAAAACTGACAACTGATAGGTAACGCAAATAGTGGTTGGCATGCTGGGAGGAAGAATGAAAGGGTTGCCTGCTCCCAAAATCCTCTGTGCTGCCAAGAGCTTCTGAAAGCCTTAAAATAAAATAAAAATGCATATTGGACCAGAATTGAAATGACTGGCCAAAAAAGTTTGGAACAGCCCTTTGTATTGACAGTGGGTTAACAGGCAGCAAGTCAGCAAGGAATAATTCCTTTAGACTTACTTTTTTGGTGTCATTTTTCACACAATATTTATTTGTGTTTAGCTCTCTCAGGACCTGTCATTGTTTGGAGATATCTATTCGTCAGAAAGGAAAAAAAAATAGTTTTATTCCTCATTATGTTTGCTGATGATATTTTTTTAATAACTTTGAAACTTCAAATCAGAGCTGCCAAAAATTTGACAATTTGGTGGTTTGACATTTAGTAGTGATAGGCTGGAATGTAATTTTTAAGCTATTTTAAACCATTTTAAGCTTTTTATTTTATACTTTAATTTGTAATACTTTGGATAGATCACATGCATTACTATTTTAAAATAAAAATATATACCTCAAAATTTTAAAAAGTACAACTACTTGCCCGATATTTCAGGTTAGGATGTGATATTTAGACACAACCTTGGGTTGGACTAGCAGCTGTTCTCCTTCTGCAGTCAGCTGGCCCAGCCAGTGCGCAGAAGTGGAGCAGTGTATTCTGCCTTGGGGGCTATTTGCATGTGGAAGACTGCAGTGCCCAGAGCTCAGGACCTGTGTTTCTTCCCAGCTTCCCTTCACAAGGGCAGTGCAGGCACAGCTTTCTCCTCCAGAGCTACAGGCAGACCAGGCAGGACAGGGTCCTGGGAAAGAGTGGTGGTTCATTAGCACATGCACTGTGCTTCAGAGCTCTGCTATAACCTGACCTCCATTATCAGCCTGACAGATAAAGCCATAGTGAATTAATTGCTCTGAGGAAAAACATCTTGAGAAATTGGCATACACAGGACTTTCTGCAGAAATACTCTTTCTCCATACCTCCGTCTGCACTGGCTACTCGCCAGGATAGTCTTGGCTCGCCCGTGAATCTCAAACATGACTAGAAACACTACAAGGTGTGTGATTAATTTTCAAGATGTACAGTGCATTCAGGTTGATGCTTTTGGTTCCAACTTATAAATCACTCTCAAGGAAATCTCAGGCACTTCTCATAATTTCACCACTGAAACTAAGCCAACATCTGTCTATTCTTAAAGTTTGCTATGAATACATTCAGTAAACAGAGAAAGGGAAACTGGGAAACAAGACTTTTTTTTCCACTTAAAGTGTAAACATCCATTTGTTTCAGTGGCTCTTTTAATATAGCAGCAAGTCCTTAACTTTTCTTCTTTACTCTAAATTTTTGTTGTGCCATATAGTTTTGTTTATTTAGTGTAAGCATGTCCATAGCAAAAGTAGTCTCAGCCAAATGCTGTAGAAAGTGCCTGTGTCTGCCCAGTGACGCTTATTTGATCAGTGCAACTATTAGATACTACAAGTAATTTTTAATAAAGGTGTTTCACTGAAATTATTCCATTGAGAGGTGGAAACAGATGATATTGTATGTTGCTGTGCTACAAGACTATGAAAACTAGTTTTCAGTTTCCCCGTGTGAAAAAAACCCAGATATTTAGGTTAGGGGTACCTTGAACACACTGGTCCTAACTCCTGCTGAGGTTGGGGTCAGTGTTGAAGTTACTTCAGGTTGTTGGGTCCTGTCCAGTTGGTCTTTGAAAATCTCCAAGAATGGAGATGACCCAATGTCTTTGTCCCCAGTCCAGCACTTAATCACTTTTGCAGTAAGAATGCTTTTTCTTTGTACGGAAATGAAATTTTTTGTGCTCCAGCTTGTGCCTGTTACTCCTCAGCTTTTCAGTTTTCCCTACTGCCTCAATTCAGATAATGGACAATTTTATTAAGATCCCCAAAATCTTCCTGTCTCTAGGCCAAGCAAATGTTTTTCCTTCAGCCTTTTCCTGTGTTGTATGTTTTAGTTCCTAATCTTGTTCCATATTTCCGCATTTTGATTCAACATCTGCAATATTTCTGCACCTTTCACAAACACTCGGGCAGGCAGTTTTACCAATCAATAAATGCCATAAATGCTATATTATGTTGAAATCCTACAGAAAGGGCTCCTGGGGATGTGTGGTTTACCTCCTACTCGAGCCTCTTTGGTGTTTCAGCTGCATCATAAAGGATGTAACAGTGTCTCCATATGAAGGAAGGTGTCTATACCCACCAACTCCAACTTTCCCAAATCTGATTTAGGCAATGAGGAATTAATTGGGTCACCTTCAGCTGTGGTTTTATCCAAAGGTGGCTTTGATTTCTTATCCCAGGACAGATATGATTTCAGTTTATCAGGATGATAGAGAATTGTGTTTCTACCCATTAGGTGAAGATATTTAGCCAGGTAAAAGACAGAGACACTGTATCACCCAGACTAAGGAAAGCCTTAAAGGACATAGCTCACATTGAAAGAGAAACTAGAGAATCCAATGGTGAATAAACCACTGCCTGTTTTTGTAGGAAGCTCTATCTAGATTTCTATATGTCAAAGCCAAATCTATAGAACATCAATCAGTAGGAAAGCTGGCTGCTCTCTCTCCTTAATGTCTCCTGCTGTGGAGCGTGCTCTTAATTCAGTGTTTTGTCATGGTATCTGCAGCCTTGTGCACTTTAGGGGGAGAGATGAGCCAGAAGACAGGAGCACTACCCCTTGGGTCCTGACAATTCTCCTCTTTCTTTGCTTCTCATCACTTCCACTGCTCCAGAGTTCACCTTATTCATAGCTCTAACAAGTAAATTGTGTGGAGGGGAAGGAGGTGTTACTGTGCTATAAATAGCTTGTCCCTTCTTATAAACAAAGCAATCCTTCCCTCAAAAGCTTTGATTTGAACTTTTCAGATAAAGAGGAACAGCATGCATTTGTTGCAGAAGTATTTTTGGAGAATAAAATTTTTTCAGAAAAAAAAAGTAACTGTCTGCTCAAAGAGTAGACAGGATTAGCCAAACAAATAAGGAACTAACAAAGTGTACTCACTGATCACTGGAAAGTTTGAAGAGAGCAAATGAGAATTTTTCACTTTCATAAGTGAATTAACCTACAATGGGCACTTTGTGGGCCTTTCTGTGTGTTTGTTTCATTTGGTTGGGTTTTTTAAGATGGAAATTTTGCTCTGGCTTTAATTATTTATTTGAGTTATGTGAAAGATCAGTGTTTTCCACTAGGTATTTGATGGCCTTACTGTGAAGTGTGTATGCTCTGAGAGGTACAGATTTGTTAAAATGTTGTGTGTGCATTTGTTTATATGGATCTGAATGTATGAGCTTGTAAATGAAATCAACAGTGTCCCTTTATTTCTTTTTACAGCAATAGATGTTCTTCATCAACTAGGCCTTGTGGAAGATGTCCAAGAGCCATCAGAGACACCAGTGCCCTCAACATCCTCTCTGTTACCTCAGGGTGTTCGTCTGACTGCATCAGGAGTGGTGCTAAGTAATGATGCACGTATTGAGTCCCCCGTCACTCAAGTCATCACGTCGGATCTAGGGCATCAGTTCACCTTGTTGGTTGGGTTGTTCTCTTACAGAGTCAGTAATGCTTTTCTCTTCAGTATTAGGAACAAAAGCAGACTGCAGTTTGGTGTCCAGCTGCTCCCAAGAAAGGTAGCAGTGTACACTGGAGGGAAGCAGCCTGTGTACTTTGATTATTGTGTTCATAATGAGCAATGGCATTCATTTGCCATTGGCATTGGGGACAAGAGTGTTTCAATATTTGCTGAGTGTGGAAACAAGTACTACAGCAGTGAAGTACTTTCCGAAGTGGAGACATTTGATTCAGAGGGTGTATTTACCCTGGGAAGGATGAACTCTCACTCTGTCAGCTTTGAAGGAGTTATATGTCAGCTTGATATTATTCCCTCTGCAGCAGCCTCTGCAAACTATTGTAAATATGTGAAACAGCAGTGTCGCCAGGCTGAGACCTATCGATCTCTGTGGGGGGCTTCACTTGTGTCAGATGGGCTGGATGTTTTTTCAAAGATGATCATTGATGAGGAAAAACAGGAAGATATATCAGCTTATAGGTGGAAAGAAGTATCAAACATGCCTGTTACCAACGTTGCTCAGATTCACTTTCTACCAGACCACTTTGAGTTAAGAAATGCCTCTCTATGGGAGTTTGCAGAGACCAAACCTCTGTTGTTGGAAGCTTGGCCTCAAACAGAACTTCAGGAGAACATCGATTTGGCTCGTCAGCAGCAGGAGATGAGCAGAAAAAGAAACACCGCTAAAACCCCTGCAGGATCATATCCAAATAGTTCAGCTAATACCAGAGAAGATGCAGGCAGACATAGCGAGCCTTCTCTCATCTCCCCTGTAAAACAGAGTAAAACTAAAAGCAAGGGAATGGAAAAAGCAAAACAGCACTTAGATGAACAAAACAAAAAGCAGCAAATCTTCAACACTACCCTGTACAGTTTGCCTGCTGAGCTGCCTCTGGATAATCAACTCAGTCTGGGGCAGGAAGGTGCAGTTGATGCTGACGAGACTTATCATACAGAAAATAGTTATGGAAATGGTATTGATAATTATGCTTATGACTATGAAGATCTTGGCAAAATGTTTGAAAGGGGAAGTGTCAGAGGTCCAAAGGGGGAAACTGGACCTCCTGTAAGTTATCTTTATTACTCTTTTTACTATATTGCAGCAGTGTATATTTAACAGGCTTTGAAAGAAACCTCTCTAAGCGTACCAAAGCCGTTACTGCAGTTTCTCCCAGCTGTATTGTACAAATGTTTGTCTGCCTTAAATATGTCTCTTTCTCACATGTAATTTTAGTGTAAGTGTCATATACTTTTATTTACTGGAAGAATATAAAGACATTCAAGATATTCACATTTTGGTGAAGTGGTAGGCAACCCAGACTTCTTTAAAATTTGGAATGCAGCTGGATGTTTGTAACTATTAATATTACAGAGACTGCTCATTTAATAAAATTGCAGGCTAATTAAATACAGTTCACAAATATAGGTGCTGGCCCCTAAAAAGAGCAACCAGGCTGCTTGGAAGACTGACACAGTTTTCTTAGTTGAGTAATGCTGTCAAAATTTATAGGTTTAGAAACAGACCATCTGCAGATTCTAGTCTGCAATCATTCATAACCCCAGGTTATGGGGTCAAGCAAGCCTGCACAGAAAATGGTTTTTAGAACCATCTAGTCTTACAAGATTTTGAGGTACTTTTTCAGTTCACGGGGTAAGTGATTTTTTTATTCAATTGTAAATTCACAGTGGTGTTTTTAATAGAAACTCATTTATCTTTTCTTAATGTGTGCACAAGGCTCATAAACTTTTTAATACATAAAAATGTGTCCATATATATGAAGCTACAGACCAGAAGGAACATCAATTCCTGCTTATCCTGGTAAATAAGATAGATCATGCTTTGTGCTTGTGTGAGATTTTGGTTAAAATTTTTAAACCATAGCATGAAGTAAATAATTTAACTTGCTTTTTTTGTTTGCTTTTGGTTTTGTAAGTATTCATCTGTGTGGTCATTACTGGAAAGCAATTTGATATGTGTTAAGCAGCTGCTAATATATATTTGAATATGCCCATAAATTTATTGTGTCTATTCTTTCATCATTGGAGTATTCTAATTAACAACTAAGAGCCTATTCAAAAGTTCAGTTTTTACTCCAAACAGGATCCAGGCACAAAGTAATTATTACATTATTGAAAAATGTGTTAACGAGTAATTCTCACTGCTCCAGAAGTCATCTTGCTTAATCTTTTCTGATTGTGAAGTCAGTCTTTTTTTCTCTTTTTGTCCCTTATGATAGCATTTGTGGGGACATATCACTAAGCATGTAGCTGTCATCAGCATGAGGTTAATATCCATTTCTGGAATTAGTAACTACTAATGGAAGGTTTTAATTTCAGCCTGTAGCTTGTTGTGATTTGAGTCAGTCACAGCCAAGCAAGTTAAATCCGTTCTTTTTCACAGGTCACAGAAATGGCTTCTGATAATGTTGGTTGTTTGCATTGCTAAGAAACGCCAAGCAAATGCTCTGTGTTGTTTTTCTAGACACAGACACTACACTTACAGTGGCAAAGATGATAGCTAAGTTGAAGGATTTGTGTTACCATCTTCAATGCCTGTCTTATAAACTGAGTATAGAGAAATTTGTCTTGCAGAATGCAGACTGTAGTCTGTAGGGAATGTGGTGCATTTGTGCTGAGGTGTTTTGCTGGGTCCGGATTTAGATAACATGCCCAAGGTCTTAAAAAACTGTGGCAGAGCTGGGAAGCTAATCTTTGTGGGCCCTAGGTTAGCTGAAGGGGCCAGCAGCACCTGCTGGAACAGAGGCAAAACACTGCTGTGCCAGAGAGACTGACACCAAAGGGAGAGGTGGTCTCCGCATGAAACTAAGAGTTGTGCTCTGTGGAGATTGTGTGGGTCAGTATCTGTTACTGCTGTTGGCCTCAGACTTGAAGAGATGATCTTGGTTTGCTTTTTCAGTCTCGTCCTCCCACGCAGAGAAGATGAGAATTAATGCAGTTTTTATGTGTGTGGCTCTAACACTTCAGTACATAAGTACTCATGGAGTCTTTGCAATGTGAAGCCTAAAAACGCAACACTGAAGAACTTGAAAACTTCCCTTGCAGCAAAAAGTCCTGATGAGGCATGAACCCCCCTCTTTTTACGTCTTTTACTATGTTGTGGTTGGTTTGAATCTTCTTTCAAGATTTGAACTCAAAAGTTAATGTTCGTTCTATTGGAATTGACAGGCAAGAACTAGCTTTTGTGGTTCTTAAACTACTCAGCTTCTTTTAGCTTTTAATCATCTACCAGAGCTGATTCTTGCCTTGTATAATTAGGCCTCTTATATTCCATGATCCCACAGCTGTGGAATTCACCCACCGCTGCAAAGCAGGACTCCGGAATTCAGGCTTTCATTTATGGATAGGGTATAAATAGGGAACAACTATTTCTTCAAAACTATTAAATCCTGATTAAAATTCTAGCAGTGACCAAAACTCCCCTAGAAAAATAAAAAGTGAGTTTAAACTGGAGTTGTAAGATTTGCTGAAGCACGTCTTTCAAGGGAATGCTGCTCTGTTCATGTGATGAGCCACTCCTTTTTGGGATGCAGAGGGTGCTGGCAATCAGTAAAGATTACAAAAATAAATGTGGTGTGTATTTTTAACTGTTTAACTTTCAAGCTGTTATTTTTCATTGCACAATCCTAAAGTAGTTTGCAGTAACATGGTGCACAGTTATGTTACTTGCTGGTAGGTAATTGCATCTTCAGGCCTATCTGCACAGGATGCAACCTTCCAAGAGAAATGAACTAGAAATTGGTTTCCTCTATTGGAAAAGCTGTATGGATTTTCAAGACACTCTGCCAGAAGGAGGAATAGTAGCTGACCAAACGGTGGTGTTCCTTCTAGTTGGTAAAGAGAAGCAGTCTGGAATTGTTGCCAGGAGGAATGGGAAATGGCAAGCCCTGTAATAAGCAGAACTGAGTCCTGGATGAGATGTCCTGGTGCAATCAAGAGGTGAAAGAACACAGAGGGCACTTTGGATATCCTAAATGTAGTGCTAAATGAACAGCAGTAGCTTCCTCTTCACACTTAGCTTATTTCACTTATTTTACTCTTAGCTAACCTTTCACACTTCCACTTACTGCACTCTTTGCCTATTTCTCAGTTGAACAAAATTGCTTGTTGAGGCTCTCCCTGACCACAGGGGATATATTAGTGACTCAATCCCTTTCATGTATTTCCCTGCCCAGGCTGAGAAATCTCAGTATCTGATGATTCAGATAAAAAATTTAGATTCTTGCAGGTTTATTTTTAGTTGCAAAAAGTAATGTTATTGTTAAAAATTCAAACATTTAATTCCCCTAGAACTGCTGCAGTTTCCCTATCTTCAGTGCAATAATATTGAAAAACTTTAATTCATAACCCAAAGCCATGCATATATTCCTATGATGTTGATGACATTGCTTTGACACTTGTAGAAATTCTTGACAGAGAAAGGGAGACTTCCACAAGTGTAAAGAGAGGAGGTTAATCATGCAGAGGTGACTGCCTCCTCTAGGGCATTTGGAAAGAGAACTGTGCAGATTTTATTGTTTCCATTGAAATGCAAATGAAACAAGAATTAAAACAATAGGTGGACATTCAAATTTGGTAGGATCCTTGTTGCTCAATAGTTAAATTGATAATAATACGAAGTTAAAAAATAATGGTATGAAGTGCTTAAAGAAGGTAAACAAAGCACATTAGGGGCACAAAGAATAGTTCTGAGTGACAGGATCAGAATTCCAGATGGTCTAAAACTGATGGGAGTAAGCTTAGTGCAATAATACAGAAATTAAAAGTACAAATAGATTATGGGGGAGTGACTGCTTTGACAGTCATGGGGATCATAGATTAGTATCATACTGCAGTAGGGAATAAATACATCTTTCTGCTGTGATGTTTGATACATTAGGAGGAGTGGTGAGTATCAGAGACAGGCTACTTTTTCTACTGTTTTGGGTATGATGGGGTGGCAGTTTGGAGAAGTGTCCTCAGCTTTAGATGAGGAGCTTTAAAAAGGATGAAGCCGGATGGAAAGGATTGCAGGTGATTGCAGTAATACAGGTATTGTTATAGAAAATATGATTCTGAGCAAAGTTTAAAACAAAAGCATGTTTAGCAATGAAAGTTAGGAATTAATATAGTTACAGTTTTGCAAAGGACTAGTTAATAAGTTTTTTACCTCTTCACATAAAGTACGGCAAGACAGAGAAGGAAATTTTAGGTGTGATAAAAGGAAAATATAGTTTATCAGAGTGACACCTGAACAAATTACATTAGCAACGATGGAAGTGAAATTTCTTCATGGAGAGGTTTTAGAATAGGTTTGGGCTCTGATGGTTCTGTTTACTCCACTGCTGCACTGCAGATATTTTGGTGATGATGTGCAGAAAGTTTCATGGATTTTTTGTTTTGCTGAAGAACTACCTGCCTTCATATTTGATGAATCAGGTGTTCATTCTTTAACTTAGTCTTTCTAAAAAAGAATAGTTTGAGCTGAGCCGAGTTTGAGTGGCTGAGATAGAGTAAAGAATCTTTTAAAGAGAAACTTGATAGTTGCTTCACGAGAGAAAGTTCAGAGAATAGGATTTAGACATTGAATGGCATGAGGATCAACATGTGCCTGTGAAGAAGTTTTAACTACTTACTGCAGAATTTCTTGCTGTGCATCTGAAATCTTAAGAGACTTGCTAAATGTAAATGAAATGTTTCCTATTACCTCTGCATAATAGGTCAAGTTTAAAACACATGTAACGCAAGTAACACAGGGTTTCAGTGCCTAGGAAAATAAAGTTATTTCATGTTCAGGAAAGTTCCTTACTTTTATTCCAGTGACCATTGGAAAGGCTGTGAAAATTTCTGGAAGAGTAGCATCTACTTTTATTATTTCAGGATTAAGCAATGAGTATTTGGAACTTGAGCTTCTTTGCTCAATAGCTAAATGAAATTTTTACAATTCCTAAGGGCAGTAAGTTGTAATACAAATAATCTGTTTTGAGCAAATCGATTTTGTTAAACAATTTTAAGTTAACATCTGTAACATTTATACAAAGTGACTTTTTTGTTTGTTTGTTTGATAGTGGTGGTTAAAGTGTCAAATGTTAAAAATCACATTAACATTTCTAATTGCTTCAGGTTTGTTTAATTACTGTTTCCAGTAGTTGGAAGAAAAGCTATTCAAACAAGTGACTTATTCCTGGATTTAAGAGAGATTGGCTCACTCTCAGATGTTGATTTCTGTGGTTTACATGGATGCCTGAGAGGCTTAAGCAGCTTCCTAGCAAGTATAAAAATAGTCATACTGATTTGAAGTTGTAGTTGCTTTCCCAGATTGTAGAAATACATAGGACAGAATAATGTGTAACTGCTAGTAGGGAAAGCATGTCTGGGAAGACTTGGGTGTGCTCTACTGAAGCCTGCTCTCAGCAGAGACAGAGTTGTTTGAGTTGCAGGGAGGAGTGGAGGTTACAAATCCACAGAAGGACTCTCCATCCTCTGGTTAAATATTCTAATCAAACACTTGGATGGCTGGGACTAGCTGCTTATTATTGTGAATCAGAGACTTCATCTACAACAGCTGACTTTGTTCTAAAATGCCCTGGAAAAGTGTTATTAGTCTCTGCCTAGTTCAAAATACATTTTTCTGCTTCTTTTAGGGGTTTCTGAGGGCTTGATTGCGATTAGATTTTCCTTTTTCTGTGGTTTTCTTTTTGTATAAAGAGAGTTATGTTTGAATTAGAGTAATCAAAGTAAGGGTGGGTTGGGTTTGGATGTTTGTGTATTTGTTTTCTCTTGCAAAGGAAGCAGATAGTGTTTAAAAAAATTTAGAGGCCACATTGGGAAAAATCTTCTCACTGCCCTCATTCAATAAATCAGCAACAAAGATCAGGGATCTTAAAACTCTGTAAGATTTCTATTAGGAAAATGGTGGGGTTTAGCTACTCGTTAATAGCTAATCGTTTTAAGGAAATATCTGAAACAGGGATAGAAAAGAACACAAATCACAAAAGAACGCACACTAGTGGCAGCTATTTCACTTAACAAAATATATGTTTTCTTTTGTAGTCCCAGGATAATTATCTAATCAGAAGGCATCTCTTAACTTACATTTTACTGCTTCAGAAGGGCAGGGTGGGAGCTCTCTGTGCCCTTTCAAGTGCATTTTTCAACCTGGACAAGAATGCCAGGTCAAGAGTTTTCCATGTGTGTCTCTGTTATATTTCTTGTGCTATTAAACAAGGGGTCTTTCTACTTTAGAAAAATGAGGATGTTAGTGAGCATTTATGTAAACATTTTAAATAGAGAATATGTTAAAAGCGTGTCATGTCATGGTTTGAGCTGAAGACCAGTGCTGTTACACAGATTTGTGTCTTCTAATTTGCACAGAGAGGGAAGTGCAGGTATGGGCTTCAGCATGACTTAATGTAGCATGTGTGGACATGCAGTTATTCCCAACTACATTTCAACTCCTACATTTATTATGACTAATTGGAGAGGAAATAATTGATATTTTTAGTTCCTCAGAACAACAGTGGTTTTCCCAGAACTGTGCATAAGTGATCTGTATTTTCACCGAATTAATCTAATTAGCTTGACAACGCCTAAATTCCATAATCAGCACTGCCTTCTCTGCAGTGACCTTATCTTTCTAAGAAAAACAAGTATCACACAAAACTGGAGGTTTTTAAAAATCCAGGTTTTGTCTTAATGAAATATTGCTTGCTAGTAAAACCCTCAAGGGTGTTTGTCTTTTTTTCCTTCCTTGCTTCCCTTTTTTCTTTCTTTTACCTTCATTTTGGTCATTTCATGCACCATAATGGCCCTTCTGATTTCTTGCTATTCCTTTCAGCCAGTTTTCAGCACTGTTGTTTGGTGGGCAGAGTGGTGTTTTGCCTGGTGTTTCAGCTGAGAGGATGTCATACAGATAGAACAGGGGGATGTGAGGAAGCCTGGGTGAAAGCAGTTTGGTGTTCAACTTGCTCTGTTGTCCATCCACTGACCTCCTCTGTGAGGTCTGCTTTGCTGATGCCCATATGCCCTTGGAGAAAGTGCACGGTTCCTGTTACAGCTGGGGCTTACTGTGCTGGCCTGTGGGTGGGGGTGAATTCACCCTTAAGAGCAGCCCATCCCTCTGTAGGACTCTAATTTGATAGGTGAAATATAATATAAAGTAGCGCAGATATTTTAGTTTAGAACACTCATTTGAATTTGAGTACAGTGAAGTAGATCCTCGGGTTTTGAATCTGAACAGCAGTCATTATACAGAAAAGGAAAGGTTTCTATTTTCAAAACAACTTGATATGCAGGGGCTGTTACACTGTCTAATATGGTGGCTAATAATCTAATTCATTTGCAAAAGATGCATTTGATCTTGATA
Organism: Certhia americana; assembly: GCA_018697195.1. Classification (NCBI taxonomy): domain Eukaryota; kingdom Metazoa; phylum Chordata; class Aves; order Passeriformes; family Certhiidae; genus Certhia; species Certhia americana. Next base: position 15,445,550 of record CM031864.1, on the reverse strand, counting down.
TACTAGCTTCTTTAAAAGTCTGCATTATCTTTAAAGAGAGTGATATTCATTATATAGAAGGGCAAATGTGCTACCATTTATTCTTAGAAGCTTTTAATAGGAAACTGAACTGCAATTTGTCCACATTTATTTTCTCTATTTCATATTTGTCATTTATATGAGGTATCTTATTTTTTCACAGTTACTCCAGCCTTTCTAAAATGTTTGGCATGCCAGCGTGGTTATTGAAAAGACTTAATTATTCTCTGTCCTTTGTTTAGAAATACATTACTCTTGCTTTCTTCATTGGATCTTTTTTCCTTTAGTACCAATCCACTTGAGTAAAAGTTACTATCCAGATTGCTAGCTTAAATTTCTCTGACATAAGATACTTTCTAAACAGAAATCTGATTTGGAGACAGATTAAAAACACACTTTCTTGTAATTTTGGAATTGGTTGTCTAATGGAGGTCAGCACGAGCACAAGGTTGTCAGTTAGCAAAACTGATCTCATCTAGAGTTGAGATACTGTCCTTGTGTCAAGTTTTAGCTTCAACTGCTTTGATTTTCTATCACCAGGGTCCTCCAGGTCCTCCAGGTTTACCTGGTCCTTCAGGGAAGAGAGGTCCTCGGGTGAGTAAAACAACTATGTTCTTCTGCACCTCTAGGCAGGTCACCAATAATCAGACTGGAGTTTGCATAATTTTGTTTTTCTCAGCTTGATTCATATGCTTAGTGATTATGAAAGTGTATGATTCTTAACATTTGGCAGATAGGCTAAAGCAAGACAAATAAACTGTTTCTCCTGCTGTGAGCTTCCAGCGTAGTTAATTCCATGTATGGGTACATACACTGAGCATTGTTATATTTGTACCTGGCTTTTGCTGCTCCCGATATTAACTTCGAGTTTTTCCATGCTGCTCCCATCTGCTGCAATCTAAGGTCATGTTCATTTGTTTTTGGAGTGAGGGTGAGTGAGCAAAGCAGGCGCAGGATGTAAAATTAACTGCTTCAAGACAGAGTGGAGGGAAAAAAGTAATCCCAAAAACTTCCCTGAGTCTCTTGAGCTTTTCAGCAGCTTGATTATAGGTTGATATCAGAGCGCTTTGCTAAAGAAATGAGCCACAGTAGGCAATGGTTTATTTTGTGTGAGTGGGTGCAGCCCAACAGCAGCCTTGCCCTGTGCCTGGGGACAGAGCATGGGCTTTGCCCTGTGACCTGTGCTGTGCCCCCACTGCCATGAATGGGGAGAAGCCTGTGCCACTGTACAGATGAGCTGATGTGGCAAGTGAGGGTGAATCTGTGTAATTGTGTACAAAAGCCATTTGCTTGAGCAATCCCTGGGGTCATGGTTGATCAGGGTGGGTTGTAGGGGAAGGGCAGCTGGAGGCAGCAGGTGAAGGTTTTTGCGTGGATGATTTCAGGCCATGGTAGCTGTGGGGATGTGAATGGTTGTGTCTGGCGTCAAGGCAGATCGAAAGTGGGAGATAAGGGAGGGGTTGATATATGGGCTCAACAGATGTCTGGGAGGAGTTTTGATTCAGCTTTTGAGGAACGTTTAACCAAGATGCTGCTCAATAGCCTGTTGAAAGCCAGCACAGCACAGGATGTTCTAAACTTGGGCTGATGGCTAGGAAGTGCAAAGAGGCCAAATCCCAAACTGATGCTTTAGAGAATTTTGGAGGCAGGGGAGTAAAAGAGACACATTTAAAAGTATAAAATGAAAAGCATTCCTTCAGATTCATCTCTTCATGGTTTTTTGGATCCCTGTATGTGAGAGCTGACAATTCTTACAACTCAGCTTTTTTGTGTTGCACACTGCCTGTGGCAAGGATATGTCTGGCATCAGAGGCAGGATCTCACATATCAGAGGCAGGATCCTCACAATTGGTAAGTTTTTTTTTTGTTTAGAGGAGGCTGTTCATATGTTTAAAGCCATGCCTGTTGGTGAATTGCCCTTGCCCTGCTGCAATTCATTTGGAATTTTTTTCTGAAGGTCTTTTTAACAGTTTAGAGTTCTTAAAAGCACTCTACTGTGTGAGTTCTCTGGATTAACATTGTGTTGAATGTGCTTTCCAGTGTGAAGGAGCAGCTTAAAGTAAGGTGCCTCAAAAGGTATGAAAATGGCTGAGATGAATATTTATCAATAGTTCTGAGTTTAAAATATATTTATATGGGCCAAGGAAGTCTATAAAACTATTTGATAGAAAATAAATGGTGTTGAAATGTCAGTGTTTAGTTTGTACAATATTGATAAATTCAGGCAGATGCAGCTAGTGATGAGGTATATTATTACAGGAGTTTTGTGAGCCAAAAAGCCTGTGAAAGCTCTGTTGTCTCAAAGTTCATTTCCTCATCTAGCAGCCTGCCCTGTGACTTCTGTTTTCCTTCACATGAGCTGCCATTTGTGTTCCTGAAATGTGACTCCAGGTGTCATAGGGAAACAGCAGAGTGCAGAGCTGTGTTGCCTGGGCCTTCATCTGAGTGTGTGTCCAAACCTGATTCTGACAGAGATCCACATGGCTGGGACACTTAGGGCATGTATGGTTAATGGTTAGAGATTGCCATTGAAAACTGATTTTGATCCCTGCAATTCTATGGCAAAGAAGTCCACATCTGACAATGTTTTTTAAGTGTCTTGGCTTGCTCCAAGTTTCTTGATAATGAAATTTCAGCAGTTTCAGAATCAGTGATGACATGAAACTCCTCTGATGCCTCATTCCACGAGAATATTTCTGCATTTCTGTATTCCAGTACTGTGCCCCAAGACAGTAACGCTGCAGACAGCCAAAGAAAGAGCCACTGCAGCTGTGTTGGCACTTTCTATTTGTTTCCTTTCTCCTAAATCCCTGAGAGTGCCTCCAAAGTTGCCAGTGTGCAAATTAATCTTTTAAACAGCACATGGGATTAGCATTTCTGTGGAGTTATGTCAACATTGTCATTAGTGAGTGGGAGCACTTAAGAGATACAGCTTTCAGTGTGACTGCAAGGTGTAATTGGTAAATGAGGCATTGTGTGGCACAAAGACAAACACTGGGTTTATCTGTTGTTAGACCACTGAATATACAAGATAGTTAAAAAGTGTTCTTATTACATTTGGTATTTGGATTTTGGAAGGATTTTGGCCTTAGTGAATTCAACAGAGGCTTTGTTGCCAGTTTATCAGGGACAGACTTTTGCCAGTTTGGTCCTTCAGTACTTGGAAGCTGAATAGCTGCTGACAGCCATTGCAACAAATATTTTCCCTAATGTGCAATTTTTCAAGGAGTGAAGATTTGCTGAATGTGTTTCTGGAACAGACACTTACACTGGAAGGCACAGGTAGACTTGATAGCTTATTCTGTTCGTGGAAGAGGTTAAGTTGAATTATTTTAATAACCAGACTCCTTTCTACACTAGCTGTGGGAGAATCAGGATAATCTATGTTTTTTTAAAAATTTTTTTTAAGAATGTGGAAAACACGGCTTTGAGGCACCTTTTAAGTCATTAAGAATTTATCTGCTTCCTTCCCTTTGCAGTGTATAGCTGGGTACCTCAGAATGTGATTTTACTGATTTTATTTCATGCCTTCAATTGTTGTAGCTGGAGAGCAACATTGCAGTGACTATGCCAAACACCTGTTAAGAATTACCTGGGAAGACAATAGAAACTGATATTTGTGAAAGAAAGGGGGATACTCACCTTCACTTTGAATTTTTAGGGAGATATGTATGTTTAATTTCTTGTGAATCCTTTGAGAATCCTAACCAGTAACTCTAAAAGCAGGAAATATGCAGTAAAATCATTCTTTGTAAACCATTCACATATACTCAGCTGTGTACTGAGTATTCCCATTTGTTGTTCTTCATTTTTTTTTTTTTTTTTTAATAGGGTATTCCAGGACCACATGGTAACCCAGGTTTGCCAGGATTGCCAGGTCCCAAGGTGAGTTTATTTATTCATGGTGCCATGTAAATACGTGAACTTTTAAATAACTTTTTGGAAGCCTCAGAACTGTTTCCTGTAATAGAAGTAATTGGCCTTTTGTTTAAAGGTGGAGACTGCTACTATAAACATATTTTAATTAAATGTAATAAATCAAATTGACCTTCATTTCATAACAAAACAGCAGATTACTCAGTGGAAAGAAAATCATCTATGTGTGAAAAATGATGACTCAGAAACAGTTATCTTTGCAAGTAATCTATATTTCCCAAAAGAGTTCCTATAAGTCATTTCAGCCTCTCATAAACTGAGGTTTAAATGCTTAATTGCTGTAAACTTTTGCTTTGCTTAAAAAAAAGAAAAAAAAGGAAAAATGTAGACTGTCAGTTCCTATAAATTGCTATTTTATTGTCCATGTCTAACCTCTGACATTGAAATATTCTAATAGCTCAGTCATTATTATTAATTAATATGCTAGACTAATTTTCTGAAGATTTATGGAAGTGATATTTATAGTCAAACACAAAATACTGGATTGAAAGCTCAAATAACACCTTCAATCTTGTGTTACATCGGCCCTTTAAATAGGTTTGACAGATTTGTGCAGTTGCAGAATACCTTCAGCTCATATTTAGTTTGAACACTTTGATAGATCTGTTAGGAAAAAGGCAGTACCATGATTTGTTAGTATGATTCCTAATTGCAGGAATCTGACATGTCGTGGCAGGTGCTAAAATCTGCTTGAGGACATAAAGAGAAATTTAATAAAGCTTTCAGAGCCAAGTTCTGTAAAACCAAGTGACTCTTTTTTGTGTGTGTTTTTATTTTTATCTAGTTCTATAGGGACAGTTAAAGATTTATAATTAATTTTTGCTATATTTATGTTGGTTACATAATATAATACATTGCTAGGAAAATAATTAGTTCTAACCAATTATTCCTAGGCTTTGTTTTATAATTTATTTTCTCCCCCACTGGATGGTAATTTTGATCAGTTCAGTAGCTCTGTCCATGAGTTTAAGAATAGAAGGAATTGTACACATGTGTATGTACCTATATATGTTTTATTTAAATATAAAAATATACGTATTACTAGGTGCTTAGTGATCTCTTAAATTTCTATTAGATTATAAGTTATCCTTTTAATACAAGTATATTCTGAAGTGGTTTTCTCTAAATAAAAATTAGCCAGGTGCTCCTGAAATTTTGGCTATGAAGATCTGGTTGGCTACACTGAAACGAACACACTCTTGTTTGATATTGAAACATGGCAGATGAGTTGCAAGACTTTTCTAGCAGAAAATGAAGCAGAATTTTATTCTGTCTTTAAGATGCATGCATTTTTCCCCTCCTGTGCTGAAGGATCCTTTATGCAGTTGCTCCTGGAACATGGCACAACATTAATGTCCTTGCAGCAAAGAGTCCTGCCCTGAGTGAGGGCCAGTAGTTACAACCTATAGCAATCCCTCAGCATTAATTACTGATAAAAAATTGGGGATGTTTTTAAAGTAATGTAAGGGTATCCATGAGGTTTGACTTTATTCTTGGCTCTTTGAAAAATATATTAGTTAAAAAAATCTATTTTTATGGATTCTGGCACTGTGGGAAGGCTGAGCCTGAGGAAACCTGTACAAGGTTTTGGTTCATGCAGTAATACTGCCTGATAATTCTGCACATTGTTTGAGGCACGGCTGGTGTCCTGAAGTGATGGAGACATGGGCAGAGCAATTTGGCTGGAACATCTGCTCTAATTCTGCTTGGATTTACCAATAAATCTGCTTTTCCAAATTTTGTGACTTCACAAAATTTGGAAAATTTAAGTCTTATTTCAGTGTGAACCTGCACTCTTTTATTTTTTTCCTAGTTCTTTACTGAAAAAGTTATTAGAAATATATCTATAATAAGAAGCACATTTACGTTTTTCTCCTCTTATAACAGATGAGAATACTTGTTTTAACATATATTATTAGCAATTCTCTCCCAATTGTATTATTGAGCTTAATTTCTCTGCAACAGGGCCCTAAAGGAGACCCAGGACTCTCTCCAGGACGGGCAAAATCTGGAGAAAAGGTATTATTTTTCTTACTTATAGAAAAATATTTTGTCTGTCCTGTTCTTCTTGAGGCCTCGTTTAATATTCAGACAAATTATAACAGCAAAATGCTTTATATTTACTTTAACGCTGGTGTATTTCAGCAGTTCATTAGATTAGACTGACCACTGTAGACACAGGTGACATAATGAATCCAAGGAAAATTAAAAAATATATTAAAAGTTGAAACTTAAGTTATGTACTTGAATTAATTTATAAAAATAAAATGTAAGGAGTTTTATAACAATGAAATTGGATTAGAGTCACACTGATAAAACAAAGTGCAGATTCCAGTTTTCCTTAGTACCTTGCATTATTCTAGCAAGTTGTGTGAACAGAATTTGGTGATGACAAGTGCATGCATTACTGCACATTGTATTGTATTTGGCTGCTTTTAAAAACTGACTCTTGATGCTAAAATTTGTCCTTTCCCTTCAGAGGCTTTTCCTGCTACTGCCTCCTAAGCCACTTTAGCCAAACTAGTTGTTGCCTTCTCTGCCCAAAGTATTTGAGTATAAATATTCAAATATTCCATTCTTCATTGAAATTGTAGGCTTGAAAGCTTGTGATTTTCATTTCTAGATTGACATTAAAGTTTCATACATAGTAATGTGATAACACTTAAAATATAATTGAGTGTTTGCATTCTAATGTGAGCCTATGCTGTATGTTTAAGAATATCTTGCATTTTATGCTAAGTTTTATTATGAGCAGTTACTAGTAGATCAGTTATGGAATATTTGTACCAAGTAGGAAGCACTACAGGAGTTGAGGATTGCCGTCTGTTATGAAAAACCATTAGCAGATAACTAAGGTTTACTAGCTGCTGATGTGTACATAACTTATTTTTTAGTGCATACCTGCTGTCAAACCCTAATATTCACAAATATATATTGTCAATGTTTAAGGGTTGCTGAGTAAAAGTTCAGAAATATCTGTTGATGCACTGATGAGAAATTGAAGTGCAGTTTCTATAGAACTAGCGTGTTTTAATCTAGCCATCTTTTTGGCAATCAGATCATAGTAATGGTGAGCTGTACATGGCTGCCTGAAGCTCAAGCTAGGTTCTTTGGCATGAGCCCAAGCAGTCACAGAACAGTCTAAAGCCCAGCTGTATATTTGTATGACTACCTCTATATACATATGGACTGAATCTATAATCACAAATTATGGGATTGATATGCATTTTTATAGTTCTCATTATTTTGTGTTTTTACTTTTTCCCCTAAAATCAAGTTAGCTCCCTCTAATTAATGGACTTAAGTTTAGTTGGACAATAGCTTGCTTCCAGGATGCATTTCTTGACTTACTGGGTTTGAATTCCAGCACTAATCATTGAAAGAGTGACTCTCTTCACTGTCAGTCCAGAGCAAGGAGAAAAAGAGCTGAAAAAACCTTCCCTCCTTCCCCATGTGCACCAACCATAAAAATGTGTCTTTTTTCCATCTCCCCAGCATTTGAGATGCTCTGATTCTTATTCCCATATATGTAAGTGGTTGTAAAGTTTAAAGAACCTCAAGAGAGTAGCAGTGTTCCCCCATAGCCTCTTTGTCCATGTGAATCTCTCAAGTTGTCTTTCACACAGATTGGATTTATGCTGTGTTTTGCACAACACACACCATAATGGTGTCCTGGCTCTTGGCTGAGGATTGTTGGCATAACATTAAAACAAACTACATATAACTACTACGCAGTAGTAGTTATATATATTTATTAATATGAGGTGAAACCACTTGTTTCTGAGGAGAGGGTTGCCACAAGAGCTGTATGGCTTCTTCTCTCCTGTTAATGTTGGCTAAAAGTAAATGTTGTGAGGCTGTGAATTAAGTCTGGTCCAGCCATGATTTGGCCACTTTGCAGGAGCAGACATGGTGCACTCTATGGTTGCAATTGAGGAACTGTTGCCTTTCCAGTTTTCTTCCTCTTAAAATAGTAATAAAAATCAAACAGTATTAGCTAGTTCTCCATACCAAATGTCCATGAGTCCAGCAAAGATATGAAGTGCTATATGTTTATTAATCTGGGTCATGTTCCAGTGAGACATGTTGATTCTGGATGTTTTTGTTGTGTAGGGTGATCCAGGCCCCATGGGCTTTCCAGGCCCACCTGGGATCAAAGGCCAGAAGGTAAGATATATTTCCATGTACCTCATCCTAGCTCAAATCAGTGCCCACCAGATGGGTGTCTGATGGTCAAGAGGTGATAGAACAACTTTAGGCTTGCTGTTGGTATTGTGTCTACTGTGCAAAACCTCCCCTTGCAACTAAATTGAGTTGTGAGATGATCATAGCAGGACGTAAATCACAGCTGTTTAGGTTGATGTTCTCCAGAAGGCAAGGTGTGCCCCTGTTCCCTGTTCAGAGAGAAGTGCTGTAGGGAATGTAGACTGTGAAATAATTCAATTGGGTTCAATTTCAGTAGAGTTATATACTATAATACAGCATGTAAGAGTTCTCTTCATGTATTTTTTCTGTATTGTGTTTTTTGTAGTATAGAAAAAGCTCTGTGGGATTGATCATGAGCTCAGTATTTCTGCATTTAAATTATTTGTCTTTTCCCAAACCTGTACCAGAATTGCTAAAATAAAACTCAGGTGGAATAAGTTCCAATTTGGGGTGTTATATAATTCAGTACTTTTTAATATGAGAAATTTTAGGTGCCATTTACTGCATTTAAGAAATATATCCAAATTATTACAGTTCTATGTATACAGGAAAGCATAAAGTAGACATAGTTTTGGAAGGGATTATGACAGAGGAAATGAGACAACCTTAAGAAAATGAGCGAAATAGACTGAGTGAATATAGTTTATGTGGAAGGAGAGGTCACCTGGCATTAGTCCAGTAGGCTGCTCTGATTAATCAGGGGGTGAGAAACTGGTGACAAAAATCATCAAGCAAGATCAGAGAAAACTACAATTAAATCATGTCTTTGCAGAATATTGTTTGGTGTTGCGAGTATAATAGATAAACATGGAGAGCAGATAGCACAGCAGAATTTTGAAGTAGTTTAACACTGAAGGCAGCTGCAAAAGGGTGGAATTAATTGTTAGAAAGGTAGGCCCTGGTATTTTTGACTTTAACATAAGGAGAAGAAATATTAATTAATACTTAGCTGCTATTGAATCTAAATAAAAATGGCATTGCAACAAAATTTATAGTTAGTAGTGTTATGTTGTAGGGTGGCTTCCTTCAAGATTGTCTTGATCTCAAAATGTATGACGCTTTCTTTTTTACTATCTAGTCATTAATTTCTAGAATTGAACAAAACAAGTAAAAATGTGACCAGAAAAAGAAGCTCTCATTAGTGCCATGAGGATCATGGAAATTTATTTAGCTAAACACATGGACTACTGTTCACTGAACTGAGAAAAATGTATTTTCTGTTGTGACAAGAATTTGCATTGTCTCTGTTGAGAGTTAACCTACAAGCCTGGACTGTGATTGGTTTTGTCACCATTGATCACAGGCAACCTTAAGATTCTGCAAGTACCATGTTTCTATTTAATCAGGTTTATAGGTTTGCTTTGCAAACGAAGTATTTTATGTTTAAAGCTTTTTAGATGGGAAGCAGCTGTCACTTGTTCTGGATTGAGACTGACTGTTGGGGACCAGCAAATGAAAATCTTATGGGCATCATACTTTCTTCCTGCCACAGGAATTCACCCCTTGTCTGATGGTTAGATTCTGGATGGAGAGTCATGCTCACTTGATCACTGGAAATTTTACTCTGTTTCCATGTTGTTCACATCAGACACTAACTAGAAGCATGTTTGAGACACAATCCAGGTTAAGCAGAAGTTAAGAATACCAGCTTTTGAACAGCACTACACCCGTAAACAGTTAAAAGTATTTCACACTTACTTTTTTAATGGCAAGCCCACAAGTTATTGTGTTTTAAATAATTGAGCTTTAGATATTGCTTTTGGGTATTTGTAAATAGGTAAACATGCTGTTAGCTCATTGTGATTTCAGAAATTATTTTCAAAGGAGTGTGAGCAATGTAGCTGTGAGGTAAACAATTTACAAGGAAGAAACTACAGATGAATCAAATATGTCCTTTTTGTTTGTACTCCAGCACTGCTGAGAAATTATTATATATTGATATATATTAAATTAAGATATTAGAAAATTAATGATATCATTGCAGAAAATATTGTTAGTTGCTATAAAATTATCACATATAATTATCGTATATAATAGAATTATGAGATGTTATATTTTTATATACAATATACATATTGAATAAATAGTATATTTCCAATATTTTTTCTCATCCAAGCTAGAAGAAATATAAAGAAGTCATACATATGAGTTAATTTTTTTTTTTTTTTTTTTTTAAATCAGCAATCAGCACTCAAAACTTTCCTTGTATCAGTCTGGAGACCTCATAGGGCAGAATGCTCCTCTTTCCCTCTCCCCTAAATGGCCCCACTTGACTGTACAGAGAGGCAAGTACCTGCCCCTGCAAGGCAGAGCACTTGTGGGGGTGTCAGCTGAAGGACAGCACTCCTGGGCATGAGCTTGCCTGAGGCCGTGGCACTACTTTAGAATCACTGCAGTGCTGTGTGGTTACAGGTGCTTTGCAATGACACTGGAAAAGAGTTTTACAAAGATTGGCTACAATTTTTGCTCTAGTTTATTCCCTATCTAGTATGTGTGACAGTAAATCATGGGAATCTGGGTCTACAAAATCCTGATAAAATTTGCATGCTGAAGTAGAGCACAGTAAGAAATGTGAAAGGAAAAAGCTTTGTTTCAACCTGGGAAGGCCTCCATATTTCATTTTGTCTTTACTTTGGTGTCATGTAAGGGTAAAGCTGATAAGCAAATTTGAAAAGCAGTGTATCTATGGTAGTATCAGCATTATGCTATCCAATGTCAGCTTTATGCTACTGAGCGTCTCCCAGTGCTGCTACCACTGAATCCAATTTTCCTTGAGCAGAAGGAAACTCCAGTCCTGTGAAAGAAAAGTAGTATTTCCATTCCTTGGGATATTTGGGTTGAGTTGCCAGGTGAAATCTTAGTTGTGGAATAAAGATCAGCAAGCAAGATAGAATGGAATTATTGAGGAAAACAAAGCCATTCTCTGATGAAACATTTTTTCAGAACAGGAGGCAGTATGGTGACACTGTGGAGCTGATAGCATTGTGAGGACTCATCACAGCACATAGGAGTCCATTTATTTGCTGCATTTTCTTTCTCTCTGCAGCTGATGGTTGTAGCATTAGTCATAACACTTTACACTGATTTTTACAGGTTACAGGAACTTCTTGTAGTTCTTCTTGTAGTTACCACTGTTGTGCTAGATTTTAACTACAAATATCTAGAAATTCTGGTGAAGCACAATGGGTAGCAGTGAAATAGAAAGATTCAGCCTAAATAGTCTTTGCCATCATATACAGACTTCTGTATACAGGCTTCACTTAGTCTGGGTCCCACTGTGCTGCACATGGTTGAAGTCAGACACTTAAACTTGCTACGTTTTAGTTTGCAGTAAATAGTTTTTCTCATGCAGACTAAATTATTCTTGCTGTGTTTTTGAAATGTCCTTGAAGTTTGTAATTGGGAGCTTCAAACCATTCTGTTCCACATAGAGCGTTTTAAGTCAGAGAATTAATCTTCATTAGAATTTAGAAGGTAGTTAATTTTTCAAATTGGTGCATGTGAACTTGTATTCTTATTCTTAATTTTCATTTTAGCCCAGAGTAAACTGCATCTTAATTAAATGGGTATGCTCAAAAATACAAACTCAAGCTAATAAAAAACTAAGAATTTTAAGAGGATTAGCTAAGTCACAGGAAAAGAAACCTGTGTGTGAAAACTGTCTCTTTGGAATGGTACTCGTTTTAGTGTGGTTTAGTTCCATTCCCAACCAGCACTGAGTGAGTTAGAATGAATGAAGGCCATGTTAGCTCTGAACAAAAAATTTGGACATACTATTCTAAAATATGTGTTCAGAGCAGTTTTCCTCTGACAGAAGTAAAATGCTGTTCTATAGAGTTATGCACAGCAGAAATCAGTCCTTCATCTCACTTTTTTTTGTGTGCCTCCTTTTGAGAAGTGTTACAGGTGTTAATCAACTACAATGACCCACTTCGAAAAAATTGTGGTAAACTTTTCTTTGAGCATTTCTGTATATAGCTTTCCTTTTTTTCTAATACAAAATTAAGAAGCTACTGAGGGGTCTCTTCTAGCTACACCTACTTCAGTTGATTATGTAAGTATAGAGAGAAGAGAAAATTCTGTAATGGATAAAATTCATGGGATAAAGGATTGGCTAGGACTGTAAAAAACTGTAGTTTGCTGACACGTACTTCAAAAGCTAAAGAGGAGTTACTGTTTAATGCCAAAGCTGTCACCAAGTGAAATAATTTTATCTTTTAATTTTGTATATGGTAATAAAATTAATTTCATGCAGCAATACTGTTGTGGTCATACAGAAGCTTATCTGAAACTTTGGAATACCTGATCTGCTGAAATCAGTTGTAGAATTTGTTTTTATTACAGTGAGTTTCAAGTCTCTACTGACTGATGAGTATCATCATGCTGCAAGGCAGACAGATGTTTAACATCAGCCAAGACACTCCTGCTGCTCAATGTCTTTGAGTCCAAGTTTATGATAGATTTCTATCCAGAATAAGGATTGCTTTGGTCTTTTGTCTTGCAGGCTGTAGCTTTTGGACTTGTGTATTCCCAGTATCTCTTGCAAGGGATGTGGAGACCAGACACTTGGCTTCTGCATCAGTCATGCAAGAGTCAAGCCTCCCATTTAGGCTAGCTTGTCTGGATATGTTTAGTCCGGTGTAAAGATGTTCAAGAAGATGGTTCCTCTTTCAAGTGTACTGATGAAAAAGGCAGGCTCCAGCTCTATTTTAATTCTTCTTTTTTTTTTTTTTTAAGAGTTAAAGTATGCTTGAAATTGTCAATGCACAGGGAGTGGAGTTCAAGAGTTTCATCTCTTTCTGTGTTCCAGCACCATCGAGAAGATTCCTGGAATAAGGCTGTTCTCACTACCTATATATAAATTCCATAATATAGGAGCCAAAATTTGTTCTGAATTAATTTTAAACAGAGATGTTTTGTGTCCTGGAAGGTTTGTCTTTCCTGAGTGTGTCCTAGAGCAGAATGGGATGACCCTCTGCACCCTTTCTCTGAACTGCCTTGTTCAGAAAGGGCATTGTGACAAGGATTTGGAATGGGAAAATGCACAGTACAGAATCTATGACAGCATCCCATGTTTTCATTTGTTTAAAAGAGTATGAGTATGAAACTGCCTTTAAGCATACTGATGTCTTGAAATTGTCTAGACTGCCAAGTTTTCTTACTTCTGTTCTCTAGCTCAGTTTTCACATGAGCTGCTAAATGTAAACCATACTAATTCTGCAGGCAGACAAGTCTGGACTTTTTTCTTTGATAAAGAGTGATTAGAGTAGAAAAAAGAAATCCATTTTGTTTGTTTAATTGTATTTATCACAGATATCTCTCTCTATCTGCAGGGTCTTAAGGGTTACCCGGGACTGCAAGGGCCAAGGGGTGAGCAGGTAAGGGATGCAAGCACAGTGCACTGTACTCTGCACATGAACAATCAGGATAGGAGAATGTATAATCCATTTTAAGTGTCCAGTATAAGCAAGCTATGTAAACTGCTTAAGGAAATATTGGACAGGTTTTGAGCAAGAATTCAGATTGTGTAGAGATCAATGTGGTAAAAAAATAGTGTAAATAAAATGGAAAAGATCAGCTTGTTTTTCAACTACCACACCAGCTGGGAGGATGTTGATGTAAAATTCTTACAAGAGGCATATTTCAAATCTCTGCTGATTTAATGCATTTTACATCTCCTGGCATGTAGGAAATGAAGTCATTATTCAGCACTTTTTTAAACTTCCATGTCAGTTCAGGAAGAAATCTAAATGTACTTTCAAAGGCAGTCAATTGCTAATGTCTCTTGTTACCATTTATGAGGGTCCTAAGGGTGGAGTAGATGGAAGGAGTCTCCTTTTGGTTGACACTGAAAAGGAAACGGTAATGATAACTGATGGTGAATACCTGAAAGGAGATGAAAACTCAAGGACATCATTCATGGCTTTCTGAATTTTATGCCCAAACCTTTACTGAATGAGTGGTGATTTTTATTACAGTCTCACAGGAAGTTTTCTGTGAGTAATCTATCAGCGAGATAGAGATAACTAGTGGGAAAAAAAAGCTGATTCTTAACATCAGAAGAAAGTGAAGAGAATTGTTTGCATTCATGGTTTATCCAGGGTTATATTGACCTGTTTCTGGAAGAAACAAAACAAAAATTGGCTTTGTAAGGACACAAGGATTCTTTAAGGAGAAGTTTAATGTATTTGTGCCAAATATATCTAAGACCTGCAGTTATCTTATTTTAGGGACCTGCCTCCTATGGCCCTCCTGAATTATTTTTTGAATTATAAAAATAAGGTGTGCACTGTTGTCTTTCATAAAATCTTAGACAATTTTTAAAGGATATGTGACTGAAATTGGTGGAGTTATTTATGTACGATGAGTCAGTTTTTGGTGTTCTGTGTAGCTTGCTTAAAGAGTAATTTTTCCATGTGCTTAAGCTGTGTCATATGAGTAAATGTTAAAAGAGAAATGATAAAACAAACTCCAAACTATGGCATTAAACATGTTTGTTGTTTATTTTCCTTTTCTTTCTTCCTTTTCCACTTAGGGAATTCCAGGAATGGCTGGCAGTATTGGGGCAGTTGGTTACCCTGGCAGGCAGGTGCAGTAACTATACAAATATCTTTTTGTTTGTTTGGTTTGGTTTGGTTTTTTCTCATTTTTTCATTTCAAGCTCTTTTGAAACTACTAATTATAAAAATGTATTTGTTTACATCCTGTAGTTTTTCTTTGAAACAAACCTCTTTCTCTGGTAGTGGCCTGGAGGGAACGTTGAGTGTCATGGCTTTTAAACTTTGTGTCAGTAATGCTGTTCCTTTCTGGAATATATAAATGGCATTACCAAAGAAAATGGCATTACCAGAACTGCAGTAATGCTGTTCCTTTCTGGAATATATAAATGGCATTACCGAAGTACTGAATGTCTGGATGCTTTGCACTCCCTTCATAAACCTCATGTGGCTTGGTGTGGTTTATCTTTGTATTTCAAGTCCAGAAGGAGTAGGAAACTGCCTGTTCTTCCCGATTTTTCACCAATGTGTTTATTCCACAGCTGAAACTATTTCTTCAGTCCTTTAGGGAAGGGGAAAATTAAAAGTCTGGTGTTTATTCCTATTGGGATATTTTAGGAGAACAAATAAATCCAGAAAGCAGCTTTCTTTAAACACAAGTACTTATATAAATATTGATTTACCTATAAGGTAACAGATACCCCAGTGCAGTAATACAAATAAGATCTAAAGTATAAATTCTCAGCAATTTCCTCCTAAAAAGGTATATGAGCCAAACTGACAACAACTGACTTTGTGGTTTTGTGTCTGCTTAAAGGGTGAATTTGACCAATACTTCAGTGGTTTTTTGGATTAAATTTGTAATGGCTATATATTTTAAAGTTCCATTACAATATTTTATAGAGTAATGGATGATAACATTTTTTGTGTGGAATCATATAAAATGTTTAGAGCATTTGGACCACATACGCAATTTTGACGTTAGCTTGAACATAATTGAAATGTGTCCAAATATAAAAGCTCATAAAAAAGTCCTGTGAAATTATGTCACTGTAATGCCTGATCACTGTGTCTGGAAAAAAATTTTCTCCCAGAAGAAATAATTTTATTGTAATGGAAGTTTCAGTCATGATTTGTGATTCAGCCACACATTAATGGGAGACCTTTTGGAACATGGTCCCAGGGGTCTACTTGATGACACCTTCTTCAATCTCAAAAATTTCAAGAATGTGCTGCCTGTTTACAGTTCACAAGTGCTGTTGCAGTTTTTACATAGAGCAAATCTGGTTTAAAATTAATTACAACTCCTGTCTTTTTGTAACAGGGCCTAGCTGGACCAGAAGGTAACCCAGGTCCTAAAGGAGTAAGAGTAAGCAAGCATCTTAAGCATTTTGATATGCATGTCTAGTTTTACCCATACAGTAGGTAAGAAAGGGGGTGAGGAATTTAATTCAGCTGTGCCACAGAACCACTCTGCTTTTATAGAACCTACAAACAACAAAATGCAGTTTCTTTCAAAATATGTGCAAGAGGGTTTTTTTTCCCATGATGAGCAGCATAGAGCAGTTTTCCGTTGTTGTCCTTCCTCTCACCTGCACGCAGGAGAGAGAAGAAAGCAATGCTGGGTGTATGAGGGCTGAGCTGAAGCATTATTTCCATAATGGAGGTTGTCAAGGAGGGAGGCATATCTGACATTTGTAATCTGCAACAGCTACAGAAGTAGAAAAAGGGAAACAGTCTTGTCA
Source organism: Certhia americana (assembly GCA_018697195.1). NCBI lineage: Eukaryota > Metazoa > Chordata > Aves > Passeriformes > Certhiidae > Certhia > Certhia americana. Next base: position 15,429,148 of record CM031864.1, on the reverse strand, counting down.
CATAAAAACCACCAAAGGGATCTTGAGATTATAGAATGATTCAGTCATAGTTTTATGTCTCCCAGGCACTGAAGGTTCTTAATGCTCCGAACATTCAAGGTTTGGTTCTGGTTATTCTTAGAAGCAAAATAGATTGGATTTTATTCCAGCTGGTTTGGGGTTTTGTGTGTGTGTGTGTGTGTATGTTTTATGGTGCTCTTTCTCTGTTTCTTGGTGGATTGGGTTGGATTTTTTTGAGGGTTGTGGGTTTGTTGGGTTTTGTTTTGGGATTCTTTTGGGTGGGTTCTGTGTAATTTTGTTTTCTTTAAATAGACACAAGAGCATGCCTGCACATGCTTGTGCATGGATAAATATTTCTTCAGACTGACTCTCACCATCAAGGAGTAGGCACAGGTTTCCAGAAACTTGCTGCTGGTTGCATCTAGGATTTTAAGGAGGCTTTTGCTGGGTGTTTTCAGGCCCTCAGCTCATGTACAGGTTGCTCAGCAGTGTATTGTGTTCTCAAGTATCTATTAATGTAATCTTACTGTGTTGCAGGAGTTGCTTTTGTCTTGTTTTTTTAGTGTAACTACTAGAAGCCTTTACCTGCAGCAGCTTCTTAAACACATGTCTGGGGGTTTTGGAATGTTCTTTTTTTTATGTCAGTTTTCATTACAGTGATGGGAAAAATTAGTTTGGCAGGATCAAGTGCCAACAGATATTGCACCCTCAGGGATTGTTTCTTTTATGTTTCTTCAGTTTATTTTTGTTTGGATTCTCATCTGCATTTTGATTTGTTCTCCCTTCAATGAACAAGACATAAGTGATCCCTATCACTTTCCTAAAAGTTACTGCTTCTCTGTTTACGCAAAGCTAAAAATGGCCAATGTGTGAGTAATTTTAGGGAAAAGCTCCTTAAGGCTAAATCTTGTGTATGAATTCCAAAAGTAACTTCCAGTAAAAATGATGATACAGCCCTCTAGACACATACTCCTGTGTGCTGGAGGTGTATAGCAACCTAATATGGAGTATCTTTAGAGCTTTAGGTTTAAAAATATTCCTGTAATCAAACTGTCCTCTGCTTCTCAGCCATTTTAAGTAACTGTAGAAAGTAGATGTGCCTTGGTTTTCCTTGCTCTCATTAGGTCTGGATGACAAGGCAGGCACCATCTCCCATAATTTAAAAAAAAACATACCAACCCCCAAGAAATTAAATCATTGCAACTAGAGATATATGAAAGCAAAAAATTCAGTTCTAGTAACTAATTTAATATTTTTGTTCTAATCTCAGTTTGAATCTGGTAGCGCATAATCCGTTTCTCCATACAACTGAGGAATGGTGGGAGAGAAATGTATTGTGACTGAACTATAAGAAAAACATTTGCTTATATTAAAATAAACTTCTTTTTGCTAAGAACTCTTACATATAGCACTGATCACACATTATTATTAAAGATGAGGACTTCTTTTCTGATGGAGTTCCTGGATAAGGTTAACTTCAGAAAAAAGTTGCTGATTACATCTAGTCTAATAAATAATACATCTGAGGCAACCTTGTCTTACTAGAACACTTTCTTAATGCTTCTTTATTAATTGATTCTATACCCTTATAACAGGAAATTGTTTTTGCTGTTGGTTGGAGAGTAAATCCTAGTCATATTTAAATTTCTAGAGCTTCACAGGTAGTTTCAAATGAGCCTGAATTTAATGCCTGTGTCAAGAACCCATAGCTGGCCAATAGTGGGGGACAAGCAGCCTTGGAATCAAGCACTGTTCTTATGTTTTTAGGGCTTCATTGGACCTCCAGGTGTGGCAGGACAACCAGGACCTGAAGGAGAAAGGGTATGCCTAAAGGAACATTAATGAAATGTTGGTGTTTGTGTGGTAATGCAATATGGGTTAGAATGGGGGAAAATATACAAGGTTTAGTCATTCTTTTTTTTTTTTTTTTTTTTTTTTTTGTTAAAAGCAGAACTGATTTGAAGGAAATAGGATGAATAGGTCATATCCAAAGTAAAATGTATTATTTTAGTTTAATCTACAGCTACAAGTATTGGGGGTTTTTTTGTTTTTTCTTCAGCAAAGCGTGACTGAATATTTTTCATCTAAGCAGTTTCTTTTTGACAATAATTAATATTTGTCTCTTATTGGATGGTCTTTGCAGTAGAACCAGCCATGAAAGTGTTAATCTCTATCACTCTGTGCTTGAGCTTTCTCTTACTGCACTCGAGCAGGAAGGCTGTCTGGACATGTACTGTGGTGGAAGGAAGACAAGGCCCTTTTTCACAGCTGTTCTGATATTGTCACAATAAAGACATGCAAAGTTTGTCATTCTGCTCTAGGACATTAGCTCTATGATACTTTGCTCAAATCCTTATTTTATTTTTTTTTAATGGTGTTCTCACACTCTGTTTTTTCCAATCAAATGTAGGTTTAATTACTTGAATTTAAGAATTGAAGAGAAGAAAATCTACTTATGATGGGTTATTTCTTTCTCAGGGTGTACCAGGCCTCCGTGGAAAAAGAGGTCCTAAAGGGAGACAGGTAAAGCTTCTAATACTTGTTACAATTCCTGCTGCCAATGTAAATCCACCTGGAATTAACTCTAACTCATCTTTATTCATCTGCAAAGTGTTAGTTTTATTTTTGTCCATAGGTGACTTTCTATTGCTTTCAAGTAGTACTTTTCAGAACTGCAGATTCTGCACAGGTTATAAGCACTAGATGTTTTGAAGTGTGGAAGACTCATCAGTATGAGCCTTGTGGAAGGGTACTGATACCAGAAGGTGACAGAAACACACAAATATATTCCATAAAATTGGTGTTAGCACAAGATGCAGATATAATGCAAGCTTTATAAGTCTGGTGTTAGTTTGGATGAAAATCAGCTTTTTCTAACATTTCTGGACTATGGTAAATTAAAGCTGTCCTGTACTTAACATATATTTCTACAGCTGAGAATAAACACATATCTGCCAAGTATACATTATCAAGGTTTACACATTTCCTGTGGTGTGTCTTCAGTTCCAAATGTTTTGTTTTCTGTTGCAACCATATTATTTTAGGTCTTTGAAGCTATCCAGAAGTTACCAGTTTTAACTTTCTTGTGGTTTGAGATTGGAAAACACCATAGACTTCTCCAGCTGGACAGTCAGTTGTGCTCAGCAGTTCAGATGATTTTCATCTACCACATTGAACAAATTTATCCAGCAGTAGTATGATTATCAATCATCATTTGACCCTTGATGTATGCTGTGCAAATTTTAGAGGATCTTGTTTAATTGTGTTTTGTTTTCTGTGTGATCTAACACCTGCCAAAAAAGTCACTAGCCTACAAGAATTGCTTTGATATAAAGGAAGGCAAGCAAAATTACATTAAGTCTATAGACTGCTCTTTCTGAAGCTGCCATGAGACCATATTGTAGTTTGCATATAATTTGGATGAAATGCTACTTTTTGCATCTGAGTGTTGGACAAGAAGGGGTCTGTGCTATCAGTCCCTTGCAGAAGTTGACAGGGTCTTGTGCTGGTGAGTCACATGCAGCACTTAAAAAGGAGAAAAACCTGGATGGCAGTCAGAGGCTCGTGTTCAGTGTGAAATAGGAAGTGGAGGTGACAGCAGAGTACACTGAAACATGTTTTGCCTTCTACTGTCAGTCTCTGTGGCAGGTTTCACTGAGGCTTCTGTCTGCCAGTGCAGTGGTTCATGTAGGATTTGTCCCAGTCCATAGCAGTCAGTTGGTGCTGTGTGTGCAGTGGTAAGCAGTTATCTTCCATTTACAGTAAGAGCAGAGCTTCTCTCAGTGCCATTACTCCTCTCCTTACTCTGCTCTGTAAGGACTTTCATTTGTATATATCTGTTCAGAAAGGATTCACATAGGTGACAGGGCACCAAAAGCACCTCTGCAGAATGTCTGATTACCTTCCTTCAGTACAGATTTCTTTGCAATTTCATAATTTCCTCAATCACAAGGTTCATTCCAATTCCTTTCTATGATCTGTGAAGTACTTATTTGGCTTAAGGCTACTAATGTGGAGACCAGCCAGGAGAGCAATCACATGGGAACCTGGCTTGAAGTACTTTGCTGGATCACAAGCCTAGAGAAGACATGTTATTTTAACCCCCAAAACAATGATAGCTGTAATGACAGCATTTTTTGGCACAGTGCCCTGGAGTTAACAATGCTTTGGGGCAGGGCACTGTCACTTAAACAAATTTGGCATGGGAATTCTACAGTGCCTGAATCAGGGTCCTCAACTTCTGTTCTAGGGTAAAACTTTTTTGGAAAAAACTGTCCCTGGTAATACTTGAGAAAATAAAAACCCTGTCTGACTAGCAGAAATCTTTTTCAAAGAAATCAGATCCCCATATAATCTCATAATTTTAAAGTATAGAAGAAGTAGATCATACAAGGGATTGTAGTAATTTATAATTGACAAAATGCTTCTACTTAGGTTTATTGAACAGTTGTTCATATTTGTAGTATTTCTGGCATATTTGAAATGGAGCAAAATATTTAATTGCCTGAATTTATAGAGTGAGTATTTGTTTAAATTTTATATTTGTTTTGCATACAATATAATTTTAAGAAAATATTTCATGGTGGAAATTTATGTGTTCAATTTCTTTCTGTTGTATCATCATAATATGAAATTTGGCTAGTTCTGCAGTATTTTTAATGCAGTTACTGTTCTGTTAGCATGATGTATTTTGCTTTTATTTGAGGAAGATTTTTATACAGTTTTCTTCTATCTGGCATTAGTTAAAACCAGTTGTCAATGTGTCAGAACAGACCTTGTAAATTTTATCAAAAATTCAGTAATCAAGTCCATTGTAACTGTAAAAACAGTTCAGGTTCTGTTTTATATTAATGTTATGAATAATCATCCTTTGTGTGCTTAATAATAATGTTAAGTGATAATATTGATTTAATAAAACAGTTGTTACACCGTAGTAGTATTATATTACTTCCAGTTTTATACTTCTGTGACTGGTCATTTTCCTTTCATTTTTCTTCTAAGATAGATTTTTCAGTATCAGTTCAAAGACACATGCTGTTGAGAATGTGATTATGTTGACTGTGGGTGATCTGTCACTTTTGTAACTCTTGCTGTGCTGAGATTGTGCTGTATCATTTGTGATTCTGGTTGGTAAAACTGTCCCATTGCATCCTTCATTTCCCCTTTGAGACCTCATTTGTGAGCTTCAAAAAAACATACATGTGTGTTATGACAATTCTGCCTCTTCCAACGTCTGCCAATGGTAGGCAGCACAACCAAAATATGCTGTTTAGGAAAGGGTCATAAATTAATCTTTGGCTTTGGCCTCTTAGTTGGTAGCTTTTAACAACGTAGACACTCTCAAATATCAATTTTGCATCTGTAAAAATTTACACCACATTTTCAGAGCTGTGAAAAAAAAATGACCAATGGTGTACAACCTTGAGAATCAATTAAATCTGCTTTATTGACCATTACCTTAGAACCTCTACTTCTTAAATAATGAGGTGACAAAAATATGAAGACCTGTATTGTCAGATCTTATGGCTATACATTCTTATTTGTCAGTTCTGTGGTCAGATGCTGAACAAAAAAATTCACTGTTGTGAGAGGCATTTCTGTGTTTAGCTTTTCTGAATTAACAGGAGAAAGCAGAAAAAATCTCCGCCTAAAATCAACCTAAAAGTTGCTACAGAAGGCTGTTTCAGATTACTTCATATTCTCATGCATGTTAACTAATGGTTATTTAGTTGTTTCAACATATTTTGGCAGTGTTCGTGCATGTATATATATGTGTAAAATGTTGCCTTCATTTTTATAAGTTTGGCTTGTTATTAAAGCCAAATATGGCTTAAACAGTGCTTGAAATACTTCAATTTGTGCTATGATTTTTCCATCTCCTTGATACAGTTTTATATTGTCTTCCTTTGGCTACTGTTCAAGTACTATTGTATGATGATATATATCCCCCACTGCATTAAGGAAAGACACTGCTGTGGAAAGTCCTGAGCTGGACAGCTGTGTGCATGGCCTCCAAACAAAGTAGCTTAAAAAGGCCAAATGAATTGTACCTTTGACCTGCAGCAGGTTCGAACACAGTCTTACAGAGGTCAAAGGTTAATGCCTCAAAGTACTGTTCCTGATACACATGGAGAGGTAAAAAGATATTGAAACACTGAAAAGACAAAGAAGAGCATTTCACATAAAAATTATTGTGAGGATGGAATTTGCTCCTTTTTCCCATGGAAATGGGTTACTAATGCTGAGGCTTTTTGTGGCTGATTTCTTGTGATCAGTGCATCTCTCTGTTATCTCAGTACTTTAACAATACCGTGTGATATTTTTTTAAATTCCAAGGAAAGTCTCTTTGGTCTGAGTGCCATAGCTTGGATTTTTCCAGGTAGAATCCCTTTCCAGCTTAGTGTTTTGCAAATTTTCTGGTAAACTCTTACATAGATCTTGCACTGTGGTTAAAAAATGATTTTGACTTCTTAGTAGATCTGCACTACCTCCCTTCTCCAAATTTCATACAGTGAATACATAGCAATCTTGAAAATATTAGTTACTTGTGGCTCTTCCAGAAAAACAGTGAGATCTGCCTAGCAATATTAAACTCATAAAAATTAATTTAAAAACCCCTCACACCACCCTCCCACACCCACTCCACCCTCCCCCCAAAAAAACCCAAACAAGAAGTCAAATCACTTTTCCCCAGCAACTTACTGTTTCTGCAGTGGATGACATCTGAAAGAAGCAAAGCAATTTTCACAACCCTAATAGGAAGGAAGGAAGATTAGAGCCAGTGAAGCGGTGGAATTCCATTCCATTTTCTTTCTGAAGCAAGAAATGGAAATTCTGTTTTAAGCTTCGATGCTTGAGTTGGCAAATCAGATTTCTTTCCTGTTCTGATAATCTAGTCTCTGAAGTCAGAACTCTCATAAAATACATGAGGCTTTACTATGTCTTGAGTGATTGTTTCAGTGTCTAGATGCAGACTAAGGCAAGTTTTCACATCGGTTAGAAAGATGAAAATTTTGATTTCTGGTGAATATGAGATCTCATACTGAGATGCCAACTATTAATATTTGGGGATGAGTTAAGGAAAGAAGGACACATGTTTTAGTGAATGTTGAAGCTAACAGGAAAACCAAAATCGAGTTAAAAATAAGAAATAGGAGACCAGGCTCCAAGAAAACAGTTCAAATAATATTTGTTTAATATTGCTCTTTACTTCAGTTGTCTGCTTTTTCCATATGTTTCCATTCTGTATAGTTGTCTAATTTTGGGTTTATGACTTTAGGAGACAAACAAATGTCATTATTCTGTTCATTTGAACCGTGTAGCTGAAACTTTCTGTTTTTCCCATTCCTCCATGATGCTCCCTGAATCAATTTATGATGTCTTAATTCCCCAAACCTATAGGGATTCAGTGTTCAGACCACCTTTCATGTCTTGAATAATGAAGAACAGGTATTTTCTATTCTGCTTTAGGGTTTTCCAGGTGACTTTGGAAATAGAGGTCCCCCTGGTCCAGATGGAAGTCCTGTAAGTACTGAATTGTGGGTTGATTAACATGATCAAATTTGTAAAACTCAATATTAACTCCCTGCCAAAGTTAAAGGAGACTTTTGCTTCAAAATACATGTCTTGAAGTCCACAGGAAAGTTTTGGACTGTTAACTTTTCCTTAGAAATTGCTAGGAAATTACTATAATAAGGATAAAAAAGAGGAAGAAAATATTCAGAAATCTGCCAGGAGAACACATTTTCCACTGCTGCATGTGCTGACTACCTTGAGAATCAGATCTCTTACTATCCTCATTGCATTGCTGATGAATGTTCTGTCTTCAAAAATTCTTGCATTAGATATGACTTTGTGTTGTTTATTTAAACCATTATTCTATGATCACTTTAACAAAACAGGATTCTGCCTGCATGTAAAACCCCAGCTTTTGTGTGCTTGAGCATTTGATAGGTGGTTTCATCTTTTGAACTGGTACTGAGCACAATGATGCTGGCATGTCCTGTAGTGCACTGTAATCAGTGTGATAGCAGCTTTGTCCTGGGCAGTGTGTGTTCAGCCTGTGGCACTGTCACCTCACTTCACCGCTGCCCTCAAAGGAGCTCTGCTGTCTTGTTCATTTTGAAGGGAAACTGGCTGCAGACTCCAAACTCAGGTTTCCTTTGGTGTCAGAAACCAAGGTGAAAGACTTTGGCCAAGATAAGAGAACAGCAATAAGTGCTGGGTAAAAGCGCAGCTGATTTAAATCATCTTGTGTTGCTGGATGCCCCTTTGGAAACTGCTATCAGTTTGCATCGAAAGATTTTTCTGATATGGAACAGAGTCACCAACTAGACAGAGTTTCTCTAATTTTTGAACGTCTGCCTTGACAGCCATCTTAGAAACTTGTTTTAGAAAGCTTACATGAATTTTGTTGGTGGGTTACCAATGTTTGGTGTCAACACTTTGGAGCACAGGAAAAAATTATGCGTTTCTGGTCCCTAAGGCAAAGCTTCCCATGTTGGAATGTCAGGTGATATCAAGTATGGTTTTCATCTTGAAAACCCACTGAGGGGTTTAGTGTCACCAACTGCTTTGCAAATTACATTAAAAGGTGAGTTCTGCCTTTCCCTCCTCATACTCCCAAGTCTCCCTCCGTTCCTGATAAAGCAGATATTGTCTTTCCACCAGATCTGCAGAACAGTACTTTAATAGAAACAAGCTCAGAAAGCCTGGATCTGAAATTACAGACTTGCACGTTACAAAGAAGCCTGTTTTACTGCAAGCATTTGCAAACAAGTTCCATCTCATCTGCCAAGACAGCTGCTGATCTTACTGCCTTCTTTGACAGGCAGCAATCCCTCTCCCCTCCTCCCCCAAAGCTCACCCTGCAGGGCTTGTTCAGGCAAGGGGCCAGTACTGCAGCTGCAGGGGTCTGCAATGCTAATGGCATATTTACAGAGCCTTTCTGTGAGCTGGCACTGGAGACCAGGGGCTGCCTGGGAGGCCTGTGGCAGCAGGAACTCGAAGACATTTCTTCCCATGTGCTGACTTGACACTAATGACATTTGTCTCCATGCATAATTTCTTCTGCTTAACTGACTAATGCCATCCTTCATTTCCACAACACCCTCTCAATTCTCTGAGGATGTCAGTCTGCCTTGGAGGATGTTGCTTGAGCATTCAGCTTCCCCTGTGGATAGTTTAGAGCAGGTTGGAGAAAGTGTAGGCATGTGAGGAGGGGGAGAGCACGAAGGTGTCCTGTGTGTCATGGCCAACAGCCATACCCAGTTGGACATTTTCACAATGGGCTTAGGTTTGCTTGCATAAAACTTCCCCTTCCCTGTGGGTGCCAACAGGCTGCAGTGGACCCTGTGTATGTTATCCACTGAGTAGCAGGTCCCAGGTGTTGGGACAGCTGGCATGAGGCATGGTGACCTGGAGGGCTACAATACCTGTTTCACATAGACTGTGAAAAGACTTAGCAACTATTTTCAACAGTGTTTTAGCCTCTTCTGAGTTAAACTGTGGCAGAGGCAGTAGTGGAGTACTACTGAATTTTCAAGTTCTGTATGAAGTATAAATACCATGGTTTGTATCAAGAAATATTTTTTCATAGAGTGTACCTTTAATTTGCAGAGATCTTTCTCTGAACTGAGATAGTGTTCTTATTTATTTTTCAAAGGAATCTTAATTTGGTTTTTACCCTCAAAAAATGTTTTTTCTTCCTTCCACTTTAAGTATCATGGTGAAAAAAAAAATCTCATATTCCTACATTAAGAGCAGAAATGTTCCCATGATGCAAATATCTGGTGGTCTAATTCCATTATTCAGGAATTTTACTAAGCATGTTTCTCTATGCAGTGATAAGCTGTCACTCTTTGGAAACTGTGAAAATCAAAACTGAATTGTTTTGTAGATCACTTTTATCTCATCATTGGGATTTCTTTTTTAAATGGTAAAATTCATATAATATAAGATTTACTTTCTTTAAAGGGAGTTGTTGGTGGTGTTGGTCCTCCTGGATTTCCAGGACTAAGAGTGAGTATACTTTTGTTACTTACTTTGATACGGCTGCATTAGAGCACTTGTCTTGTGTGTTTGTGAAATAATAAAAACTATTATGAAAATTCTAGGATTTAAACAGCTTTTGTTTTAGATAGCCATGATTTTAAATAATATTGCTCTACAAAACTGCTATCATGTTGGCAGCAGGGAGTGTTTCTATATTTGGTGTGGATTTGTGTGTTTGTTTCTGATCCAGTGTGTTTGAGGGGTTTTTTTTGAAATGACCAAGTTTGCTAGTTTATAGCACTAAAGCCAGTGTGAAGGGTGCAATGGTCTCAGACATTTTAATGACAACAGTCCTCTTTGGTTCCTGAATATGGCTACCAAATTCAAAGCAGAATTAATTTCTAAAAGAATTACTTTATCATGATTACAATATTGTATTAATTTTTAAAATATATATAGAATATGGCTGTGATGCTCACTGTGGAGTTGCACACACTAGTTGTATCTATGAAGTGTGCCAGAGAAGCTCTGTGAGTCCTACAGAAGGTGGGAAAGACTTTCATTCTGAGTAGTCTCACTCCCCTGTTTTTTTAAATTCATGTATTTACTCCTAGAGGACCTCTGATTCTTAATGTTGTCTCAGTCTTGTCTGGCTACCCAGCCACTATCTTAACAAGGGAGAAACAACAAGTGTTTGCACTTGAATTAAGAAAGCCATGATTGTCTCCAGCGTTTGCTTTGTGGTTTTTTTTTGATATCTGCAGATCTGAAACATTCTTGATAAGTTTGTACTTTGCACTGATGGTCATCTTACTTTTCCTTTGAAGCACAACAGTTGAGCTCAATTGTTACTCTTTCTAATTATAGGTTCATAACAAAAAAAAAAAAATCCTGTTAGTAGTCGTCCCTTGCTGCCTGATTAGGGTTGTTACGGCATTGCTGCTGTGAAAACAAAAGCTTGGTCAAAAAACCTCTGTAGCTTCCAGCCTTCATCATGCAAACATGATTTTCTGTGTTCTTTTCAGTTCCCATAGTCAGGCCAACTGATGCACTCATGAGGCTTGAACTCTTGAGAATTTGCTTAGAATTGTGGTTTGATTTTCTCTCTTACTTGACTGTCTTTGAAATGTAATCTCAAAGACTTTGATAATTGTACAAATGTACCTGAGGTTTTTAATTAGGCCTACTGTATGTCACTTCCAAAAAGATACTGTTTCTGATTATTTTGACTAAAACTTATACCTAAAGTTCATAAGAATAAGTGTTTACAGGATCAAAGCTGCATGTGCCTTCTTGCTGAGTTGCAGTTGCTTACAGAGAGATTGAGTGACAACAGTTGTTTGTGAAATAGAGAATAGTTTCTAATAACCAGTCCAAAACTTTTGCCACTTGTAACCATAATGAGGCTATTTCTTGGGAAAAAAAAAAAAAAAAAAAAAAAAAGTTGGTGGCCTGCTTAGATTTTGAACAGCATGAAATTAACAATTGTTTAGTGTGAGCTCCATTTGAGTGACTGCCTCTTGTTTATGTCGGACTCTTTCACATGGTTCCAGCAACATCACATTGGTTAGTCTGGTTTCCTCTTTCACAGGCAGAGAATTGGAAGAGTTGTGCTTTGTTCCAGAGTTTCTTTACAAGGGACTATTGCTCTCTTTAATCTGTAGCAGAGTTTCCCCAAGACCCTGGGGGAGTTTCAGGTGACCTCAGCATGCCCAGGTACAGCCAGTGTGGTGCAGCCGTGTTCCTTGGCACACCTGCTCTCCAAATGGGGCTGTGCTCCCTGGCCTCAGCTTTCTCTTGTCCAGGCAGATGCTAATGTTCATCCAAAAACTGAGTAAAGAGCTACAGTCCTCAATGTTTGCTTTAAAATACTTAGTCAACTGTAACACATTACACTACTACAAGATGCTATATTGAGCATGAGATTAAATATATTTTTCTGGCAGAAAGCATGAACGTTAATTCAAGTAGCTTGTCTAGCCCAGCTGTGTGCAGTGTCAAGAGTGAGTTATATTTTTGTCTTTGTTCATGAGAACAATGGCAAAATGAGCAGCATCAGCAAGCTGAGTCCAGTCATTCCTTCCATCCATGACTTTTTTTTTTTTGAATATACAAAGCTGTTGCCAAGTTCAGAGTTTTGGCTGGCTGAACAGTCAGTCTTTCAAGACCTAGCAAGGCCATGAGTTTTAATAAAATGAAGAGCTTCAGAAAATTTACTGCTAGATACCCAAATTAATTTTTCTTTTTAATTTAATTTTTTTTTCCTTTAAAAAAAACAACTTAATACTAGGAAAACATTAGTTTTCCTTTTCTGGTATTTTATCTTTTTGCCTGGAAAAAGCGGTTTGGTTTTAGTTTCACTTGTCCCATAGAGATGTTGGAAAAGGTACACTTTATGTAGCTGCATGTTTTATTGATCAGCAAGTTTTATCCAAAGTGATAAGTGTGTGTTAACATATAGCAAGGCTGTTGTAGGTGGAGAATGATTAAAAAAACTGACAGACTAACTAATTCAACACTTTTTCAGTTTTATTTTTGTGTAGTTCCAGTTCTTTGCCGTTAATGAAGTCACTCAATGTATCTGGAGAACTGTGACAGGTGTTTAATGAACCTGAATGTTGTAAAGCTGTTTTGGAATTTCTTCCTGTTGCTAAATTTCCTGTTGTAAGCTAAATTTCCCAGATCAGTATCCCTCTGTGATTTTCCAATCAATGCTGTTGTTACCATAGCTTATTGTGCATTTCAACAGTCAGCATTATTAATACAGAAATGCCTTGCTGAACTAGAATATGGAGCACAATTCAGAGACAGCAACATAAACAATTTACTTGATCAGCTAGCATGACAGAATATATCATTTAAGCAGTCATGGAAAGCTAAAGCAATGTAGAGTGGCAATTTTCTTGGGAGCTCTACCAAACACCATTAAGACACTGAGTGATTGGTCTTGCTTTTTCTTCACTGAGCCATAGGTCTTATGGTGGCTTCAAAAGAATGTGGTTGCTAACATTGCTGAAAGTCACCAGAGAATAATGAATGCGTGCTCAACTGAGATTGTGTAGATGTCCATCTCATCTTTTCCACATCACACTCAGCAAGTGGCAAAAGATTTTTTTATGCATATGTGTTGTTAAATTCTTGCATAGCCATAGAGATACATTTCCCTTTTGGGTTTTTTCCCCCAAGGCTGAATAGGCAGAAAGTAGATAGACTTCTCACTTTGTTATATAGTTTTAATTATTCTGCGTCAGGTCTTATATTTAGCTCATGTTTTTTCATTATTATTATTGCTGTTGCTGTGCTGATCTTTAAAGATTCTTAAGTTTTGTGATTCACTTTTTTTTACCTGTCATAAAATAAATCCCAGAAAGGAGAGTTGTAGCAAGGACTCTGAAGGTACAGAAAAAGTTAGCATGCCCATCGGAACATGGGTTTGATGCTGCACAATTGGTATTTGGAGTCACATCTCTTTTTCTTTTTTAAATTTTTTTGTCTTTTTACTTATAGACGTCACTGATAGATGAGAAATTGAGTGAAAGGACCATTTAAAATGCCACTTTTTTTGACCCTATTCATCATAGGATAATTTCTTCAAGCCATATTTGATGCTTACAGAGAAGTGCTGTTACTTAACCCTAAGGACAGCATCAATGGCCACTTAATCTGGCCATTTTTTTGTACCTGCAGTACAAAAGATATACCTAATTTGCATTGTTTAATGCACTTCTGCATTATGCAATGTAGTCTCCTCTTGAATTTGTAATCCACAGGAGAACAGGCAAGTTTTGTTTCTCATGTTTCTGCTGATGATGTTGGGAACTGCAAATGTGGAGGACTTACAATACTGACACCTTTTTTTTCCCCTAAGATATTAACCTAAAAAATATTTTGGTTTCTCTCTGTGGTGCAGAAAAATGCCACATTCTCTTAAGAGTCTTTAAGTTACTCCATTTCACCCAATGCAGTCACCTTTCTTGCTGTTTGATAGGGAGACATTGGGCCAGCAGGACCAAGTGGACCATCAGGAATTCCAGGGCCCACGGTAAGGTATTTAATTATCCCACAGCCAGGTGCCTATGCTGCTTTCCAAATTGTAGTCAAGCATTGGATTTATGTCTACTTTATTTTAACAGGGTTTCCCAGGGAGTGTGGGACAGCCTGGAATGAAAGGTGATAAGGTGATTTAAATATTTTCATTATCTTGGAGATATATAGTTCTTTCAGGCTCCCGTCATTAAAACTTGAGTGTAATGTACTTGGCAAGGCCTTCACTTTTTCCTTTGGATTTTTTTTGTCTTCTATTTTTAAAAATTATGTCAGATTTATGGTCTGGTACTTTAGTAAAGCTTTTTTTCTGGACAGAGAACTAACTACTGAACATAATAATATCTAGGTCTATGTCTATAGTTTTTCCTGGAAGAGGTATTTCAGTGCAATACCTTGCATTGTCAAAAATCTATGTTAATTTTAAATAGTGAATAATGAATTAATCTTTCTCATATTCTATTTCTGAAAACGACTCCATTTTAAGCCACATATATATGTCTGTATAAAATTGTATGTTGTTTAGGGTGAACATGGCCTTGCAGGAGAGCCAGGAGATCAGGGGTACCCAGGAGACAAGGTAAGTCATAATTGCATTGTTTTATAAACTTATCCAATTTCAGCAACTTCATCAGGCATATGAGTCTTTTAAAGTGCAGCAGGTTGGTTGCATAAAAGTAGAATGCAGTAATAAAACTTTCTGGATATCACTGAATTGACATATTTTTAAGAAATTCTGTGCTAATTGAAACTCAGTTATGGAAAGTGTGAACAAAGACACATAAAAGTCACAGGCAGAATTCTGGTAGCTGTGTCTATAGAGATGCATCAAACAAGGATTATGGTATGTTCTGAATCATCCTAAAGAATTGTTGTAAAAGGTATTTTTCCCTTGACCCTTGAGGTTCATCTGCAGCTCACCTGGACCTACTGTGGTTAGCAGCAGCACATGGTCTGGCATGCTCCTTCACATCATCAAACTGAGATAAATAAGGATCTTCTTTCCTGTTTGGCTAGTACATCAGAAGTCACTGAAATAGCACATCCTGTGAGAACTCTTTTGATGAAAGCTGAATGTTAGAAGATAGTTTTCAATCTGCAGAATTCTTTTGAAGCCTATTTCAGGTGTCAAAATATAGCAATTTATTGCTTCCAACATAACACAATTCATTTTCATGTGTATTTAATACCTTTCTTTTTTCAGGGTGCTCTTGGCTTACCGGGACCCCCAGGGATCAGAGGAAAACCAGGACCCCCAGTAAGTTTACACATCAAATTTTGCTCACAGTATATCACTGTATGTTGTTGATACTTGATATGCTACAGTACTATTGATATTTGACACTTCTGTGTGATTATGTTCACAGTGCATATAATCCCCTAGAAGTGACCTAATTCAAAATGAACAAAGAATAAGGTTTAAGCTGCTTTTATTTCTAGTGACTGGTGTTAATGAGCGAATCAGATCCTAAAATGTGAGACTTTATTACAACAATCAGTATATGTATCAAAGTTTAATAGAGTGCTTAGGTTATTAGATATTCTGTGACAGCCACTGTGTGGGGGAGTGGACATGTAGGTAATATTTGAAACAAATCCACTGAGAGCTTTGGGAACTTCCAGATGACCATTTAGACTAGTTGGATTTGGAGGGAATGTGTGAGATCTCACTAATAATGGTCAGTCATTTCTCACAGGGGTAGGAGTAGCCATGAATTCCTATATTTACTGATTTTTAGCAACTTTAAAGGCATCTGTGCACTGCTGACAGTTCTGCTGGGTTTTTAAATGTTGAAGCAGAGAAGGCATACTGCACAGGGTTACCTGGCTTTTCCTCACCTCTTTTTAGTGCTAATATCTGTCTCTTTGCAATATATAATTAAAAGCAGCCAATACTCACTCCAGTGTCAATTTTCTTATGTACAATCAAGCCAATAACTGGTAAACCTACTTAGACCTCATGGATGTCACAGGCCCTTAAATTCAATAACAAACACCTTCCTTGTCCCATAGAATTTATAGTATAAACACTAAACCTACAATAAACTTTTACAATTTTGCTTAAGCTTAGATGGAAAAAAATGTTTTTTGTTTTTAAAGGCACAAGAATTTTCATTTTAAGATAAGCATGTGCATCATCCTATTCCTGAAAGAGTTGTGGATTTTAAGCTGAATGTGACTAACCTTGTGACTCATGTTAAATTAAACTATGAGACCTCAGTCCCACAAGTAATAGAAATTCAACTTTGTAGAAAAAATTTATAATGAAGTCATTCATGTTAAAAATTAGAGAATCATTTCCCTGGTCAGACCTTAATTTTGCTCAAGTGGCATCTTGTTGTGGAGGGAGAAGGCTTGTGAAAATGTGGAAGAACAGATACAATTTAGAGAAATATTTTGGCTCATTTTTAGATGGTTTGAAATTTGTCATTAATTAAAATTAAATTAATTAATAAATTAACTAAATAAAATTAAATTAATGTAATGTCCATTACATGTGGACCTAATTTTATTGATATTAATCACAGAACTGCCATTTCTTTGGCTACTTAAAATATATAAGTGTGAAACCAATATCTGTAACAGTTACTTTCTGGAGATTTAAATAATATGTAGTTTTTATTGTGAAATCAGCTATATATTTAAAGGGGGTTTTAATATGGTTCCTCCCAAAACTCCCTGTTTTCTCTGTCCTCAGCTAATTTGATTTTTTTTGGTTGCTACTTCAAAGAGATATGAAGAACTAGTTTTATTAGTGTCCAAAGGGAGAGGCAGGTATAAAATTTCCTATTTAGTGAAAAAGTCATCTCAACATTTCTGTTGGCCTTTTTGTTGATAAATATTTTTTAAATCCTCATAACCATCTTTGTTAAAAATAAATTATCATCAGAAATCTTAACTGTTTGGATTTTTTTCAAGGGGAAAATTGGAGAACCTGGACCCCGTGGACTGTTGGGTCCTCAGGGACCTGAGGTAAGAAATTGATAGCAGTAAATTGAATGGCAGTTCTAAATTATGAAAATAAGAGGTAAATGGGTTTTCTTCATATAAGACTGTTTTCTTAGTTGAATTAGGAAAATCTTTTTATAGAGTCATATTTTATTAATTCTCCTCCATAAAGTGCAAAAGATTCTAGCTCATAATTTTTTTTGCAAAATATTAATGTACAGGATCTTTGAATGCAAAGTAGTTCTTCGTTTGCTTATGTGATTAGGATTTTCTGTCTCTTGAATCCTGTTGTTGTGGGGTACACTTGGAATGAGACTCCTGATTTCTCAGGCATGCTTCCATTTGTAAATGGTAAAACATGTTTACAAATGGGATTTTCCCTTTTCCAAGCCTGGTTACATATTTATCACTTACAAGAAATACAAAGAACAACCACCAATTACCCGGGAAGTGTTGTCTAGCAGTTGAATCTAGAAGTGAAGTTTCCTAAGAGCTCCTGAGTGTTATGGAAGTCTACACAGAAACTGTCAGTCTCCAAATTGTCCCATTTTGGTGGTTTTTTGCATTTATGCCACAGACTTTAAGGAAAAATGCTGTGTTCTGTGCCAGGAAGAAATGTTTATACACAGACACATGTATTTGCTGGAGAGATGAATGCAGAAATCATGGATTGTACTTTCTAATCAGCCTCCTGCAATGAATGTATTTTGGAGGTTGTTTGGTTTGTGGTAGGGTTTCTTTGTTTGGGGTTTTTCCTTTTTTAAAAAAAAAAAAAGGAAGATATGTATTAACAATGATCTTTTTTCATGAGCATATCTCCTCAAACCAAGGCTCTGTGTTCCTACCTTTCTTATTAGGCAAAAGCCCGTGCTGAGAGAAAACTCACTGGAAATAGCATTGTAGCAACACACGGTGGTCTTGTCAGAATAAGCCTCTCTGGTTTAGTCAGAGGGTGTGCAGAAGACACACAGCCTGTGCATGTTGTCCACAGCTGCCACCCCAGTGGCTCAGGATTTTAGATTTTTTGAGCCTCTTCATTGTTAACAAAAGAGGAGACCCATGCATGGTCTCTGCACAGCAAGGGGACCTGAGGCAGGTTAATTCCAAACTGCTGGTCTTGAGGCCTGTGTCCTGCTGCCTCTGCTGGTAATCCTTCATAGTTCTTTATTCCAACACACACATGCTACTCTTTTGTGTCTGGAGAAAAGATCGTTCTGGACTGGGTACCCTCAGGGCAGATATGGATGGGAATCTTTCTGTCTGAAAAGCTCAGCATTTCCCCTTGCTCAGGAGTGCAGAATTACTTCATCATTAGAAGACAAATAAAGTGCATGATGTTAGATAATTAAAACTTTGCTGTCCAGGTACTTTTTTTTGAATAATTGTCTGCAGAATGGCTGGTTTAAAACTACAAATCAGTGTTTCTCTTAACTTCAGTCACACGAGACAGGTCCAAATAAACTAAGAAGTTTTTCCACCTTTTACTTCATAAAAATATGGTCACCATATGGCAAAATAGAAACAGAAGCAATGTAGCGTAGCAGCATACTGGGATTTTGGACAAATTAAAGATACTGGAAGTTCTATCTTGAAAGGAATTTAAATTAAGAAGCCTTCCTGTTATGTTGTGTTATAAAAATAATCTAGTTGTCAGAAGTTTAGACACAACCGACTATATGAAATATGAGCAAATAATGTAGATTTTTCCACAAGAAAAGCCTATTGTCATGTGTCTGATCATGTCTCTTCCAAAGCCAGACAGCTAGCAGGTCAGACGGGGCTGCTTTCCTTCTTCCTATTTCATTATCTGAATGGTCAGACTTCCTGTGACCCCATGTCGAAAACACACATTATATCCTATACAAAATGATCCCTTGATGTTTCTGGAAATAGAAGAATGTGATGAATTAGTGTTTTTCAAGGAGAGTATTTTGAATTTAGTATAGATGTGACAATGCATACCATATGCCTTTTATGAAAGATTTTATTTCTATAAACTCCAAAGCCAAACCTATGTTGGGATTTGTTGGACTTTGCTGTGAACAAGGCTGTGTCTGCCCAGTGGCAGAACCTTTCAGACTCTACTTCCAGCTATTTCTCTCTTCTTTTGTGCAACACTAAGACAGTGGGATTTAGAAATATTCCCTGTCCCCATTTTTTTGGGGTACATGTGAAACTGGGGATCCTTTAGTCTTTCCAGTTACACATTTGAGTGTTTCCTTTCCAGTGTAAAGAATAAGTAGCCTGTCCCTGATTTTCTTCCCATGTAAACTGCTGTAACTCTGGCACTACAGCAGCTGAAGTCTGTATCTCTCACAGTGGTGGGAGCAGGACAGGCGGACTCTGACAATCCTCACAGGGTTTTGTGGTTTTGAATGCAGATCACCAGTGAATTGCTTCCTAAATCTTTCCTCTGCAGCTGTGCAGCCAAGGTACACCAGGTCAGAGTTGAAATAAGCCACCCACCTCTAGCTAGGGTCCATTTGAGACCTGCAGTGCTGGTGGCCGGAGCGGGCAGAGGGAGGGACAGAGGTCTCGCTCTATCACTCTGGGTGGCCGGACAGGGGTTGGCTGCCAAGTGATTTTTTCAGTGCAGAAGTCCTGCAGTGTCAAGCCAAATTCTCTTCTGGGTATGTTTCTGCAGAGCCAGGGTCCATCACATGCCTGAATGCCTGCTGCTCACAAACCACTGGATATACTCAGTGAACACTTTATGGAGTGTATTCTTCATCAGCTGACACTGTGCTGCTTTGTCATGCATCTGAAAATGAACCGCCAAAATATGAAATTTCTGTAGAGCTTTGTTTTATTGGTATGACAACTTGAAAGTGCTGATCTGACTGTTTTAACTCAGTGTCTCTGTTTACTATGTACAATAAAGTATGCAGTGCTTATTGTTAAAGTGAGTGAAATTAGACAAGCCTTTAACAACAGGCCTCCACATGTATTCAGAATATTTTGTAGCTAAATTTTGCTCTAGGAATTGCATTTGATCATCCCCCCCAAAATGAGGGTGATAGTACTCTTGAGATGTGCCTTCAGAGTGTTATAAATAGGTTTCATCTGAAGCAGAGAGAATTAGTCATTATCTTCAATAGAACTTTTTTCATCTGTGCAGTATTTTGTTCTGAAGTCATTAGCTTATTCCTTCAGGAAGGTACTTGTATGGGACTCAGCTGGTGTGTTTCATGTTCAAGGCAGTAGCCTTACAAAAGAAAGGATACCTTCAAATAACGGTAAAGAGTCAAAAAGGCACACATTTTGTAAGTGAATCAGTGGCTGCTTTGAGGTGTTCATTTAACAAAAACGTTATTCTTAGTGCATGTTTCACATGTATTATCACATGATTTTTTGAGTTTTTGCAAACAATGCCAGGTGTGCAGTGATAGCATAGCCTTTTGTTTCAGTATTGCATCAAAAAATTTGCATGCAAATGACTTGTAGGAAATATAAAGATAATTTTTAAAGGCTGAATTAATTTCATTTTCTGGCATATATCTGAGGAACTGCTCTTGTTGTAGAATTATGTATAGCTCTCTCAATAGAGAGCTTATACTCTCTACTTGCCTTTGCATAGAATCTTCATCTGGCCTTTTCCCAAAGTTCTATGTCTGCATAACACATCCTTTCAGAAGAATAATAAACACTTTCTGGAGAATTGTAGTTTTTTTGCAGAAACCTTCCTTTTGTGATTTGATTATGATAATTAATAATGAATCTCTAATAAGGTATCTAGTTCAGTAGCTACATCCAGTCAGTCTTGCTTCTGAATATTTGTTCTAAATTCTCATTGAAATGAATTGCAATCTGTGATTGAATGAACTCTTATTGGAGCAGGGAAACCAGGTGACTGAAGGGACTACTGCACTCCTTGGAGGCATTTTCCCTCCATGGTGCCCTTCTGCCTGTCCTTGTCCTGGTCCCCTTGAGGGTAGCCAAGGCCATGAAGATGGGTGGCCAACAATGCTGGCAAATGTCATGTGAAAACAGTCTGAAGTGGGATTCTGCAAATGTGAGAGAATCCCTTGGAAACTGAGTGTAATGTCTCAACATTTCTGATTTTCTGCTTCCATATTAGCAGCCCCACAGGAAAACAAAAGAAAAGCAAATGCTTTGGCAGAGTGCTCATCTGTGGGGCACTGAGACATGCCCTAACATAGTAATAACTTGGTCATATCTGCTTGTTTGTTTTTTTAAATTAAACGTTATATTGATAAATGTGAGCATAAATATGTTAATTTTATATTTAAGAGTTCAGTACAAAAAGCAAGGTTTCCACTGCAAGGTTAAAGCACATTTGTGTTACAACAGTTGGCACTTCAGCTTTTTCTGATGCCACGTATCTTTTGATTAAATGAAGTGGATTCTAAAGTGCTTTGCTGGCAAAAGACCACATCTGTAGCAAGATTTTGAAAATAATTTGTATCCTACCAGCTGCTGGGCTTCTGGCTGATGGAAATTAAGACTGCATTTCCTTAGAAGAAGTCATAATACCAAGGGCTGTTTTGTTTTGAATAGTCTCTGCTGAAAACTACATTGCAGCTGGAAACTATACATTAATCTCCTGGCCTTTCACTTATGGAAGAATAATGAATTTTCAATCTGGAGTAACTTCTCAGGGAGCTGGCTGCTGAATAACTCATGGCAAATTTAGGTATTGCTAGAGATACATTTCACTTCGCTACGAGGAATCTGAATGGCAAGCACCGTTGCTGAGGTGTTTCAAGAGCTCCTTCCTGGTTCATTCTTTTTCTGGAATTCCCTAAAGTGTCTGTTTTTGTCCTGGATTATTATACTTATTTCATGGATTATTAATGTGAGAACATCTTAGAGACATTGTTCTAATACTGCCATAGCATCTGCCTTTTCTCCATGGTAGAGCTCAAGAAGAAAATTCTTAATCCATCTTCATAGAAAAGATGAAAATTATGAGGATTTTAAATTTTTAAATGCATTGTTTAGTGTTGATGTTCTCAAGCCAGTAACCCTCTTGTCTCCTAAAATTTTGCATGACATGAAAAGATTTCAAAATACCTTGTTAATTCTATCTGCAATAGTACTTGTCCACACCTTCATCTCATGGTACTTACTGAATTCCCTCTAGAAAAATGTAAACAAATAAATAAAAAAAGTAGATCTAGTCCTTTATAAAAGCATTAGAATATTTTTCAATTAATATTTTTCTAGGAAGATTGTTTTCTGGAATGTTTATTGCCAAAAGGAAATTTGTTAGTGTCAGCATTTAGCATTTGTTCACTCATTAGAAATGTAAAGATTTACAGATATATGAAACATTTGACCTCTTGGTAACTATTTAAAGTCTATAAATAAGTAAATTTAAAATTAAGGGAGAACAGGCTTAAAAAATCCAAGGAATTGATCTAACTCTTCAATGTATTTCAGTAGATAGCAGTGGCCAGGATTTAAATGAAAACACTTTCTCTTTTGAACTGTATAGAAATCAAAGATGATGTAAATGAGTGGTTTAGGTATGAGACTCAGGGCCTTGGTCACATGTAAATAATATGCTCTGTGCCACCTAGAGGCATGTTGGCATTGTTGCACAGCTCTGCTTGTAATTGCTGCTTTATGGCAAAAGAAGGGGGAACCACTGTGATGTATTGTGAAATGTTTAGTGTTAGAGTTATTGTGCCTCTTCTGAAAACTCAGACCATTTTTACTCTTTAGTGGTTTCCTTTTAGACTCATTAGCATCCAAGTGCTAAAACTGATTTTAAAAAAATTGTTCTGTGTATGTGCTTTTTGTTTCCATTATTGGAAAAAGTATGCATGCATTTTAATCTGTAGTGATTTTCTCTTAATGAAGAAGGAAATTTGTTTTTCCTAGTGTTAGACCATGGGTTTGCTTAGATGTAGTAATAAATATTTTGCTCAGAAGAAGTGTCAGTCTTGCTGTTTTCAGCTGGTCAGAATTTCATGAAATGTGGAAGTTTATTAAAAAAGCCAAATCAAGTGCTATCTTGGCACAGGACTGAATGAGCAGTGTGCTAGCTAAAGTGTCAATTACCAGTGCTTTATTTTATCCTACAAAAAATAGGATCATGTATCCTTTCTGGATATTAATGAAATTTAGCTCACTACTGTATTTCAGAAAGGTTAGCTGCACCATTTATTTTCCCTTAAAATATACTAATTTCTTCTACAGCAATCTAGCTGTAGCTGAATTCCTCAGACATAGAGGCATCCTCATGGTGTCCCAAGTCAGTGCCTACTGGCTACGTGGTTCATAGTGATAATTTTAGTTGATTCCTTTTTTGTACATGCTCACTTTTTCTTTACTAACAGCTTGACCTACACTAAAGTCTATTTCACAAAAGGCCTGCTCTGAATAATGCTACATGCTGGTGACCTTCAATTACTGCCAGCCAGACCTTGATTTTCACATTGCTGATTTGGAGACAAAAGCCTTCTTACCTTTTTCTTATCTTGCAATGATCTCATCCTTAACTTGTGGCCACAGATTAAGGGGCTTCAGCCACTCTCTAAACTTTATGAAAAAAATAGTTGAATTCATAAGTGCAGGACCTGGTGCTGGCTGCTTTGTGGTGATTTTTTTGTGCCTCCAAACCAGTCCAATGGTTTAATTTCAAACATTGCTTAGTGGATAAAAAGTCTTATCCTAAGAGAAATTAAATCCATGCTGACATCTGCTAAATTGAGTTTAACAAGAGCTGCCTAAAATCTGTCACTTATCCAAGTCCTTTCAGGGAAACATAATGGATTTTGACATTTTTTGGAATGGTAGAACAAATTTTATTTCTTGTTTCTGTGACTCAGGTTTATTAAATGAATGAACAGAATCAAAACAAGTACATAGAAAACATTCCTACTCTGCAAATCATTTGTCTGTATGATTTCTTTAGGGTTTTCCAGGAGATATTGGTGTACCTGGATTAAATGGCCCTGAAGGTCCTAAGGTAAGATTATA
Source organism: Certhia americana (assembly GCA_018697195.1). Lineage (NCBI taxonomy): Eukaryota > Metazoa > Chordata > Aves > Passeriformes > Certhiidae > Certhia > Certhia americana. The sequence goes on along the minus strand of CM031864.1, from coordinate 15,405,214 downwards.
TGAAAACCTATTTAAAATAACAGTAAATAGTGTTAATCTCTGAGCAAAAGGCTCTGAGAGGTGGACATTGTCATTATGAGAAGATAATCTTACTGTCAGAATGAAGGTACTTTGCCTCAGGTATTTGTATGAGGAAGTTATTTGAATGTTTAATGCTGTCCACACGTTTCTGAGAGTAATTGCTGTGCTAGGTGGAAGCATTAGTGGCAGAAGAAGTTTCAGAAAATTCTATGTACATAAAAAGTAGCATATATTTCACATGTGTTTAAATAGAATGCATACCAAATGTATGCAGGTCTTTTTATTACTCAGGTTCCACCTGTACTAAAAATTATTTTTAACAATTTTTAAAAGAAATAGTAGTTGAAAATGTGGAAAATGTGTAAAATTGATGCACCAGATTATGGATAAAAAAATAGATATAACAATAAAAGATAAAACTGTGCCAGAATAATTTAACTTCTGCTCTTTAGTAGACTAAGATTTTAAACCTGACTTAAGCAATAATTCACATTGACAGAGTTTATAATGAAGCTTTGAATAAAGGCAGAGATAGGAAATTTTTGTTGAATTGAAAATGGTAGAGACTAATACAAAAAGTGCAGGTGACTCAGAAATTAACCCAGAGGAAAATGATTGAATATCTAAAGATTGGCTCCTTGTTGAAAGGCAAATACCAATGAAGTTCCTCACTCATCAGCCTTGGGGACTATTGTTACATTGTATTTTCTCTGGTAAATAGGCAAAAGTAGTACAGAATGAAATCTGTATATGAAACAAAGTTGAGAATCTTTAGATTATCTACAACAATGCACTTTTTGCTAATTCGTTCTGCTTCAGTTATTTCAGATTGATTCATGCAAGGACTAAAACAATAAATCCTGTTATTAACTTAGACCAAAGACATTGCCAGATCTCTCTGAAATGAAAGCACAATGATGCAGTTTGAAATTAAGTGACATTGTAGAACACATGAGGCAAGATGTCTCATTAAAGCCACTGCTCAAAGCTTGAGAAGGCTTTATCTCTGTAGTACATTACTGGGCATTTTAATTCTAGGGTTCAATCAAGTGAGACTAGAGGTGGAAATGATACTTGAACGGCTTTATTCTGAGAGACAGTTTATTAGACCAAAATGAAGGCCTTTTTTGACCTTTAGGTAAACCAGAGGGCAGAAACTGGTGAAGCAAAAGCACTGTGCAAGACCAACAATATCATTTGTCCAAGAACAAATCACACAGGTTGTCTATGAATAAACAGACATGGAAATTGCAACATTGTCTATTCACAGTTGTGAAATTCTGTAGCAGACTAGTCAAGAAAATATAGGGTGGGGAGCAGTAATTAGTTTGAAGATGTGGTCTTGTTTGTACCCAGAAGATTGTAACAACACCTCCATGCCAAAGGTGATCATTTTGCCTAGGAAGGCTGAGAGCTGGTTATGTGATGGAGCAAATTGAGGAGAAGTTAAAATGTGTTTCTAGAGGGTGTCCACCTTCAATTCTGATTTATTTCTTTGCTAACTTGTTTATGTGCATAATGTTAGCAGCCTTATATGAATGAGTTTGTCTGACCATTGCAGTGGCAGTTGCTCTTGTGTTTCTGAGTTACCAGGGTGTTTACAAAAAAACCCTGTGGTGATGAAAGACTCTGTCTAGGATCTCGGGAAAATACCAGACAAGAAATATGACAATTCTTGAACTGCAGTTCAGATTTAATTGTCCAAGGTTATACCTGAGTGACGTAACAGATCCAATCCCTGCTGCTCACTTTCTTCAGTGAGATCGTATTGTTGTGCACTATATCCAATGAGTTTTTATTAATATTCTGTTGATGTTTAATACATTTGTTACTGATTTGTTGCCTTTTCACAGATTCCAGAGAAAAAGGTTGCTAAGAGGTGGACTACAAAGTTTGAGACTCCATGTTGCTTTGATACAGAATTTACATAGCTGAACCAGATTCGGTGCTCTCCAGCACATTTGGTATTAGAGACAAAAGGCTTAGACAGCCTGCCCTAGTCAGGAAGAACTGATGGCTTACATTTGAAAAGAAGGATTACCAAACTTGAAAAACTCTTATACTGCTCCCAGTAATGAGGGAGAAGGTCTGCATAACTTTGGAAATGTTTGGCTTTGGGGATTCCCAGCTGCCTTGAGTTGACTGTAGTTCTAAGATTTTCCTCCAGCTTTTATTTTTAGAAAACTGTTCTCACTGTGCCACTATTTTCCTCATGTTTTTGTTTATGCTTCCTCAGAAGCAATACCTATGTTAAAAGCCAAAAAAGCAGGGTAAGCTTTATTTTTTTGCAATTGGTGTGGGATAAATTCAACTTCTTGGAAGCTTAAGCTCTATTGAGTGTGATCAGCTGTCCCTAAATGCCAGTAGAAGTTTTGGATTGTAAATTTCCCCCAAATTAGTGAAATAATCAGCAAATCTGATCTCTCTAAATCAGTGTTCAAAGGATTTATTATGTAATTTGGTCTACAGAACATTACTCAGCTTGGAAACAATATTTTAGAAGGTGTTTGATCTTGATCCACCACTTATTAAAAAAAATAACAAAACACACTTTTTTTAGAAAGGGGAATAAGAATGTTTTTAAGAAGTTCTGAAATAACTTCGTTTGTTCCCTGTGTTACTCTTTGCAAGTATTTATGCTCTTTTACCAAGAAAACTAAGAGGAAAAGATGGTCAGAATGTGCTGACTACCACTGTAGTTTTTCCAGAAGTGTGTGTTGTACCATGGGAGAAGCTAAGAACTTCTGTCCCTCGTTAACTTATGTTTGTAACACATTTTAATAAAGTGATTATTAAGATTTTCACCTCTTCTGGAGGGGATGGTCAACTAGGAAGTTCTGTATGTGAAATACAGGATAGCCCATTTGCTGACTCCTGGTTTTTTTCCAGACACTTTGGCATATATGTAATGACTACCTTCATTTTCTGTTTTTGCCTGAAACCCCATGGAGGAGATGGAAATGTCATTTAGTATTAATACTCAGTTTACAGTCTGAAACTTCTTCTGGATGCAGTTAAGTGAAGTGGAAGGGTGTGTACAGTAGCAGTGCTGCTGCCATTTCCACTGTGCAGTTACATTGCACTGAAATCCTTATCTCCTACCAGGCTTAGCTGTTAGAATAAAACAACAGTTATGCCAAGGAGAAAATGTCACTACTAACCATAGAAGAATATTACTTATGTAATGCTGCTGAAAGCCCTCTTGTCATTTCTGTGGTGGTGTGTCAACCAGCACTCTGTCCCAGACTGATGGCTCTTCGATGAAACTCACTACCTTGAGATGGCCTGTTCTGTTTTTCTCTACCATTTGACTTTGCCTGCAGAGTAAATTGTTACTGGACCAATGCCTGGACCAATGTCTAGACTTCAGCTTCATTAGTACGCAGTTAATAAGGCTTACACTTTCCCACCATTGCTTTCTTCAGAGGACAATCATATCTCTCCAAAAGGGCAGTTTCTTTGTTCTTGTTGATTTATCTGATATTATTAAGCTTAGGTTTCCCAGAACATTAATATGTTTACACTCTTTGGTGTTTTTATACTATGCCAGGTCAAGTGCTTTTCCCAATTATCCCCTTGTAATTGGGATGCCCAAGGGTTTTGATGCACTGCTAGCTGCAAAGTCTTTTTAACAAAGTTTTGAAAATGTTAGTGTAAGCAGTCATGAAAACTCCGAGCTGGCAGAGGTTAATGTGCTTTATCTCTGGATAGCTGATTATAATCCTAATAGAAAAATAAGGGCTGAAAATCTCAAGTAGTTTTGGACAAGCTAGTTGTCTAAATTAACTGTAGTTTCTTTCCACTGTAATGTTGTCAACACATGTTATTCTGAAGACAGCTCTAATACAAGATATGCACTTTGATTGTGCTTTAATCTTAATATGGTGTGCTTTGCCTCTTTAAAAAGAAAGAAATTGTTTTATCATGTTCAAATATTTTCTCATTTCCTTCCCACAACATAAAAAGAATAATGCTTCAGATAAGTCTATGTAGAAGTTTTTATGATGCTTGATTTTATGCATCCTTGCCTGGCTTTCTGTGGGAAATACTCTGAACAGTGGTAAGAGATTAAGTCTGCTACATCAGTTCTGGGTTTTAATCCAGGTTTGTAAGAGGAGAGAAACTAGACCAACATGATTTTCAGTTGATGTAAGTTCTCACTTTGTTTGTTTGGATATTTAGGGAGCTCTTGGTGACCGGGGGCCTCCAGGGCCACAAGGCCCCAAAGGAGTTGAGGTAAGATGAAAAAATTATCCAATTAAGAGATTATGTTTCAAACTTGTCAGGGGTTAAGAGGGTTAAAAAGCAATGGTTAAGTATATATGGTGTTGCCATGCAAAATTTGAAGTTTCTTTTGCATTTTGGCAAGTGCTTTAAAAAGTTTTTAGCAGCCTTATGGGGCTGTGCATCCATTATTATGTGGTTTATTTTAATTTCAGTGGAATCTCAGATCATATATGTCCAGAGCTAGATGTGGTTGTTTTAGTTAAACTGGGGAGATGGGAGGGAAGGGGGTTAGCAGTATGGAAATAGAAAGCATATACCAATTTAATTACAGTGTCCTGGATACTCTTAAGTGAACACTTAGACCCCTATTTTCTGAAAGGGGAGAAAGGCAGTACTTCATCTTATAGATTCATCAAGTATTCTTAATTCATCATCATAAAAATAAAAGCTTATATCTTGGATGCTAAAAATAATTAACATTCAAAATAAATTAGTTGGTGATTCTGAAGATAGACCTCTAGGCTTCTAAGCTAAATGATGGGCTTCTATGACAGATATTGAGTGAGTAAAAGCTAACAGTGGCAAAATGGTCTGTTTCCAGGAGTTTCTATCAGACTTGGACTCAGACAAGCACATATGAAACTTAGGATGATATAATAAATACCAACAGTTATCTGCAGATTTTCTTTTTTTAAAACTAGACTTGTCATCAAGATCATTGAAGTCCTGATTTCTTTTAGGGAGAAGTAGGACCAGCAGGATCTATTGGAGGAGTCGGCCCAAGAGTAAGTATAAGTAATTCTGTTAGAGCAGGCTATTTTTCAGTAGGAGTACTGCTTTGAAATGTAAATTTGCTGTGAGAAGTGACTGTGATAAAATGGCATCTCCTGATGAATGTGTGTTTTTTCTCAGAACATGCTCAAAGCAGAGCTGGGTGGGGAAGTGATTTTCCATACAAAGATTTTGAAAGGAAATTACTGCTGTAGTGCACAAAATATAATGTTCCTCTGAGACAGGTGAAACTGCACTGCACTTCCTAGGGACTGAACCAGCTGATACATCAAAATATTTCCATTGGGGAAAAACCTGCTCAGCTCTCAGGGAGAAATATAAAGGATGTGTGCTTTAAGAAATCTACCAGAAACCTGGCAGATAGTTACTGCCATAGTAAAATAATAAAGCTGGAGCATCACAATGCTGTAAATGCTGATGTGTTTTGAAAGATAGAAGTTTAAAACTATCAACCAATTTGTTTGTTAGCTATAAAAATATACAGCTGTCTAAGAGTATTTCAGTGAACTTGAAGCTTATTTTCAGAAAATTTCTACGCTAAAATGGATACTGACCTGCACTAGGGATTACAGGAGTGCCCCAAAGTTTATAAATGTAATTTGATCTTCTGCCTTTACATGATTTGATTGTGTGTGGTAAGCACTGACTTGGCTTTCATTCTGGATGACGTCCCAATTCTTGCATGAGTTTGAGAGTCTTTTCTCTGTTTTCTGCTTTTAGACTGGATATATGCCCATGTAATTTTTCAGTAGCTAGTCAAAGCTGGGAATTTGCTCTCTGTTAAAAATTATAATAAAATATTTATTTGCCACATTGATTAGGTGTTAAGACAAGCCCACACCAAAAAAAAAAAAAAAAAAAAGGCAAAAAACCAAACACAAAATCCTCCTAGAAAAGTCTCTTTGTTTTTCAACTGAGGAAAACATACAAAAAATTAAACAGAATTTCAGAATATTCTGTAACATAGTTCAATATTGAGTTTAATCTGTCTGAGCTTCTGCCGAAAGCCTCATGGAAATTTTTATTTTGGCTGCATCATCCTTTGAGTCTCCTCCTTGGGCAGGGCTTCATGGCTGGAGAGCAACTCCCATGTTGTGCTGTGGCAATTGGAAAAGAAGATGCTGTAGTGGGTGACTCATGGGCAGTGAGGCACCTACCTTCACATCCTCCACGTCTCAGGCCACCATCAGCTGGTGTCAAAGTGACCCAAGAGGAAAAATTCTTGTGTAACCTAGCAACCTGAAATTTTTTTAATCTATTTTGGGTCAATTTGACCTAAATTATTTAGGTTTTTATTTGTCTCAGTGGGAAATGTGCACACCATTGGCATGTATTACAGCTCTCTGATTTCTCTCTCGCAGTAAGCTGTTGAGAGCAGAGTATGTGCATCTGAGCCCTGAGCCCCAGGGTTGCTGTCTCTAGACATTTTTAGTAGCTTGCTGTATGCCCTCCTGAAAATGAGAGATAGGGGGGAAAGGAAATTTGCTTGATGGGCAGCTCTGCCTGTTTTTCCTCCTTGTCCAGAGGCCCACAGGCTCTTTCCTGGGTTCTATGATTTCTCTTGGCTCCAGCTCTTTCACAGCTCCAGGCCAGCTTGTTTGCACTGCTGCTCTGCACTCTGCTCCCATCTCTGCTTGTTCTTGGTGCTTCACTCCCCATGTAACACACACTGTGATTGTGTCAGTGAGAGTCACAACCATGGCTTAACTCTCACTCTCAGTGTAGCAGGACAAGTCAGTAAGCTGCTGAACACATCTGTCTTTTAAAATTATGCTTCCCTGACTGCAATTTCATGTTCATTTGATTTACATAGCCTTTGCTTCCATTTTCCCCAAAAGGAGTTCTAAAAAGTGAATGTTTCATCTGAAAGTAAACACTATCCCAACTGTGTTGTCACTGCACTAATTAAATAGCCATGGGGGCAGAGGAGGTCCCTGAGAGGCACCTGAAGTGGTCTGGCCGTGCATGGCCCCAAGGCACAGTCAGCAGTCAGCTCTGTCTTTAGCTGACAGATGTGTTTAACTTGTGCTTTGCAGCCTCCAGGAGTGGGAATTCTTCATTCTCCTCATCAATCTGCTTCAGTTGTTTGCCTGGTTTACCGACCTTTTTTGTAATGTTTAGCTGTTCTATCTGAAAGTCTTGCCTGTGTTTTTCCCACTACAACCTTGTTTCCTGCCCCACAGACTTTATTTGTGGGCATGGTTAAATAGGTTTGTCCTCAATTCAGCCACTGTTACCTCGATTTTCTGGGGCTTGTCTGAAGTATGTAAAGTATCATTGTAGGTGATATATTGCAAATCTTTCATTATTCTTATGAAACAACAATGGAGCAGTTTTCTAGTGCTTCTGGAAAGCACTTTTACAATTTCAGGTCAAAATAGCCAGTCCCTAGTTTAGGTTTAGGCATGTGCCAAGCTGGCAGCCATAAAATTTCACCTAATTTTTCTCCCTCCTCCCTCCCCTGCCCTTGTTTCTAACATTTGCTTTAAAAAACATGATAGAGACCAAAAACCCCTGGGACCCAGCTGACCAATGCTGCCACCAAAAAAGACCATCTCCTGCTGGAATAGAAGTGAATACAGGGGTTATTAGTCCAGCTCGAAAAAGAATTTCCATGTGTGTAAAGCAACTGGAGACAAATCTGGGGATGTTCCCCTGCTTACTCAGGATATATCTCCATTCCAAGGACCTCAGTTTGTTTCAACTTGGGAAGATTTGTTTGAGCTGAATCTGATCGCATCATTTGATGTTTCATTCATTCCTTTGCAAACCTTCCCCCCCATTCTGTTCCAAAGTCAAATACTTACATTCTCTTAAATTAATCCTTCTACAAAAAAAAAAAAAAAAAAAAAAAAAAAAAAAAAGAGAGAGAGAAAAAAAAAGAAAAAAAAGCTGATGTGACTGTGGTTATTCAATTTTCTCCCACTTAACCCTCTCGCTCAAAGGCTATCCAAATATTAACACTGTAACTGTGTAGCTCAGCTCAGTCAATGCAAGCATTGGTGGTTTTGTTTTGGTTTTTTTTTAATCTTCATTGCTGGAGAAGGAAATGTCTTTAAAAGAGTGGAGTTTGCTTTAAACCAGAAAGTAAAAAGGAACTGTTGCAAATTGACTTCTTTCTGAGCTACATGTATTCAACAAAAGCTGGAATTTATATAGTCATAAGATGAGTGGTTTTTCCTGATGATAGTGGAAAATGTTCTCAAATCTGCCCCACACCCCCACAGCAGTATTTTCTGGAAGTGCCTTCCTGTGGGCTGAAGGGATGTGGGAAGCTTATGGAGGGATTGAAATAGAGTGATAGTGAGAGATATTTATACTAATATATACACACCTGTACCTACCAGTTGTGTGGTGAAAGGAAGCACAGTTGGTTGCTGTTTCCTGAAAGAGTAGGGTAGAACTCTCAGTAAATATTTTAGGAAACAGACATTTCCCTTGGGATTACCCTGCCCTGGAAGAGTAATTTTCTCAGGGGTTTGCAAGCAGAAAAGCAGCCATCCCTATTTTAACCTTCTGTCAGTGGCTTTTCCTCCATGTGTAAATGTACTGTATTTCTGTTTAAAGCCAAATCCATGTGTTTCAGATTGCTTTACCAGTTAAATCCACTTGTTCCATTTTCTGATCAACTTCCATCTGTTCCATGTCCTTTGCAGCTAGTACATTGCTGAGGAATGACAGCCAAGAAACCTTTACAAACTGTAACTGCAGTCCAGTTCTCATAAGACTTAAATTATCAAGGTAGTTAATAGGGGCCACTAGTTTTCTTTTGATGAATTGCACTTAAAATATTTTTGTTACAGTCTTACTGTATAGAAATACCTTAAGTTTCTTTACAACAAAGTAGTTAAACAGCTTATAGTGACCTGCAGAAGCTCATCACTTGTTCTTTAAGCCTTGTGTAAAGACATGACTTGCTTTATCTGATTCTCTCAGAACTTCCATTCCTGGTGTTTTCTCCCTGCATTCTTGGCTGTACCATATTTTAGTCCATTGGCAAAACCAAAAATATGTTCCTGAAGTGATTTTATTTGTTGGAACTTGGGCAAAATGAAATCACTCAGGTAGGCAAAGAGAATGAGAGTGATAGAAAAGGGTTAATATGAGAAGTCATGGAAACTGCTAAGACAATACAATTTCAAGCTCTATAGAGAATTTCTTAGATCCCCAGAAACTAACACACAAACTAGTCTGAAAGACAGGAACAGAGCAGCTGAAGCAAAAGAGCCAAATTAAAAAATGCCATTGCTTTTTAAGAAAAGTTTTATTATCTGTTGCTTCAGTTGCTCTTTTCTCAGGACAGTTTATGTGGAATGGAAAACTCTTATTATGGACTCTGGTGATTCAGATTATTCAATTTGCTGGAATAGCCACTGATAATTTCTTTTTAGCACAAATCTGCGTGGGTTTGATACTGAATCATTAAAATGTTGAATTAATTTTCTTTCTCCAGTTGTGAGCCTCCAGCAATCTCATCAGCACATTGCTCAAGAGCCAGGTCCAGTCCCCTGGACCTTTATTTGCTGGAATAGGGCCTTTTCCTCAGAGCAGATGGGGAAAGTTTGTCTAGGCAGGGCTGTGCTGTCCAGATAGCCAAATAGTTAGTCCATATTTTATGTTGTAGAGGAAGTAAAGTATACTGGGAGGGAAAAAATTTCTTGAAAGGGAGACTTAATTAAGTTATAAACATCTAATTGAAAATTAAGGGGCAATGCTTTCTGGTTTGTGTGCCTGTGTGAGTCTCTGTGAGTGAGGACAGAGGGAGAGAAGCATGTTGTAAAGTGCTTCAAAGATCCTGTCACTTTGTGGCCTCCTGCTCTGATTGATGTTGCTGTATTTCTTCTGGCTAGCAGTGTTATTACCAGAGCATCATAGCAACAAGGTCTGCCAGCAGCGAAATGCTAGTGGAGAGAAATGAGGCTCAAAATCATCAATTTTCTCAGGAGAGGGTGTTTGAGCTCTCCTCTTTGGGAGAGGGTGTTTGAGCTGATTTTGTCTGGTTGAGGAAGGATAGTTATGACACCAGTACCTGAAGTCTAAGCATCAAATTTTTTTGGAGTTGAGTCCCTATTCTGCTGGAATTAACCAGGAGAGAATGTTGCCTTTTTTTCTTTTTATATTTTTTTTTTTTTCTCCATAATATGTTTCTAAAAAGTGAAATTGAAATATGTTTCAGTCTTGGATTGTGACAGTTTTCCTCAGTGTTAACTGCTGTAAGGCTTAATACAAATTTTGCTTACTGTTCCAGTATTTGATGAAATATTCAACAGTGTGTTTTCAGACACAAATTTCTAAATACACTTGCTTAAAATCTTTTTATAAAATATTACTAAACTAAAATTTTTAGTGCATTTATTTTGATAGATAAACTGAGATGAAATTATCTTTTTGAAATAGAATATTTACAATATATCATTCTAATCCTTATTTTAGGGAAAGTCAGGACAGAAAGGTTATGTAGGTGATTCTGGACCAGAAGGTTTAAAGGTAAGTGATGATTTTATGCATGAAATAGAATGTATTTGGAATAGTTGTACACAGCTATTTGCAGTGACATACCAGCAAAAGAGGATATAAGCACACATGCTTCCAAAGAATATAAATGTGTATCATACTGATGATTCAGCTTTGTTGCAAGTTCCCATTTTGAAAAAGGAGAAAATTGTGCAGCTGTAGGCGACAGGGATGTGTGAGCAAAGACTACCCCTGCTAAAATGAAATCAAGCAACCTGGGAATGTGAGGGTGCCTGGACTGGGGGGCAGCAAGGGACTCAGAGCAGTTCCTACACTGGCAGGATTTTGGAATTGTGAATGGGGATGAGATGAAGTGCTGCAGCTCAAAAGAGGAGCTTGTGGCAGCAGAATTGCCCAGTGCTGATCCACAATCTTTGTAAACAGCATGCTAATAACTGTTCATCAATTATTAGATAGCTGAGATTATAGTCACAGATAATCAATAGTGCTTATACACCCAGCTTCCACTGTGAAATACATAATTCCAGTTATGTACCAGTGTTATTTTGGAGAACAGAATTAATTCCAGTTATGTACCAGTGTTATTTTGGAGAACAGAATTAATTAATACTTAATGATAGTTTCAAGATTTTGGGGGAAGGGGAAGAAGTTTCATGAAAAGTCAATTTTCCTAATATTTCATTAAAAAATTACAGTTATCAGTAAAGCTAAAGGCAACATTTACCTTTGAAGCAGTAGTGAAATAGTAAAGGTAATTTGCTGAAAGAAAGATTTAAATAAAAAAAGAATAATTCATTTATAGTATTTGCTGACCTAATGTGTTTTGTGAGCACTTAATTGATAGTTTTTTATTTTTGCAGGCAAATCCTGAATACATTAGGACATCATTTTACCCAGTCAAAATTAGCCACTTCGAATCAAAGTTTGTTTTGATTACTTAATTTTAGCTTTTAAAGTTTTAATTGGCAGATGTAATTTAGAAAATAGAAAGGCTCTTAGGAAAACAGAGGGCTTTAATATACACATATGAAAGAAATTACTTTTCTAGTGAACAACATCATCTGTTTTCTACATTTAACAGGGAGAACAAGGAGACCAAGGAAACCTTGGAAAAACTGGTGAAGCAGTAAGCTTGAACTCTCTTTCTGGTTTGATTTTTAATTCTGTTTTATTTGAGAGTGAATAAATAATTTATTGCAGACATTGTCTAATGAAGTTTGCCTGTATTTGAAGCTGTACTATGTCAGTTATACCTTTTAGTCTTTCAAATTCACACTATTTAAAGAAATTTCCCATTTTAAGCCTTTTCCAGAATAAATTCTGCTTTTCTCCCAATGTGTTGTGTGAATATTGCAGGTGGTTGTAGGGATTTTCCAAGGCACGTTCATGTAAGTGAACAAATGATTCTTTTCCAGTTAAATCATTTGAGAGGCTACATTTAGCCTGAGATTTATTTTGCAGGCTTGTTCTGTCTGCACTCCATAAAATCACAGAGCTCAAGGTGACCTTGTGGTGACACGTTGTCCATCCTCTTTGGCCTAGGCAGGATCTGTTATCTTTACATAATTTCTGACAAATATTTGTCTAACCAGTTATTGAAAAGCTCCAAAACCAGGACTTCTCTATTTTTTAAAAAGTTCTTCCAGTTGTGTAACCAGATTCCTTTCTGCTGGAAACAGCATTTTACATATGGTGGTTGTTATTCTGTGCCTCTCATTCTTTCTTTTCAGGCTTAGCAGTCTCGATTCAATTAGCCTGTTGTGCTTTTGAGATAATTTAAGTCACATTCTAACTCCCCTGTAGTCTGTTTCCAATTCATCCAAACATCTCTGACTCCAGCCTACTGCCCAGACTGCTAAGAATACTGAGAGAAAGGAAACATTGCTTCTTACAAGCCTATGTCTTGCGTGGATGTGCTCACTTTTTTTAGTGTGTTGTTATTCAGTTTGATCTTTAGGGGGATAATATATATTTCGTTGTCATTGAGGCCAGTGGTGAAACAGCAAGAGGAGACACAACTATAGTCAACTCTTTAACCTTTCAGAATCCCTTTCCTTCACCTTATTCACCATTTCAATCTGTAACAGTTAAGGTTTTAAAAAAAAAATTGAAAAGTACTAACAGGAAGAGGATGGTTTTTCTCATATGCATGAAATGCTTTTCCAGACATGAGTCCTGATGCAAAATATTCACTCCTGTATGCTTTGGATGCAGATTTTGCTTCCAGCTTCTCAACAGCTTCTGTTTGTAACAAGTAATTTCTCTTTCCCTTGGCACATAGAGTATGGGCTTCTTAATTCACAGATAAATCCACTCCCTGCTATTCAGTCATGGCCCTTGTGCATGAGGACATCTCTGGAATCAAACATGCCATGCACAAAACAAACAAAGTTTGAAAAACAAAATACAAGAGTGAAGTACAAGTGCTACCAACCTCTGGGACAGATTTTGAGATGGAGTCAAAAAAGGTGCGGAGTAAGGAATCTGTCCTTACTGCCTTGTGGAATATGTGTGCCACCAGGTGCTTGGTGACACTAAATGCCAAGAGAAACTGTACAAATAGCAGTAAAAATTGTGCAACTACTGTACAGTTTATTTAATAGTAAAGGCAAAGGGAAAAAAAAGTTGCTAAAAAGTTGATAATAAGCCCAATGTCTAAAAGTTCTGTGTATTTGGTTTCTTGCTTCTGCACCACAACCTCACCAGCTTCCCTTTTTGGCTTGCTTATGGTTTTCTGTTTATTCATTATCTCTATGGACAGACTTCTTCAAATTACAGGATATAACACATTTTTAAGTCCATGGTTAAAATATATGATACTGTTTTTTAGCAATAGGGAATCCATTACAGCAGTCCTGTTTTCCAAATGATAACTAGTGTTTTTCCTGAATAAGCTATCCAAAGAAGCAATTTTGCAATAATAAATCCTGTAAATGCTAAATGCATAGCAAATGACCACATGTGCCTATCTGCTATCCATTCCAAAGGGTTGTACCAATATTTTTCTTCTGTTTCTTTCAATTTGTTTGCTTCCCATGGTATTATTCATCTCTTGTCATTCACTTAAACATCTGCCACTGATCTTTGAGGTGCCAAAATAGTTATTCCTTTTCTGTAGCAGCTTTCCCAGGTCCTGCTTGATACCTGCTTAGATAAGTACAGATGGCAACTCTGCACAAGCAAGGAAATTTCAACAGCAGGAGATTGGACTCTAACACTTGGGTTTTCAGCCTAGTAAGGTGGAATACTTGCTGAAATACAGCTCAGTCAATAGTCTAGAAGCCACTGCATCCAACATTTCTTAGATCACTTGAAGCTGCTGATTCTTCAGAGCACATTTCTGCCAAAATATTTCTGAATGCTTGTCCGCTGTGGAAAGAGAGTAGACTGAATTTATAAGAAGTTCACTGTGCTCATAAGCTTAAATGACACACATTTAAGAGTAGATCAGGAATGTGCTTAAAGTTAGACTTCACACACTATTCCTTAACCAAGTCCTAAAAAAACCCCTGTTTTTCTGGCTACAGCATATGTTGTGTTTGTTTAAAGGGGAAGGGAGGCAGATTCAGGTGGGACTGCTTGGTTCAGCAGAGCCCTGAGCTGTGGTACAATCCAGCAGCTGTTTCTTGCTGCAGGATATTTGGTTAACTGCAGGACCAATTGAAGGTCCAATTGAAGAGGGATTGATTAAGATGGTGAGAAGCAAGGGAACAGCAGACAGAGCAAATGTACACTCTGATGAGACAAAACATTTTGGAAGCCATGCCAAAAGAAACAACGCCTTCAGCTACTGAGAAAATCCCCCTTACATTTTGGGAGAGGAAAATATGACTTTGCTGACATGTGCAAATGGATTTTTTTATGCTTAGATAAGATGCTGTTCAGTGATGGAGAGCAAATATTTGAAACTAACTTCGGGCATCTCATACAAATGATCTGTTTGTTAAAATTACAGGGATGATTTAAGAAAATTATTTATTGAATTATTCAGAACTCATCTGAACTTGAAACAGTTGTTTTCCACAATTGTTTTAGTGTTTGATAATGCTAGGGTTTACCCAGGCTGCATCACTCTGAATGATTAAGTGCAAGTTAATTCCTATTTTTCCTTGCCACCTTTGTTAAAGAAATTCAGCCTTTATGCTTGTGAATTAGAAATCCTTATTGTTTCTACACACATTGAGACAGAGTACAAGGGTAGAACTGTCAGCTGTAGTATGTGCAACTGGTGTCAAAAGGCAGAGTTCATGAACATAAATCCTGGAAAAATAATCTTCAGAAATTATGTCAGCAAATTTCTCTGGTTGCACATAGTTTTTGAAACAACAGAAGGAAACCAAGCTGAAATAAAAAGTGCTTTGCCACGGAAAAAAGCCCTTACAATGCAGCAAAGGAAAACTAGTGCTGTTCAGGCTATCGATGGCAGCTCCAGAGTAGGCTGCAAATTGTCAGTCTGCAGGAGTGTGTGAATGGCAATAAAATGCTGCAGTCAAGCCATATGCCTTATAGCTGAGTTGCTTTTGGGGAGAATTGCCATAAAGCAATTACCACATCTTTCAGAGAAGTAAAAATTAGCTGGATTAGGCACTAGAGAGGCATAATTCAGGGAGAATGGAAACTGCAATTCCTTTTGCTTGAAGAAAAGAGTAAGTGAACTTTATCCGATGTGTTCAGGGTGCTCAACAGGAGTTGTTTGAATTATCCTGAAAAGTCTGGGCTTTAGGGATATACAAAAGAGATTTTTAAACCATAGGCCAAAAGATAAGTCAATTGAGGAAAGCCTTTTTTTTTCAAAGTCTGGTGAATGCATGGGACATTGCCAAGGTCTTCCAAAGAAGGAACTGCTTCAGCTTTCAGAAAGCAGTTGGATAGAGATTATTGTAAGTTCTGTGAAGGACTTAACAGTGAATGGTAATAAAGATACATCTGCATCTTATGTTGTCCTTCTTGTTTTTGTCCTACGTGACCTGATATACTATAGTTCCTGCTGAGAGGAGTGGAGAGAGACGTTACAGTATCTAGAAGTTAGCTTTATCATGCTGTTGCTCATTTTTCTTGAAGGTGTTTTTGCCAGAAGTTCTCTTTATCATTTGGTTTCAGCTAGAGGAATAGTACCTGCACATGGTATCTGTAGTTTAGCTTCCAAGGTTTTGTCAGTGAGCACATCCTGCCCCCACTTTGTCAGGCAGCTTCCCTAAAATGCAAGCATTCCTTTGCAAGTGTTATCAAACAGAATTAACCCTACTTTACACTGGAAGGAAAATTGAATCCATTTATTTCTTTCTTAAAACTGCTGTAGATGAGGTGATTGCTGCCAGTACATTTTGCTTTTCAAATATTCCGGTAGTTGAATTTTTGAGTCCTTTAAAGAATTGAATGAAATAACAGCTGCAATGTACAAACATGGTATATCTCTGTTCTTATTCACTTCCTCCATTGGCTGTAGCAAATCACAGATTTTCACTCAGATTATCACCTCTGATTGATTACCAAGTAACTTCTCAACAGGCAGAAAATTAATAGAAAAATTTTATTGTGACAAGATAGTGGTTTAAATTTATTATGTCATCTCATTAAATGAATGTTGGATAATAATATTTGAGAATGCTGAACTGTAAATGAAATAGCACTGGATTGGAAAATTTTCAGTTATGAAAAAAGTACAACTGGCAGGTAACTGCTGCCACGGGAATGTTTGGAACTAGCTGTATATTAATTTCTCACTACCAGTTTTTTCAGTGGATTACTCCATACTTGGGTTTGCATTAAGTGTACAATGTGTTTTCAATTATTCAACTACAGTCCAACTTCTAACATGGAGCATATGCCCTGGCAAGATGTTTTTGTCTTTCTCAGGCCTGTGCTAGTTGTGAGATCTGGTCTCTGATTCATTTTCCACAAAATGCTCCTGTCAAGAAGGTTTCTAAAATGCTGTTATTATGCTGTTATTGTCGCTGGAGACTTTTACACAAGTCCTTGTAAATGAAAGTTGATGACTTTTTTTTTAGTAAGTTGCTAATTTCTTTTTTTAATCTCTTCAGGATTTTTGCTTCACTTTTTTGTTTTCTAATACATTCAATTTTATATTTGGAATCCACCACTGCTCCCCAAAGGTTTGAAGGGATGCTGGAAGACATTGATTCAACAGATCTGCTTTGGACTGTATTCATTTTCTTACATAAGATGGAGAGAGAGTTGAAACCTCAATCCAGTCCTAGTAGCTGGTCTTTAAAACAAGCCAGTCTAAATCCAGGATTTTAAGAGACACATGATCTTTCAGAAAGTCTGTAGGGAGAGCATCACTTTATGGCTAATATGATGACTGAACAAGATGTTTTGCTCTCTGTGCTTTCTTTTCACTGATACAAATTGTTTGAAAATTCAAAATTCTATTTCTAAGTAAGTTTTTTGGCTCTCTTGCCTCTGTGCATACCAGCCGTAGCATTTTCTCAGATACTTGAACTCTGTTTTGAATAGAAGGGTGGAAGAGCATTTAGTTAACCTGTCATGAATTTCTTTCCCCTTCATACCTTCTGAAGTCCCTGTTGCTGTTAGCATTTCACTGGCTTCACTTCTAGTCATCTTGACTATTGTTTTGCTTTCCATAGATAACCGATTCCAGGCATGCCAAGTTTCTTTTACATCTTTTCTATCAACCATCTTAGTGTTTTTGCTGTAAATTTTCTTAACTACTTTTGAGGAACAGCCAATGTATAGGAAACTTTCTATTTAACAGCCAGCTTCTGTCCTCACTCTGGAGGCTGCCATAGGCTTGCCCTAATGTGCTAGGGAACACAACAGCACATTCACAGTCACTGCTTCCTAGTCATTCCTGCTCTTTCAGCCCAGAGCAACCAAGTTGGGAAGACAGTACTTCTGAACTGAAAAGAGAACTTGATCGGAGGTTGTATATTGAATAGTTCACTGCTGGGGCAAGGCATAGCTCCCTGTCTTTCTGATCAGCATCTTCAGTCCTGTAAACAGTGTGGCATTGGGTGGGAGATCAGGAGTGTCTCTGTGGAAAGAGAATAGGTCTGAGTTTCACCTTGGCTCTAATTATGTCTTCTGTTCTTTCTGGAATAAGGGAATCAAAGTAATTTGCCTTCAGCATTTTGAAACTGTACCTGCTCACCTCTTACCTTGATAAGCAAGAGTACAGGGTAATTCTTTGTCTCACAGATTTCTGCCTGCTACTGAGGCCTGCTGTTGGCTCTGACTGGGAGCTCTCACTCTCAGAGTTCATCACAAAAGTCCCTCACTGCTGCCAGTGACGTCTGGGCCATTGCCTCAGTGCCAATATCACCAGGACCCATCTTTGGCTGTTGCCAAGGCAAGAGACATCTCAGTTCTGACACATAATACACAAGTTCCCACACATAATATATCAGTCCAGTGGCCATAGAGATGCCTGCTTATCTCTTTAATTCCTTCCATAAAGTAATTTGTGCCAGGATTGTCAGCCTCAAAGGTATCTGTATCGCTGGCTCATTGCCAAGTGTTTAAAATGTGGGATTTCCAGCATAGCTAGCAGTCCAAGAGAACAAGTAATCATAAAATCTCTACTTATTTTGCACCTGTTCTGTTAAAGTACTTGAAGTTGAACTGTATTCAAATAATACAGATAAGGGCTGCATTTTTTTTTTTCAAGTAATGCCTTTTTTTTTTTATAAGTTGCACTTCAATGCCAGTGTAGTGCTACTAATGCTAGTCCTTCCTCCACATATAAAGATGGCAATGTCAATGTGTGAATAGATATGACTTTCTTTTTTCCCTTTTTAAAGTGTTACAGGCATTGTACAGTCATGTATTATATCACTACTGGGAGCCTCCACACTTCTGCCATGTTCCAAGAGCAGTCCTGCAATGCACTCAGGGCACTTAGTGCTTTTTCTTTAAGCTCAATGTGTCATATTTTTCTCAATTAGAACCTTTTGCTATACATTTTTTCTTACAGATATCATAATGAAGTAGGTATTGTAAGCAGTGGGAAAAAGGTTTTTAAAAGCACTTCCTCTCATGTTTCCCATCCAATGTAGTCATACTTGTTCTATCCAGTGGAAATTTGTGAGAGAGCCTCAAGGGAGAATTTTTTCATTTTTGAGTGCCTGAAAGGATCTGATCCTCTGACTTCAAAGGCATTTGAGGATACTACTCTTGAAGGGAAAATTCTGACAACACCTGATCCAATATAATTTTTGTTTGGACTGCTTTTTACTTTGTTCCACTGAAGTTACTCCCATTGAAATTTGTGGTCAGACTGAAGCACTAGCAGAGCAATTGTCACCTTTATTTGTATGTTTGTAAAGCTTTTAGCAGTGCAAGATGGAGCTCAGTGGCAGATCTAGGTCAGTACGGTAGTGTTGTGATGAAATTAGTGCCATTTTCCTTCTGGCAGTAGCTATTTGCTGTTGGTGTGCTGAGATGCAGGGGTCCTTCTATCTGGACTGTGAGCCAGGTTAACTCAGCCCTCCCCTTCCCACACGTGCACTTGGACATGGGGCTCCCTGTGGTGGAGAAATGGGCCCTGCTCTGTTGCTGGAGAGCTGCTGGCCATGAGCTCATATAGACATCATGCAAGTAAAAATCTGCTTTCTTTTTATCCAGGGATCAGCAGGCTTACCTGGAGAAGCTGGGCCATCTGGAAGCCTTGGTGAAAAGGTATAAAAATGTATCTGACTACTCAGCAGCTTTGAAAACCATTGGGATGATAAAGTACTGGTGAGAGATCATTTACTGACTATTGTCAGAGCTAATCTTCCTGTAGCTATTTCAGAGCATGGGGATGTAATAATTGGTTATCCAAATGTTCTTATTTGAGGTAGGTATCTGATATCCTTGATTTTACTTCACAGTTAATTTAGAGTTGATAGATTTGATACCTTATTTATATCACTTTACTATACTGCTAATGTTTCAGAGAAACTGGCATGAATTCTACTTGTTTTATACAGTACTCACTGGTTTTGCACTACTACATAATGAAGACAAAAGTAGAAAGGTAAAACTTGGCTGTATACATTAACTGAATAAAAAAGACAAGACTGAGTTTTGTCTGCTGTGCAGTAACAGTTGTGTTTGTAAAAGCAAAGTTTGGCAGACTCAGCGTGACTAAAACAGTATAAATAGCTTAAGTGTATTTGACATGGTTGTATTTAGGTGAAGTATTTTAAAACTGAAAACCAGGAAACTATTACTGGACTGCATGTCAGCTTCAATTATGATAAAAAACATAATTGTTTGTCAGAATGATGCAGCACCATTTGTATTTCTTTCCTGCAGGGCTGGATTATTTCACCTAGACCAGTGTCTGCTATTTAGATATTTTATTGAGAAAGTCTTAATCTACTGTTAGGAATTCCATTACAATCTGATTATAATTTATAGAATCTGTGAAAGGAAATACATCAGTGGAAAGTGCTGCTTTAGATTTAGACAAATCTCATAAGGTTTTAGTCATAATATCTTAGAATTTCATGTTAAAGGATTCTTGTTCTTCATAATTACACTTGGCCCAACAAAGATTAAGTGATACTGCTGCTAGTTCAGCTAGGAGAGGAAAGGCAGTAAAAGACTAATTAATTTATGCAAATGGAAACAAATGGAAGGAAGCTTCTTCATGGTGCAATAATTGTCACTGCTGTGCTGTTTCTGTAGCATTTATTGTCTTCCTCTCTAATGGATTAAGTAGTGCAAGGTAAACATGCTATGTAGATTTAAATGACAAATGTATTTCCAGCATAGTTACAGTACGTAATATAAAACGTAGTGTTATTACTATGTCATGTACACTATTTGTAATAAAAGTGTAATCTTCTGAGGATAATCTACAGCTAAGTCTGATGTTTGGGCTGGATGTGACATGAATGAAAGGTGAAAAGATATGGAAGACCAGAAAGAGACCTTTCCTGCTTCCCTACTCAAGTTGCTTCAGTAGCTGTTGAAGGGCTGGCCTTCCTTTTAGATCTGTGCTTTCCTAATGCATAGTTAGAAAAGAGGAAGAGAGAAACAAAATTTCCTTTTTTCTTTGCAGTTCTGAATTTTATGGATTAAGGAACATCCTATAAATATGAGGCACCCAAGAGAGAGAAAACAGATCTTCCAGCAGAAGTTCTCAGAGGCTGGTGTAGTCAAACCACTTGTTCAGTCTTCTAGAAAGAGAGAAGACAGAGAAACTGTTTTATCACTTTTTCAAAAGGTGGATAGGTTTTTAGGAGGAAGGAATACAGAAATTAAAGGAAATTAAAGTTAAAAAGAGTCTCTGTGCTGTTTCTGAAGGGCAGTCTCTCAACAAATAGTGTGATAAAAGGGGAAGGATATTCAAGGATATTCAATGTTCTTTTTTTTCTTTTTTTTTTTTTCTTTTCCTTTTTTTTTTTTTTTTTTTTTTTTCGTTGAAGGGAGAGCGAGGCAGTCCGGGACCTGTAGGTCCTCCTGGAGAAAAAGGTGTTATGGTAAGTTATAAGTAATGTAGAATCCACAATTATGTTACTTATAAAGGCAGTTTAGTCTCCCAAATGAAAGTTTGTTCTCACCCTTCTGGCTGTACAGACCTTATAGAAGAGTATATTTATGATGCAGGGTTCCTACAAAGTTTCATTTTATAACTTAATCCCCTCTGTAGCAGTGATATTGCGAAGTGATCTGCTGAATGAAACAGCAGAGCAACTCCATTTCTGAAAAATGGCTTTAAGCAGCCTTAATAAAATAAAAGGAGGGAAACTAAAATAACCATTTCCTGTGTAAACTGGGGTAACCCAGGTTATTCTAGTAGGTAGACTAGTAACTAGCATTGCTTCTAATTCTGCTGCCCAAACAGTGGTACCCTGAGTGCCACTCCTGTGGGAGGACTGGCTTCCTGACAACACCACTTGTCCTAAAGCAGGACACAGCACTTCATGCAGCCCACAGGCCATGCCATGGAAATGTGTTGGGATACAGAAATGAAAGACTGCACACATGTGCCCATGGCTGTGTTCTTGTTGAAGTTCTCTAGAAAATGTGCTTAAGGGTTGCCTGTGTGTTTGCTTGCAAGTGCTGTGAACTCCAGAGTGTATGGAGAGCACTTAAAGGTTTAACTGCAAGGAGATGGTGGGGAGTGTATGTGCAACGTGGTAGGTGCTGCATCCATCCTCCCTCCCACTGGTGTGGTTGGCAGGGCTGAAATCTCCATGGCCTTACACAGAAACTGCAGATGTGGGCCCCGAGTGTGGTGCAGTGGGTGGTGTTCTTGCCATGGACAAGGATATAAGGAATTTGCAGTAATTGCTATTGGGCATCCATTAGCAAGGAAGAGATCAGGTACCCTGAGACTGCAGACCAACTAAATGATCCATGCAGAGCCAATGATTTTTGAAATTTTCTGTCCTTCATTAAATCCCTCTAATCTAGATTTACCTTCAACCAGCTGCTTTTGATCCATGGAAAGTTTCTTATTAGGGAGATTAATAAACAAGGATTTATTAATACAGTACCCAGTCTTATCAGCTACTTTTCTTGGACTGTTATTAATGCTTATTGCCATAGGTAAATCCACTGAGGTCATAGCAGAGAGAACCTTTCCCAGTAATAAGTCATTGCAGTCCTCAGACAAGAGTTGTTCTTGGCATTTGGTCTTGGCCAGGTCTTGGGCCTTGGTGGGCCAGGCCCACACCAAGATGTGTCCACTTTCTGTTCCCACTGTCCCAGCCCTCTCAGAAGGGGTTTGAAATTCATCTAGAACTCGGCATCTCTACCAGTTAGTGCCTGTGTGTGAGATAGCTTCCTAAGCTGCTTTAATGGTTACTAGGATATATCCAATGAAGCATTTAGTTTTTAAACAAAATTTTGGGAACAAATTTTGCAAAATTAAGTATTTTTTTAACTTAGGTCCAGTTCTTCAGGTAAGCAACTGGATTTATTACTGTTGCTATAATAACAATTTAGATAAAGCTGTTCTGTCTTTTCTATGTTTATTTTAATTCTAGGGCTATCCAGGACCTCCAGGGGGCCCCGGACCTGTGGGGCCAGATGGATTGCCTGTAGGTATAGGGGGTGCTTTAGTTTGACATAAAATGAATTGTTTTCAAATTTTCATTTTGCTTTGCTGAAGCTAAGAATGGTTTCTAGTTTGTACTGCAATCTATAAAAGTGTCATGAAAATGTACCCATCCAGACAGAATCTGTTCACTTGCTCTTTGCCAGGATGATCTATGAGAGATGGGAAAAGTAATTATATTATTTACTCATCCATTTAAAAATCACTCCATTGAGACAAATAGGGAAATAGAATTTTGCAAGGATGGTTGATAATTGCATAATATTTCTAAAATTCATTGGTGCCTAATATAGTTTAAATATATTCATTCTGTTTCATTTCATTGTTAGTCAAAAAAAAGATTATATTTTAATCTGCTGTGTATAATTGTTATAATTTGTCTACCATGTGTCTTCAATACAGATAAAACCTGAACCTTTTATCGGAAAGAATTCATGGTTTTTCACATAATGTTGCTGAAAAGACAAGTATCTTTTAAAAATTTGGGGATAATAGACAGAAATAATCTGTTCAACAGTCACATTATTGTTTTGTGAAAAATCTGGTATGTTTTTTCTCAAAATACTCAAGAGAGATATGGAAGTCACAGATATATTTGCAGGGAAAGTAAACTAACATAGAGTCTGTTAATTAGATTTTTCTACATAAATGGTACAAACACAATTAACTGAACTTGAACTGTGAGTGAAAGTGATTGATTTGCATTTCTTGCATTGATGCTCGAGGTGCATAAGCCTTGTAATTTTCAGGAATCTGTGTTTAGAAGACAACAAATAATAAGTTTGTTTGACATACAGGGACTTTCAGGGGCACGAGGACCAGCAGGGCAACAGGGACCTAAGGGAAGAAGAGTAAGTACTATTGCTCCTTTATGTTACTTAGAGCAGAGAGTGTTGCAAATATGAATCTGAAATGCAGCCCATTTACAGCCATTATAGATTGTATTTGTATTGCCAAGTAGGAAACAGTATGAATTTCATTTGTCCTCATCTCACTGTGAAATGGGTTTTGCCATTGGTTTCAGCTGAGAGCAAAACTAGAACCAAGATGTTTTCTGTATGCATAAACATAACAAAAGTTGTCATTTATAGCTACTGCTGGACTGTTTCAATGTTTTATTTTCTTTACCTGCAAGTTCTTTGGAAATACAGTCAAAATTTCCCAGACATGATTTTGAGGGAGAAAGAAGTTAAAATAGAAGATACTATGTGCTAGAATCTCAAATCTCCACTTGTGAGATTGTCATTTCCATTTCAGTTTTCTTTACTGTATACAAAACACTAATCTGAAGTCCATATTAGTGAAGCGTCTCTCAGCTTACCTACCAGTTTGACAGCATATTCAGGACTCCTCAGAGACTTGTACAACCAGTGGCTGGACCAGTGTGTCTTTACAGCTCCATTTATTCTTGATAAATACATCTCCATGATTTTAGCAGCACATCATGGAGTACAGTGCTTATAATAAAATATCACTGAAGTCCCAAATATTTAAAACTCTGTGAAAGTCCCATTTTGGAGTTGTGGTTTATGCCTTTGCCTTTACCCAGCATGACTGGGAATGTCTTATGAACATATCAAGGTCCTCAGGCTCTGAGAACAAACTCCCACTGAAGCCACTGAGAATTTTATCTGCTCTCAAGATCAAAATATCAGACCAAAAGTGGAATCTCACGTAAGAAAAATATCTAAGGTACCCTGAAACCTGGCATTTGTTGTCACTGAATTCAGAAAGAGAAGTGTCAGAACCCTGAGCTCTGTGTGGAAGGCCTCATAAAATGCATACCACAGTCAGATACAGAAGTTAAATGGAAGCATATGGAAATTTCCCTTCATTGTGTATGGAAACATATCCTGTCTTCACAGCTGGAACCTGTGGGAAGTCTTAGAAGCACTGACCCTCTACTTGTGCACTGTCACAGAATAGAATTCCTTCACTTCATAAATTCTGGACCTTTCAGCAATGGTTTTGCATCCAAGATTACCCAGCAGCTTACTTCTGTCTGAGAGTATCCAGCTGTTCACTCTCTAGTACACCCAGGAATTCTGGCCAGCTGAAGGCAGGCTGTCTAGAAGTCTATGGAGTATCTCTTGGGGGATTTCAGGGAATATGCCACTGAGCACAGCACTAGCACAGGGCTCCTTAGCTCATGCTTGAGACTTGATGCACTTGGCCAAGATCATGTGGAAGGTTTATTACACCTTATTTTTTAGTGTCAATCTCATGAGAAGACAGAGGGAGAGCACCGTTTTGTAGGTATTTCAATGGCAGAATGACACTGAGGCTGAGAGTATCAATATGTAGTAGAATAAAGTCTTTCCATGACCATTGGTCTGGAAGCCTGGCAGTGTAAGCAGCCATGAAGTCATTGTTGCATGATCTTTCATTGTCTTTGTTTGCTAACGTGTGAGGTAAACCACAATGTCAGAGACTGCTTTCAGTTCATACCATAATCTTGGACTAATACAACTGTAGCTCCTACTTTGAGAGGAAGAGATTCTGTATCATTAGATTCATTTTATAAGTGAGACCTAAGCAAAATTCCCAACAGGCCCTAAAGTTCTTAGCATTTAGTATTCTTCAAATTGGCATTTGGTGTCTTACAACTCAAAAGAAGCAATTTTTCTTTTGAAAAAGCTCTTACTTTTCTGGAATGCAGATCATGAAATTCTGACTTGAGATGCAGCTAAATGACACAGTGAACTGCAGTAAATTTGGGGTCAGGCAGCAGCACCCTATGTCTCTAGCAGCCAGTAGGGTTGTCCCTGGTTTAGTGGTATCTGTACTGGCGTGAAGAACCTCAGCTGCCTGAGGACATCTGTACTTGGTTTTAATGAGCGATATCTTTCATATTTTTCACAGCAGGGAATATGGCACTTAGCAAATGGTGTGCCTTTGTGAAACAAGCACCCAGTGTGCTTGGTGGTACATCGATAGCTGAATGTGTTTCTCTTTTAATTGTTCAAAGGAAGTGAGACTAAATTGATCATTTTCTAATCTTCTTCCATGTCAGCCACCAAGAAAGAGAAGTAGCTATAGATTGTGTTTGTGTTATTTTCGCTCTTCTGGTATTTGGGAGACAGGACAAGAAAGAATAAAAATAGTTGATTTGTGCTTTTTACCTTATGAGATGAACTTTTTCTCAGATTATCATCCTGGAGTATTCAATGTAAAATGTTCCATTTTAGAAACAGAGCTGAACCCATGCCAAAGAAAAAAGTAGTAGCAATTTTTTTGGCAGACTTACTCCCTAGCTCTGTTGCAATCTAATTTAAATAACAGCAGGCAAATCAAGTATATCTCTCATTCTGTGCTAGCTATAGTAAGAAACTGTACAATCCAATTCATCTGCCAATCAGAAGTCACACCATACTATTTATAGAAATTTTATTGTGTGCTTTTGTCAGGATATTAAATTGCCTTTCCCTTGGATTCCTGCCCTTTGTTCTGTGGCTGGGTAAAGGTAGGCATGGCCCAGAGGATCATATTGCTTTCTGTTACTTTGTTTTCAATTCAAAGTTCTATAGTAGAAGGTTGGTCTTTTAAATAGTAGATTTTTGTGCTTAACTATTAGTGATCAGATCAATTGTCATGGGCTGCCAAGGTGAACTCCACTGAAATGGAGATCTGTGTGAATGCCAGAAAGGTTTTTGGTGTGTTATGTGCATAACATGGACTAAGAATCTTGTGCAGTCTCCTAGCAGGCCTGTTTCTCACACTGCAAGCTATGATCCTCTTTATGATTAAAGTTTGTCAGAAATGTTGAAAGAATTCATTTGGTAATTCTTAATGCTGGAAGATAAAACCTAGAAAAACCTTTCCTTATTACACAAATCTATAAAATGAAAACACGTTCTTTTTCTTCCTTGAATATTTCGTCTTGAGGTTCTATCCTCTGGTTAGTGCTGTGGAGAATGCATAAAGGAAAATCACAGGTCACATATCTAAAAAGTCTGAGAAAATCTGAAACTATCCTGCAGCTATTTAACTTCACACTCTCAATTTCCCCCTTCCTTGTGTTGCCGTGGATGGTTCCTCCGCAGGACTTCCTTGAGCTTCTGTCCCTTCTACCCCCACAGCTGAATGACCTGTCCTCACTCCATCTCAGTTTGTTCTTGTCCTTTCTCTTTTCTTTGAGACATTTCATATCAGGGGACAATAAACCTACTAAATCTGCCTTGAATTTTCTTCACAACCGATTTCGAGTGTGTTACAGATAGTAGTTACAGAAAAAAAGTGAAGAGCAGTAATCTGAAATTACTTTGATCAAGATGTTTAGCTTTCTTTTGAATTATGCTAGATAGTAATTCAGCAATTGAGTTACCCAATTGCATAATCTTATCATGAGTCCCAATATAAATGTTTTTATAAAAGTCTCCTTCACCTTAGAAACAAAGCACTGCTGGTGTTTTCAAATCTCTGAGCATGTTGAATATGCAGATTTTTTTCCATAAACTTCAGTATTGTTTGGTTTGGGACCTTTTGCATTGAGTGCCATGTGGCAGGTCAGTGTCGTCTTCTGTGGCTTCTTTTCCTCTCTAGCCCTAAAAAATGCCTGTAATTGCTCTGTCCTGGCATACACCAAAACAAAAAAGGTGGCCAGACTTGCCCAAGGATTGCCTCACAAAAGCTGTGTCCCAAACAACAGAGTATTTTATACAGCTCTCCCTGCCTGCCCTTTTTTCCTTTTTCTGTGGTTTCTGTGTTCCTTTGTGCTGGCCAGAAGTAGCAGTGCTGAAATCATGACAGATGAGTTCTCATGGGATATTTCTGGCTTTGCCAGGGGTTGTAGTTATATATCAGCTCAGAGGAAAGGCCTGTTCCTGAGAGGTTTTCATTTCAGGAGGAAAGCCTAAATGATTCTGTATACACACTGTTCCTGAGTTACCAGTCAACCATTTTCATTTTTGCTAAGAGAAAAGTGGATGGGTGCTCACCACGTGTTCCAAGTGTGGTTTTGATATGGAACAGTAAGTCCAAGTCAGAGACAATAAATTCTGGTATGTTTTTTCTCAAAATACTCAAGAGAGATATGGAAGTCACAGATATATTTGCAGGGAAAGTAAACTAAACTAACTCATGTTGTTAGATGTGCTTCCAACAAAGTCATTTTACAAGCCCCTATTATAATCATTTAGAACAATCTTAAAACTGAAAATCAGTCATGATTGGATGCCCTTCACTATTAACCATGACCCAAGATGTAAGTTTCTCTACAACTCAGAAATTCACCATAGAAATGGAGACTTTTCCTCTAGGCACTGCCATAGAAGTGTACTAACTCCCTCTGATGCCAGCCCAGCCCAAATGCCACCAGAAAAGCTGTTATGTCTCATCCTCCCAATGCATACTGCTGTCAAGAGCCTGTCTTGATAATTATCTAGCTCTTCCTTTGAAGTGGCCATTAGTTTTAAGTTGTTACTAACTGGTTTTAATTTAATGTTCCATACCTAAACAGTCATGGTTTTTAGAATTATGGAAGTAATCTCCTAAGTCAGCATGGATGAAATATTCTTTTCCATCTTGCTCATGACCTATTTAAGGATTTTCCATTTGCTTGTAAGCCAACGGGTTTAGATTTCCAATCTTACATAATAAAATATTGTCTGTTTTGGCAATAGGTATTTGCTATATTATGCTGCAATAATGTAACAGGTTATCTTTGCTCATCTATTCCCTGTAAATCTCAATTTACAAAAACATTTTTGTCTAACAGTAGAACACAATAGTTCACAATTATAAATGGCTTCTAATCTTGCCTCAGACTGGTTTACTAGCGGAAGAACTTTATCTGCTTTTTTCAGAGTCTTACAAGATTAAATTTTGCATATACGTCTTATAATGTGCTCAAAAGCAAGCACTCTGTATATACAGTGATCATCTAAATCCCTCTAAGTACATGTCTGTTGTATGAGTACAAGGTGGATGAAAAAAAGAGCAGAAAATATCAGCCTGCCATCTGGCTCCAACAGAGACACTGAATGTTTTGTTTACCTACTTTTCAAAATATCTTTCTTCTGAAATTCATAATTCAACAAATCAGAAACTTATTCTGTTCTTTGAGGCTTTATTTCACACTTGACACACAAAGAAAATTGGTTTTCATGCTAACAAAATGTCTCCCCTCTCCTAAAGCTTATGCAACGTCTTAATGACAACCAAAAATAATGCATAATTAGTATTCCAAATCACTTGTTCAATATTCAGGGGCCAAGAGGTCTCGATGGTCCTCCAGGAGAACTGGGAACAGAAGGTATTAAGGTGAGTGTTTGCTTTGCTCAGTACTATATAAAACACTGAGGTAGACCATAACAGATAAAAGAAAACGAACCAAAAAAAACCCAGCCCATCATGGCAGAAGGCACAGAGCTCCATTTAATCCAAGAAATTTGCAAATTTCTGCCTTTCCCAAGTGCTTTGAGAATGTCTAAGCCTGAATTTGCACTTTCTGTAATTACCCAGCGTTTAAACTCACAGTAACTGTATGCAGCTTGTCAAACAAATGTATGTAGAAGAACTTACACCTTTTTTTGATTGTTTATCAGGGAGAAAGAGGTGATCCAGGAAAGAAAGGAGTTCCTGGACTCATTGTAAGTATTGGAGCCAGTCTTTGTAGTAAGCTAGCATTAACACAGTAACTCTGATTTCTGAGCTGTGTTTGGAAATTACTTGAAGCCAGCATTGTCTTTTGATATTTCTCCTAAACCAGGGTAAAGCTGGAAATCCAGGTGAAAGAGGAGATCAGGGTGCACTTGTGAGTATGAAATTCACTAGTACTTCTACAAAAAAAAAATCCAGAAAATCTCATACTTTGTTTGACACTTGTGTAGGAGGAAGTTTATCTATTTTAGAGCAGCTGGAAAACTGACAGTTTGGATTTATTCCTATAAAGAACCAGGAAGAGAACTGCAGTTTTAAGGATGAAAGTCTTTGTAAAATAGAACAGTAATTCATTGATAGATTTTTGATCCGTGTAGAGATAAATGTAGAAATGTGTTAAATTAATGTCATGTATGGAAGAAAATTCCTTCTTTTAGTGCTTTTCTTGAATGGAAATCTAATGTGTTTTATTTGAGGCATTTTTTACAAAGCAGGTTATCAGTCAATCCAAATTGCACTGGATTTTCAACAAAGTGGGAAGCAGAAAAACAAAAACAAAACTGTAATGGTGGTGATTTTGTACTGTAGTTGAAACTCAAAATGTTGGTTGTCACCATACTTCTCTTGCCTTTTCTGCTCAGATTTAGGAGCTTGTTGCCTCTTACCTTTGACACAAGGGGTTTTCATTTCCTCTTCATTCACTAGAATGACAGTTTTAGATGACAGAAATGAATGAAGCAAAACCTCATTAGGCTGAAATGATGTCTAATAGCACATTTGTTGCAAATACAGGACACTGATCTATTTACAGCTTCAGTTTCTAGAAGACAATGTGAGATAGAAATGCTATGAGAAGGGTTGAGCAGAGAGAAAAGTGTGCTGTGAACCTCACTGATTATCTAAAATACAGCTTGTAGGGCAGTTTGGACATACAAACAGCACATGGTTCTAAGGAGAATTACAAGGAAGTTGTAAATGGTGGTTCAGCTAAGATGCATTTGTATGTAAAACAAACTAAGGGAGAGCTTATTCAGGACTCCCTTACCTGCTGCAGAAGCTGGTGACATGTCAATGCACATCAGCCAGAAAAAAAAGGCTGCGTCTTGGCATTACTGTGTGAGTAAAAACAAGAGGAAGTGGCGTTCTCAGAATATAAAGGAGCTTCTTTCCATTTATTTTTTATTTTATTTTAATATTCCAGGGTTTAGTTGGGCCTCCAGGAGCCACAGGAGACAGGGGACCAATGGGAGAGCCAGTAAGTTGATCCCTATGCCTGCTTCAAAGTTTTTCCATGTATTATACAAGCTCTCTGACAACTCAAGCTCCATTTTACTAAGATTCAGTATTGCCAGCTGTGGTTAGGTAAGAATTGTGGGGTGATTGTTCCAAAACTGCAGAGCTGGAGTCTGCCTCCCTTGCTTAGTGTAACTTGTTCATGAGGAGGCCTGTTAGTCGTGTTGGGAAGCTCTGTGGTAAGGGGTGCACAACATAAGAGAGCAAAACCACATATAATGAGAACATAGACCACAATATAATGTGGGTTTACACCACACTGAGGTAGGTATCTATGTTATGTACTATGTAAATGTGTGTGACAATACTTTAGTGGTGTTTTTTTAGGCAAATATTAGGATGGATCATTGTTCAGGAACGCAGGGACCACATCTATTTGGCAGGTTAAATTTTCAAGAAGACACTGCTGTAATAAACCTCGGGCATTCCTCTGCTGGATGGATTCTTG
The DNA here is from genome assembly GCA_018697195.1 of Certhia americana. Lineage (NCBI taxonomy): Eukaryota > Metazoa > Chordata > Aves > Passeriformes > Certhiidae > Certhia > Certhia americana. The sequence continues at coordinate 15,374,324 of CM031864.1, read as the reverse complement.
TTACTATGTCAAAGCCATGCTCACTTTCACGTGGCTAATATTGTTACAGAAGATCAGACAGAAACTGCAGCAAATATATGCAATATGCTGCAAGATATAGCTGTGACAAGAATAGTGTTGCAGCACCATCTCTGGTGGTACATCAGGTTATATAAATAAAGTAAAAGAATGTATGCAATCTTAGTGGGATTTGGGAGAAGGCTCCCATTTTCTGGTGCAGAAATCTAATAGGGTTGTCAAAAATTGTGTGGTTACATTGCTCCTGGGAAGTAATTTTGCACAGTAAATTGCATATAGTTGATTTAAATCTTGAAAGTGAAGTGTTGGTAAAAATTATATTATTTTTTATATTATTAGTATTTAGTATTTTTAATAGTATTATTTCTACTAATCCATTGACTGACAGGCTTACAGAAAGTAATTGCGCATTTTGAGGGCTAGAAAAACACCAACAGATTTTCTTTAGGGTAGAATTGCATACTTAAGCTGCTAACCTGTAGGAATGGCAAAATATCTCACAGGAAATGTGTTTTTCCAATAGTTATCACTGGATTCCTGTTACTTAATCTCTTTTATTTATTATATCTTCATGTTGCAACATCTGAGAGCATTACAATGAAAGGTTTATATGTCAAATTCCTGCCATTTTCTGGCCAAGTCTGAATTTTCATATCTATTGCATGCCTGTCTGCCTTACCTAATCTAAGTGGTCTGTGCTTGAGCAGCCTACATGCTGTTGTGCTCATCATCATAGAAACTGCATATTCACTGTCAGACGAAAAACTTATCTGTGAACAGCATATCTTTTCTGTCAAGTGTTGAAAGAGTAAAATGTCTTCAGAAAATGGTCTGCAGAGCTAGAAATAAGTGGTAAAATGACAGAAGATGTTGCGCAATAAAATGCATGGCTCTTCTTTTATCTGCCAATCCAAGCAGCTTGATTTCATCCTCTGTCAGCTGGTCACTGTGTGAAAGCCAGCTGCTGAGGTTTTCTGGCCCTGTCACTGGTTCTACACAGAGCAGAAAAACCCTAATCGTTGATGGAGGATCAAAGAAATATAAGCAATTAGAACTATTTGCATTAACGGGTCTCATCTAAATTACACTCTAACTTTTAACTATTTGTCAGACATTTCAGTAAAATCCTTTGCAAGTTACCTGACACTAATGGTCAAAAGGAGTCCCCCATACTGGTATAAATTTTTGGCTTCTGAAAATCTTGGAAGAAAGATATATTACTGATCCAGCAGCCTTATCTCCATGGTAATATGAAGAAATACTTGACTTGTGAAGCAAACTGAAGCTTTGTGGCACTTGCCTTGTGGAATTTCATGGAGTTGCTGCAAATGAAAATCAATGAACTTAGATTAGAATGAAGTGAATTCTCAAAGGGAAGTAACTGCAGTTTTTGTTATTAATGTTTAAATGAAGATAAAAGGTCAAATATATGCATCTGCCAGGATTCTGTCAGTAATATGCAATTTAAATTGCTGTTACAAGGGTAGAGAATATTCACATTGTCATTGCCAGATCAGCAGGAGGAGCAAAACCATATGCATAGTCTGTAAGAGGAAGTGAAACAAAATTGAGTAAATATTTGTTCAAAAGGCTTCTGTCATAAATAGAAGCAGCATCTTTCTTTTACATGAGAATTGTATATCAAGCAAATGTTTTGAATTTATAATGTGTTTAGACACAGATGGGTCCTAAAGGGGTAAATAGATAGGAACTCTCTGGAAGTTCGAAGATTGGTTATATGCAGACAGTTGATTTGTCTTGGTGTACATTGAGAGTGGCTGTAGAATCAGCTGTAAGCTGTTACAGGCAACTTCTGCTCGCCAGCACACAACTCCTGCTCTGCGAGCCCAGACCTTACAAGTGCAGAGAATTTCATCATGCCACTTTGGGAAATGATCCCTGGGTGTTACTGCAGTAAACTAACTACTTATGTGTAAGGCTTATAATAAAATGCTTATGGTATAGTTATTAATATTGCTAAGGCTCCAGCCTTTTGTCTGTTATGCCTCAGTGACTGTTCTGTACAAATGTTGCTAAATCCATGGTGAAGTCGTTGTTTTCTGTTAATTCCTTACCAGACTGTAGGCTTTTACACAAAGCAAACCAGACAGTCTAACAAATCTTAATTAAACAAAGTCTCAACTAGTCAAGAGAAGAGCTTAGTTCAGATAATAACTTATTTTTTATCTAAAAGAAAACATAGCTGTGCTATTATTTGAGATCTGTTATTTTAGTGTGTCGAGGTTGGTACTGTATGCCATCATGAGACTTGGATACACTCTTGGATTCAGGAGGAAAGACAATGAAATACATTTCTTTAATCCAGTTGGAAGGGCTGTGAAGAGACAAACTGGACACTCTACAATGTAATTTAATGTTAATTGAATGACGCATCCAAAATTTTGTTTAATGCCAGGGTCCAAGAGGACAACCAGGCGATGTTGGCCCTGTTGGAGAAATGGGTTTTGAGGTGAGATTTTAATCACTTTTATAGCAATTACAAATACTCAAGCAACTGAATAAGCCTGGATAGTTTGTTTATAAAAATATTTTTTTATTGATTGCAGCTGACTTAAATATCGTGAACTACTGAGACTCTTACTTAAAGCTGTTACCAAAAAATATCAAAATAAGTGCCTTGTTCTGTTGTAAGCACTGTCTTTGAGCATACAATCATGACATTTGTCTTAGAAGGTGAATGTTTAGTTGAGCAAACAACTCTTTTTTTTTTTTTTTTTTTTGGAAGCACTGTTTTCCTTGCAGTTAGGAAGTAAAACACCATTAATCATATGTTCTTTCAAATGGTAGATAAAGAAAAGCAGCTGTAGACAGCCTTCTTGCTAACTTCTACTTCTGTTTTTTGCTTTATTTTTAATATTTCATTGAGAGAAATGTGACAGAATGTATTAGCCACATTTGTAATGAAGTATCTGAGGGATGAGCTCACTTAGAACAGTAGGGATTTGGCTTATTCAAAGAAATGCTCTTCCTCAGTCACCCAAAATCCAGACTTCTGACTAATTATTAAGGAAAGGTTTATATGTAAATTTTACAAAAAGCAGTCTGATGCCATCAATTCATTAAGGGCTGAGACACCCAAAAAAGGGTTCTGCTCTCTAAAGGCTGTATCTACTTGGCTCCAAGCTTAAACAGAGATGAAGTTGTCAGTCAGATTTACAGAAGATAGATGCTTGCTCAGCAGTAATTTATGGTGAAAGGTACAGGCTCAGTGGTACTGCTGAGTCTTCAATATGTTCCTGACCCAGAGTGTATATCCTGAACTCCTTGTATACCCTCCTCTATTTTCTGTTTGGCTCTAGAAAGAGCAAAGAACTATCTTGTCTTGATTTGATTTTTCAGACCTTCATCTTTCCCAGGTATCTCATGCCATTCTTCTGCTTCAGCTTTGGGTGTGCAACAATTATTTAGTTGTTGCAATATTATTACTAGTGATCATGTAACAGTAGCTCTTGTGCCATGCAGGGACCTCCTGGCCCTGAAGGAGAACCTGGTCTGCAGGGGGAACCAGGCACAAAGGTAAATCTTGAAATTACTCTCTCTTAAGGTATTTATATTTTCAGATTCTCATAAAAGTGAATCAGAGAGATCTGATTCACTAACAAAGTAGAGAGTGATGCAGGAAATGGACCATTAAGAAATACTTGTATTGTCATGATGACTCTATCAGCTATAAACCCTGTCATTGTTATGAATACTGTCCTTTAAAATCCAATGATTTTCCTTGTGATATCCCAGGGAGACATTGGACCTGCTGGGAAGGCTGGAGAGCCAGGGGACCAAGGTTTAAGGGTAAGCTATGGATACAATTCTTCTTCCACAATGGAAGAGTATGTTACCAATGAAGTGCAGGTTGAGAAATCTTGATTAATCAGAAGAATTCAATAAGAATCTGTTTTCTGATAGCCTGTCTTTTTAAAGAAAAAACCCCAGTGTAATATTGTAGCAAGTTAAAAAGAGTATGATTGGGGAAGGTTGGCTTGACAGCTGCTCAGGAGAAAGGGGCTTGGAAGTGCTGGTAAACAGCATCTGAACATGAGCCAGCTGTGCCCAGGTGGCCAAGAAGGCCAATGGCATCCTGACCTGTGTCGGTGATGGGCAGTGAATTTTTCCCTGTACTGGTGAAGCTGCACCTCGAGCTTTGTGTCCAGTTCTGGGTCTCATTTCAAAAGAGGACATTGAGGTGCTGGAGCATGTCCAGAGAAGGGCAACAGAGCTGCTGAAGCACAAATTTTATGTGAAGCAGTTGAGAGAGCAGGGATTGTTTAACCTGAAGAAAAGGAGGCTGACTGCTTTCAACTACCTGAAAGGAGGCTGTAGTGAGGTGGGGGTCAGTCTCTTCTGCCAGCCAACAAATGATAGAATGAATGGCCTTAAATTGTACCAGGAGAGGTTCAGATTGGATATTAGAAGTAAAATTTTCACTGAAAGAGTGATTAGGCATTGGAATAAGTTGCCGTGGGAGGTAGTGGAGTCACTGTCTCCTGAAGTGTTACAGAGGCATCTGGGTGTGGCACTTGGGAATGTGATTAGGGTGGTGCTGGGCCAACCATTGGACCAGATGGTCTTGAGGCTTTCTTACAACCTTGATGACTCTGTGATTATAATGTTGAAATATTTGTTATGGTAAATGGCCCTACAGTAAGTCTGTAAACATACCAATATAGTAGTTATCCATATAAACATGGAAGAATAGGTATATTTTTAAGGTTACTGTAATTACATGTTATGTACTCAGAAACCAAACAAAATCTCAGTGCTACTGTCTAAATCTCCAGGATTTATGGACAGAGTATTGCCTCATTTTTCTAATGCTGATCATATTTTATGTTTTCTTGCATTGGATATTCATGGGCTGTGACACTGAAGATAAATAAAATGTAACAGCAACATAAAAGTTCACCAAAAGATAATAAACACGTATAAAACTAGTATGAGTCAGGAAATTTAGGCAATAACTTTGTTTTCAACTGTTTCTTTCTATAAGGGTGAACCAGGGCCTCCAGGAGAAGATGGTGTTCAAGGAAAAGATGGCCTAAAGGTACATTAAGTTTTTGTAGCAGATATAAAGTACTCTTATTAGCCTAAGGACCCAAATCTCCTTTTTTGTCCTAGGTCAGCATCAGATCAACTGAGCCCAGCTGTCTGCGCTTAGTTTTAACTAGGAGGACCTGTAAAGTACAGGATTTTCTGTACTTTTTAGATACATTTCTACCCTGCAAGGGCTGCAAAGCTGAATGGCTTGACAAAGAAAAGCAAGCTTTACCTGAGTACAGCTTTTGTCTGTGGTGACCAAAGTGCTGGAGAAAGCAATCCCAAGGCTGCTCTGTTCCCTGGATTGGATCAGTGCTGCACCTGAGGTGCAGGGCAGGGGATGTCACAGGGGATGTGAAGAATGAGACAAAATGCGGTTGTAGGAGTGTCTGAATGAGATAGAAAGGGCTTTACCCTAACTTAGAGCCTGATCTGAATTTGATTGGTGAGATTCACATCAGTTTTAGTGTGCTTTTTTTCAAACTCAGAGATCCAGAATTCCTTTTCCTTATAAACAAGTAATCCATAGCAGCAGGTTGACTAAGGGGTTTTTTGTTGTTGTTGTTGTTGTTGTTGTTGTTGTTTTTTTACTGTGTTTTAGGGAGACCCTGGAGACCAGGGACTTGTTGGAGAAGGCGGTGAAAAAGGAGAGATGGGATTACCAGGAATTGCTGGGCCACTTGGTGAACCTGGCATAATGGGAATTCCTGTAAGTGTTTTATGGTTGAAATGGACTTCTTGCTTGTTTGTTTTTAGTAAACAAAGTTAATTTTTCTTTCTTCCTTTAATTTTGATTTTTCTGGTTTTCTATGTAATTAGAGATGACCATATTTAAATAAGCTTCCAGTGTGGTTCAGGATTGGTAGAGAGAGGAGACAAATGTTTTTCCTATATTAAATATGTGACCTCTTGGCAAATATTGATTCCTCACCACCTGTCATCCAGACACACATTCCACACAACCTGGAGCCTCTTACTTCAGATCTCTCCTCTCCAAACAATATGGTAGCAAGCATACACAGATCAAATAGTAGACAAGCATTAGAATTCACATGCAACATCATTAGATCATTTTTCCTATTTGTTCTGGCATCACTCCTAGCAACTAAAATCCATCCATGAAATTGTATGCAACTTCTTCATGAGAGCTAATTTTGGAGCACAGTTTCCAAAGCAAGTATTGCAGCTTTAAATCAGACCAGCTTCCCTTACCAAAAATCATCATGTTCTTACTTCCAGTCCTCTGGCTGCCTTCTGTGTAGCTCTTGTGTGATGGTGGGATCTGACAAAATGTTAGTTGGAATACCAGCTGTTCACGGCTGTGAGCACTGTCCACTCTGTCCTCCAAGTATCAGTGTTACATTCTGCTGTCTTCAGTCCTGGGTTCTTCACAGTGAACTACTTTCGTAGGGAAAGAAAAAGGGTTCTTTAGATTGTTGGCACCCTTAGTGCACTGCAGAACAAGTTTTGTTTCCTTTACTCTCTATTTGAATTGGTAGTTTGGGGGAATGTTGAAAGTTTCATGTGTTGAAATTGTAAAACAGCTCAGCCCTGGCATGTCTACAGTTTATGTAATTATACTTGTGTACAGTAAACAACATCAGCAGTGCTTCTGTGCCTCAGTGAGACAGGCAGGTCTGGCAATTCAATTTTTGGGAGGATGTGGTTAGGGAGGGATTTTTCATGTTTTTGTTCTACATGTTCCAAAGGCAGCTGTAGAGCTGCTGCCTTCTCCACTCCTCCTGCCTGGCATCTGGGAGTGTACACATCAGTTTTGATTTGACCTCCTTCTAGGGGTGCAGACAGATCATAATATCCTAGTCTAAACATGGAAATTATTTTCCTGTAGCCCATTGTCTGAGTGTTTCGTTTCGTTGGAGGTGAGAGCAATATCACATTTTCCTTAAACAGTAGCTTACAAAGCAACAAATAAGCTTCACAAATCTGTGAAGCTTAAGTAATATTTGCTGAGTGGACAAGATGTATTGGAGTTTTTTTCTCCCCTATTTGCAGTGCATTTCTACTACTTTGATAAATAATCCCTGATACTTCCCCACTTGTTTATGCTATAACCTGAGACAGCCCTAGTAACTTGCTTACAGACACAGTTAATGGCATTTTTCCTCCTACCTCTCTGCTTTGCAAAGTCTACTTATTTAGGCAGTTTGGAGCACAGGTTAAATATATTTCCAGGCCTTTCTCAATAATTTCTTTTTTCTCCCTAATAAATCTATAGGGCCCTGAAGGAACACCAGGAAATCCAGGTCAGAGGGGCCGTTTAGGAAAGAAGGTAGTATTTTTCATCTTCCCCAGTTCCCTTCCTTTTATCTGAAACTCAGATTTACATTACAAAATTCCATTGAACCAAAACTATCCCTGTTTTGTGTCACGCTTCAAGCCAATTTTCTTCTTGTTAGCCATAGCAATTAGAATTGACATCATTCTGCAATCAATAACATATTCAAGGTCTTAGGAAATTTAAATTTGTATCAGGATGTACTTTTGCAACTCTGAACGGTTTCTGCTTTAAGTTTTACTTAAAATAAAACAAAAACCTTATGGAAAGTATTTAGCAAAGATGTTTTTATTCTGCAGAGTTCTGGGCTCAGACATTCTAATAATTACAGTAAATAACAAACAGGGAATGTCATACCTATTAAATAATGCTGCTACGTATTTTGATTAAGCATAAACTGCATTTTGAAACTTAGTGCCAATCTCATTACTTTTAATACAATAACACCAACAGGGGGAAAAGGGGCAGCTTGGCCCTCCAGGAGAAACTGGACCTGCTGGTGATTCTGGCCAGCCTGGAAAAACTGGTCCCAAAGGTGCAAGAGGAACTCGAGGTCCCATGGTTAGTACAACACATGCTTACTTAAGAGCTCAGAGGTCTTTCAGCATCAGAACAAGACCTGTTCACCTTTTCAGACACAAACCTGGGTCATGGATTTGGAAGGAACTGTCTCAAGCTTTTGGTCATCTGATAATTAAGGGAGTGGGATGGCAGAGCACACCAAGGGATACTCATGTCCCACACACTACATATAACCTCTCTGCTATGGGTGCTTATAAACCTTTCCAATTCCAAGAACAAGAATCAAGGGGTTTGCTATCACTTAAAACAAGCCTTAGCCATGGCTGAAACAAAGCATTTCAGATGAAGACTACTACTCCTACTGAATAGGAATCAGATCCAAAGCTAACTGAATTAAGTCTATTCCATTAACTTTTAGCCCCTTTCATAGTAAGCTCCCCAAGCTTGCTCCATACTGTGTGACAGATGCACAGAAGCATCCAGGCTCTACAATAGACAGGCAAGGTGTCTGTCTCAGTCTGATCCTGTGGCCACTGACTGCAGCAGTGTGTTCCTGAACACAGGAAATACAGAAGCAAAGTTTACTTTATAGTGGCCAATATTTTCAAGAGGAGTCAGCTTCCTGAGGTGATAACAACCCCCTACTTCCCTTGGCATACTAGCACTTATAGAGTCCTTCCACACCTCTCAAAGCTCAGATCCTTTTGATTTAATTATGCACAAAGATTATAAGGTTAGGACTGAAAACATTGACCATTTTTTCCACAGAAGAATGAAAACCCCAGTATTCTTTAATAAATGAAGTAGGACCTACAAGAAAATTGTCCATGGTGTCAAATGTCAATATTTCTAGGTTTTCCAAGGGCTTACTTTATAAAGTAGGCATTGTTGTAGCACTTCACAATGGAACTCCTTTCTCTTTCACTGATTACTGCATTTAACAGGGGCACCTAGGAGGAATGGGACCTGAAGGAGAGCCAGGAATTCCAGGTTATGGGGTATGTTTTTTACTGAATTCAGATACACATACATCCCAAAGTAAGTCTGTGATACTCTAATTTCAAATATCTTAGGAATCTCTATCTAGACTACACAAATACTTTCAGGAAAGCCAGATACTCACGTATGTTTATGTGATGTGTTTACCTACTCAGAAATGTTAGCCTTGAGCAAGGATGCCTGGTTTTTGTGAGTTCACTTAGAGGGGGGTTTTGCCAGAAACTTTAAACTTATCCAATGTATCTCACCCCTTCTGAATAAAGTTCCTCTAAAACTATTACGGCTATTCATTATAAAGACAGTTCAGCAAACACCACCACCCCCTTTGCTTACTGTCTGGCCATGTAGTTTCCATTTCAGTAACAGAAAGTGAATGAGGTTGCTTGAGAAACATAAAGATATTGTGGCTTTCACTGAAAAATAGCTGTGAAGATCATCATGGATGGGTTGAGTCATCCTCTTACAGAGCAGACTGTTCAGTGTCTTTTCCAAATACAAACATCCATCCCTGACCCTAACCTTCAAGCAAGAACCAGCCCAGCTCCCATCCACCTGCATTAAGCCCTATCAGAACATGTAGTTTGCCAATGTGCATAGACCTTTTCCTACACAGTCCATTTTCTGCCATTAATTTTGTTGTCAGAAAATGATTTAGAATAATTTGCAGCAGAAAAAGGAATGTAGCAAGTAGCTAAAAGAAATTTTGGAATTATTTCTTCAATTATTTGTTTTAAAATAATTTGTGTTTGGTTTGCTTCTTTAGGGTCACCAGGGTCCTCCAGGGCCCTCAGGGCCCCCAGGCCCCAAAGGAGAAAAGGTATGAACATGGGTTTTACTGGTCTGTTTTGTGAAATTATAAAGGGAGGAAATGTTACTGCACACCCACTGTTTTCCACAGCAAGCAGCAAAAGCCACCATTTGCAGTATTTGTTAGTATTGTCAAAGACTATTTCAAAAGAAATGCGAAGTGAGGAAATGGGTCATTCAGAGATGGAGTCACAAATCATACGGTTAAAATGTTTGAGGTTTTAGAACACAAGGTACCCATTGTACAGAGCACAGTCAATTGTATCAGACAGCACCACTGCCCTTAGTGAGCACTGCTGACAAAAATAATCAGTGCAGAACCAGATAAATATTTACTTAGCTCTGAGCCTGTGAGTACACCCACAGATTTGCCTGAAAGTCCAGCTAGAATGGACAAATGTCTGTGGTTAATATAAAAATGTTAGGGACAGGATGTGGCCTCAGTACTGCTATTTTAGTGTCAAATTTACTCTTGTTCTCTCAAGTCTCAAATCCTGAAAACAGATTTGTATGCTCACTGAGACCAGTGTGACCCTGAGAAGGCAGGTACATGGATTCACTTCACAAAGATTGGATTGGAGTTGCCATTGACACAGAGCTACACCCAGAGCAAGTTTTGCAATGCATACTGTGAATAGGCAGTTAGTAGTTGATGTTGTACATAGGTTTGGATACGATTTAAGAAACAATAACTGAAAACTAATTTGTTGAGAGCTAGGTGTCTCAGTTGCTTAGTCATTTCTGAAAAACCACTTTGATGCACCATAAAAGTCCTTAATTATATTTAAAATATGATTCTCTTTGCATTGCTATTCCTAGATATTATCTGGAATAGATAATCTTTTTTTTTTTAGCTTGGGTGGCAGTTATTTCATATTTAAATTTTAATAGACTTCAGACTTAATGTTGGGTCTTCTGTACTCTTGTTTTTCTTTATGTTAAGTGTATTTCGCAAAATAGTGGAAGAAATTTTCTTTTTTCCCCCCTTGTCAAATATCCTATTTTATTTCATTAAATAAAGACATGATTACATGGATATTATTCAATTAATCTTTTTTTTTTTTTTTTTTCCTATAGCTGCCTTTGAGAATAAAGCAAATATTTAGCTTTTTTTAGTCCTTAATGTCTCTGGGACATTAAGGTGAATGTTGAAATGGAGTTACCATATCCATTATATTAAACCATAAGCATCCTATTCACTTTTAGCATCTATACAATGTCTTCTCTGCTTTTTATTAGCATTTGAACTTATGTGCATGGTAGATGGAGTTGAACTTCCAAGTTAATTTTTTTTAATACTTATCTTTGGTTTAGGGTTACCCAGGCGAAGACAATGCAGTCCCTGGACTACCTGGGCCCATAGGTGAACCAGTAGGTCTTTCTTTCTGAAAAAAATTATACTAGTGCATCTCAAGACAAGAGCCAATGCATTTGTTTCTGAAGCTTTATATCATTGTCTCGGGAGTCAGTACAAAAACATAGAATGATGGTCCTTTAATGAGTAATCTCTCTCTGAAAATGCTGTTGTGTGCTATTTTCTGCTTATACATCTGTGCTCTCTATTTAATTATACTAATGCCATTAGTCTGTGTTTAGATCAGCACATTTCAGAAAGGAATTTTAACCTCTCTATTTACCCTGAGTTATACTTAATTGCTTTACTAATCAAAAGTCAAATAAGCTTTGACTTATTTCGTTATCACTGCAAACTAATTCAGCGGATTTCGAGAACTGCATTTTTTTAACCATTTTTGTTCTAAATTCATATGTGGAGTGTATGTCTGCAGCATTTATGAACCTGTCAAAATTATTAGGACAAACTTCAAAATTAAAGCAGATTTTGAGTACAGCAAGTCATTTCAGAGAAGAATCCAATTTTTAATGGGCTGTCTTACATAAGCCTTAAGAGAGTTTTCCTTGCATGTCTTGAAACCATAATCACTTCATTTATTCATTCCCATTTTAAATTCATTTATATTTATAATAAAGTATGAATCTGGAGAAGTTCCACTGAGGTCAATCCTCCTTCCTGTTTCATTAAGCCCCATGTAACATTTATCTTTTAGCTTCTAGTCTTCAGTTACAGAAAAATTTTAGACTGTGGCTACTGTCTGACTGCAATATATTCTGTTTAGAAAAAAATGTGTTTATTCCTTTAGCCAAGCTAACCTTTATGTTTGTATTCCTCAGTTCCCTGTCAGTGGTTAGTCTGTTTTGTGAGAAATCTCAGATTTCTGTTCATATTTCACTGCAGCATTATATTCAGTTCAGCTGTTACATTTTGCTCTTTGCTTTGCTCTCTAGGGTCAAAGTGGGGAACATGGAGATAGAGGAGAACCTGGTGATGAGGGATACAAGGTAAAACCTCTTGGGTTTTAGTCTTTATTTGAACATGGCATGCTGTGCAGATGTGTGGAGTAATGCAGAAGTGTCATCTTCCCTCACAAGTGCGCAAAGATGCACGTGCTGGTTCCTCACTGCACTTTCTCACTCTTGGAACACATTGGAGCATCTTTCCTATGGGGACATGGGAGCTGCAGCTGCTCTGCTGGAGAAGACCCCAGTGACCTTAGTGTGTATAAATATCTGATGGGAGGAAATTTGGATGAAGTAGACAGACTTGTCTCTATAGTGTCCTGTGACAGCACAGGAGGCAAAGGGCAAAAACTGAAACACATGAAATTCCTTTCAAAATGGCTTTTTTTACTTTGAGGATGACTGACCAGAACAGGCTGCACAGAGAGGTTGTGGAGTCTCTTATCTGTAGAAGTACTGAACACTTGACTAGACATGGTCCTGGACAATCATTTCTAGCTAGCCTTGCTTGAGAAAGAGGATTCAATAAATGATCTCAAAACATCACTTTTAACCTAAACAGTTCTGTGTTTCTGTAATACTGTATTACTTAACATTTTCCCTGAAATTTAAGCACTACTTATTGAAAAATTAATCCTAAAAATTACTCATGAATTATATTCAGTCTTTCAGCACATAAAAATTGGATGGTAATTCATGCTTATCACTGATGCATTTCGCTGCAATACAAGAGAGACAGTCCTTGACACGGAATATCCAAGTTATACAGACAGACATAGTAATAAATGAATGAACTTAATCTACACTTACAGAAGTGCAGAAATGTTTAAACCAATGTAAATAATTCCCACTTGCAGCTTGAAGCAGAGAACGTAAAGAATAAAAGCTCTGTAGGGTTTGATCGTGGAGATCTGACCATACTTTATCTAGGTTGTGTCAATAAATCTGGGTCCACCCAGCGCCTCCCAGGATGGCCTTTACAGGGAAGTCTGAGCATGGCAGCCTGAGTTACCTGTATTGCAGTATGTTATATTTTCTCCTTCCCAGGGTCATATAGGTATTCCAGGGCTCAGAGGACCTATTGGACAACAAGGGCCTCCAGTAAGTGTTTCAAACAAGTGAGATTTCTCTATTAACTGTTGAAAATATATTTGCATTTGCATTCAAATTATTTTTTCATTTATTTAATGTATGTTCTTTTCAAAGGGAGAGCCAGGTGAACTGGGAGAGCAAGGACCAAAAGGAGAAAGAGGTTCAGAAGTAAGTAGAAAAAAGTAAACCAAAACTGCACTTAACTGGAATTTGTAGAGTTTTGTTGTTCACTGGCTATCCTTGGAAAACTGTTCCATAAGGCTAAAACTGAGTGTTTGGGTTTCCTTTTCATACCTACATGGACAAAAAGAACATGTAAAATTGAAAATTGCATAATGATCTTGGTTAGTAAATATGTGTTATTTGATAGGTAAGTAGTTTTACTTTAGAGTGATATCAAGCATTATGGGAGGCTCTTCTGAAAACGTATGAGTGATATTTAATTATCCCCTAAAGTGGAGTTTCTTGTGCAAAGTAGCTCTGGAGGCCAACTGGGATTTTTCTTTTCTGGTCTTTAAAGGAAGCCTCCTGGTACTGCACTGCACTGAGTTTTCAGAGACCTGGGAATAAGGAATTTTCTACAGAATACTAGAGCAATAATGACAGAGCAAGTAATGACAAAGATCAAAGACCAAATCTTTCTCTTTAGAAATATTAATTTGTCATGGTGATATGTTGAAAATTGCCAAAAGTGTTTATATCTTCCATGGACTGAATATCATTGGCTTTTGAGATTTCAAAAGAACTAAGCTAAAAGATTTCTTAAAATACCAATTACCATTGCAATTTAAATGAGGTATTTTTTCTGAGAAGTTTTATAAAGCAACTCTTAGAGTTTCAAAATTTTGTAGGTAACTAGAAGAATCTGTAGTAGACTAGAAGTGGGGAGCAACAGGAAAGGAAATGTGATGTGGAGACATTGTGAGCATGTACTCTAGCTGTGAGCTTGGATATATTGCTTTTGACAAACAATTCACATCCCAGGACAAAATCAGCAAATCCTCTTGAAGAAATGTTTTCTTTGTCTTGAAAATGCCCCTCAGATCAATACTGCCATTTACAAATGCGGAACCAATATCTGGCATGGAGCTACCCATAAGAGTTTAAAGATTTCCATGAAAGGGTTGGTAGTAAAAACATTAGTCTTAACTCCAGTGTCATTATTGGTGCTGCAGTAGCTAGCCTTGTGAAGCTAATCCCATAAACTGCAATGCTGAATCATCTGGGTTTACTTTACATGCATCCAGAAATATTAATGAAAACAATATTAAGTTATTTGAAAATGTACATATCAGTTCTGATTGATGGACCTTTTTATGCCATTCTTATCAAGAAAAGCATTAAATTGAGCAATAGAACAACATTTTGCTGGTTTTGTTGTGTTTGCATAATTATAAAACACTTACACTTTCAATAACCCACGCTTTTTCACTTTATTGCATGTTGTGTCCTATTGCAGCATGGTAGTTATAGCATAACTTTTGCTTTAAGAAGTGTGTTTGAAATAATTAGTCTGGAAAATCTTGGAAAATTTTTTCTACTTGTGCTATGCTAACAAGTGTTCTTCAGTGGTTGCATCTTTTAGAGGTAGGATAAAATTGATGCGCTAAATCTTTATATTCTGTTCAGACTATCCTACAGCAAAGTTCTCTGAGAAGCTTTTGACCCATTCTGAGCTTTTCTCCCTTGGTGCATGACTCTATGTCACTAAACCACTTACAAGAATATTATCTGCTCAGTATCTCTCAGTTTTGTAAGACTACCAATTTCTAGATCAGTCAAGATGAAAAAAAAAGTCGGGTTTTAAGAAAATTTTATCTTTTGTGTAGATCTTAGATAAAAACTAATGTTCACATCTGTGATGTGTGATGCTATTGTTTTCTGGTATTCTTTTCCACAGAGTTTCAATGCATTTACATTGCCTACTTTTCATTACTTCCCTTTGGAAGAGTTCAGGAAATGCTCTAAAAGTGCACCACTCACAGAGGGGTAGCTGATACAGGGGAAAATACCATATCTGTGATGAAAAACATTTTATGCTTGTTGTTGGAAAAGTTTTAAAAACTGGTTCACAACAGGGGAAAATATCCACAATTCTGCCAAAAATGTATTTGCTTTTACTTGAAAAACTTTCTGCTGTCTCCTGAGATGTGAATAACCTCGTCCCAAGTCAGGCAACGTGGACATGAATACTAGAGGGGAACAATCCTCAGCTCTTCTTAGGGGATTGAATTTAAGACATTTGTCAGTTCACAAATATTTATAACTTCTAGGGACCCACAGGGAAGAAAGGAGCAAGAGGTCAAGGAGGCAAAGCTGGAATTCCTGTAAGTAACAAAATTCTACTGCCTATTTTAAGATTATAAAACAAAGAAAATGCTAACAAAACCAGAATTAAATCATGTCAGGGTTACCAGAAGGTCTTGTATTCACTCTAAAGAACCTTCTTATTATCCAGGAAGTGTAAAAGAACCCCTGTCATTTTTGGATATTAATAATTTTTGAAATTCTGTAAAATCATAGTGAATTTTATTCAGTTACTCAGCATATGGAAGTGATGTGCAACTAACAACAAGGTCCTTACCACTTGTGAAGTTATTTAATTAGATAATTTTTGGAGTCCATTGGAAGTTATCACAATATATTGCACAGAACTGAACTTGTGTTCACTTCTGACCCCATCAGTTCTTTGATCTGCTGCAGCCTACAGAAGCTTGGTTCTGTATATCCATGATGGATACATGTGGTATATGCCTTGAGGTTTATTTATTTCTCTTGCTTGCCTGAGCTGAAATTTTAAACTTTTTTTCTTGAGTTACTGTAGAGGAGCTGACTTGCATGCCCTTCTCCCTGAGGGAGAAAACAGAGCAGGAAGCAGTAGGTGTTCTGTAAACATAATGAAGAACAAAATGCATCAAGGTTATTTTGGTCCCCTAATAAATAATGTCACACAAGCACATACTGTAAATAACTTTTACTACCTCACATCAAAACATTGTCAGTAACTGGAGAAATGCAGCTGTTGCACAGAGCTTGTACCTGCTGGGCAGAGTGCAAGAGGAGCCTTTTGAAGACAAGGAACTGTGTGTCCTTTGTAAATACTCAGTATTTTCTTTTGGATGGCTGCAGGGATTGTTCAGCAGGCAAAGGAGAAGTTCAGCGAGACATACAGAGAAGTGAGGAGAAGACAGTAAAACTAGAACTTGAAGTTTCAAAGCACATCCCGAATGAAGATACTTAAGCAACCAGAAGTTAGAAATAAAATTAGGATGGCACACTTCTTATATTCTATATGGCGAGTGTTACCTATACTTTTTCAGACAAAATGAGTGGTAGTTAGAACATTTAACATTTCCAAGAAAGGGCATTCATGGACAGATTTGTGCAGAACTCCAAGCCTCTTAAGACAGTATATGTCAGTCTAAAGGGAAATAATTGTAAGGAAAGAAATCTGTGTTCCTCTGTTGGATGTGACATGAGACCTTTTTTGTTCAAGTATAGCAACAGTAACCACAAACTTGCCATATTATAAATTTGTATTTTTAATATGTTCCAATTTGAACAGCATAAATTTGTAAAAGTCCAGTACTGACCATTTAGTAAAATACATGCTGAAAAGGTACATGGTTGGGTTTTTTCCAGGGATAAATAGATGACTTCATCAGGTTTCCTCACGTCAATTTAGAATTGACGCTCTCAGGCATCTTCCAGGCCTGGCACACAAAGGAGTCAGTCCCATGATTTCAGCTGAAGTTGCTCAGATCCCTTGGCAGAGCAAGTCTAAGGTTAAACAGTAGAATTCCAAACCAAACGTCCTAACTCAGAACTCCCTCTGTGACTATTCTTTCATATCACTGGGTCTGTTGTTATGTAGGGTTCAGGAAATACTGTGGCTGAAACCTGGTTATGGGAGGGTGAAGATGAAGAGAGCCAATAGTGCTATATATGATTTGAATTTTTTTCAAGGGAAAACCAGGGCTACCAGGACAGAAAGGAGCAATGGGGTACCCTGGACCGGAAGGCATTCCTGGGAACTCTGGAAAGACTGGGCTGTCAGGGAAGCCTGGCCCTAAGGTAAATTGCTTTCCACATTTCCTTTATGTCATTTTGCATTACAGATTTTCCAGGGTTAAGGTATTTAAAAAGAAGAGACCATTCTCAGTTCCCTGAGTATCTTGAAAATCAGACCAATTTTTTTGTTTTCTTTCTCTTTTGCTACTGATAATCCATCCAAGATATAAAGTCAGCCTAAGGGAAGTGTGCTGTAAAAAGAACTGTTTCATTGGTGTATGACAGCTAAGTAAAAGTCGATTTTTAGAGACTGCACAATTCTGTTCCTGAAAATGAGCCTGAGCCTATTTCCTCTCAGGGTCTGAGACAATCCCACATTTTCCTTGTTCACTTGGTATTTGTAACGTATGTCTCGCTGCCTAAATACTTACGAAGCTTTGTCCAAAACCAGTGAAAACAGAGTATTAGGTATGTGAGGTTATCTATAAACATTCTTGGAAATGTTTTTTTTTGTCTGACTGTTCTTTGCTGTGGGCCAAAGGTGGTGACCTGCTGCCTCTGGGAGCAGTGACAGCTCTTCATTCAGTCCCTCCAGAGTGGGGAGGAAGATTCCTTGAGTAGTTCTCATCATTGAAAGTCTGACCACTTTGATTTCCAGTATGAATTTCTCAGTGGTTCTATTCAGATGGACTAATAATTGTTATAAAAGATTGCCAAGTTAGATTTGGCATTAGGAATTAGCTAAAATGCTGGATGAGGCACTGTTGTTTCAGGTATACGTTTCTAATCTGGTTGAAGCAAGAGAAAATTAAACAAGTTACCCATAGGGGGCAGGTGCACCCTACTCAAGCCTCTCCAGTCTCAGTTCATGAACCTCTTCCAAGTTCTTAAAATTGTTTGGAGCTGGATTTAGGACAATCACCCCAAAGAATTTTTACATTTTGCCTTTCCACTAAAAATTTCATACAATTATAGTAAAGACAACTCCATTATCCCATTACAGTTTGTAATACAGGGAGGCTTATAACCACTTTTTGCCCCAGCAAGTAAAAAAAGCAGAACTTTTACTATAAGTTTATCAGTCTATTCATCTATAAGCCACAGCACCGTATTCAAAAGACCAGAAAATCACATCTAATATGAAAATCGTGTTTTTTAAGACCCTTTTATTTCTATGACTGCTTAACAGAATATCATAGGAAATAAGGAAGATTTATATACTCACATATTTCTGTTAAATTACATCACAGAAATATTCATTTGTATGGTAACAAATTTCCATTTTGTCACAAGCGGCTTAACTCCATGTACTCAGTAACATGGGTTTTTTTCATTTAAAATAGTTGCTTTTGTTTATAGGCTGATGTTTCCATACATTTTCATAAGAAATGTTCTGATCTTTCTTCATGTGGTAATGTTATTGTGTGTGAATCTTTACAGAGTGTGCACAGTCATACTAGTATTACCAGTATGCCTGATCCTTATAAATAAATGTATTGAATTTGGAATATTTCTCTGGGAAGGTAGTCTCATTTTGTTTCATGTGGAGTTAATTCTTCTTGAAAAATGAATACTGTGTAATTCAAACTATTTTCAGCCTTTAACTTTTGGAATATGAGCAGAAATCCAGATTATACTGCTGATGATTGTTTTTTTATATATATTGATGTACTATCAATGTGTGTCCATATATACAGAAAGTGGTTTTAACTGGTTTTATGTTATTTGCCTGTTTCAGCATATAATGAAAAAACATGTTTGACTGTTCTACTTGTAAACCATTATTTTCAATTTGTTAAGGGCAATAAAGGAAACCCAGGCTTACCAGGTCTAGCAGGTTATCCTGGAGCTCGAGGTCCCAAAGGATTGCCAGGATTGCCAGGGCCCATGGGAGCCCCTGGACTAAAGGTAGGTACATGGGATCTGGTTGTTTAAGTACAATTTTGCTGATATTGCTTATACTTCATGCTGCATTTAGTGGCTGTGAAGCCACACTGCTGTTAATCATGTGAGTAACGGGCATCCAGTCTTATTTGAAGGGTAAGATTGCAAGTTGTGTTTACCACATTTCTATAAATTGTAATTTGAAAATAGAGATCTCATCCATCTGAATGCTATTCCCAACTCCAGAAGCCATCAAAACACTTGGTATTTATTCACTCCATCTTTAGGGTCAGATGTTTCCTGACTTATTTCTAAACTTCTGTAGCTACTAGAATAGTCAGGATGATTTAAACATCTAAGCAATCTAATAGCAGAGAATTACCATAACTTCAAGCTTAAGTTTCAGGTTTGGGGACTAATCAGTATATCATTTATCACAGGACTTAAATAGTTTTTGTTCAGCCCTTTCAGAAAGAAAGCAATCTGAATATGCTCCATTTTCCAGACAGTTCCAGGTACTTGATATCAGCATATCCTCATATAAATTAGACTCATTTCAGTTTTAAAACAAGTGAACAAGTAACAATTACAGATAATTTTCTTCATTTTGAATAGAATTTTCTTTATTTAGAAGAGAATTTTTAATCTGAAATCAAGATTTTTATCTAAACTCATTTTCTTTGTGAGGTTTTATTGATAAGCCATTCTTTAAAACCTTAAGTTACTTGGAAACTGGAAATACTGTCTTTGTTATCATTTCATAAATACATTTTAGTATAATTTAGTATTCATTATTTGCAGTGTTTATTGCCAGTGCCTCTGAATTTTACTTCTTTGCCTAGACAATGAGCTGTAGGAGGTAGTTCCTGCTCAGACGTGCCTGCAGTCTGAGAAAGGCAAGAAATAGATGAGTTGAGGGAAAACTTGCTGCATATAATACAGAATAAGCATTAATAATGCACATACTAACTCAAACCAAATAGCACAAAGGTAAAACCTGGGGAAGAGTATAAGCCAAATCATGAAACCTGTATATTCACAGTCTTTTGCACCTCAGTAACCTCCTGAGCTAGACATGTCTTCTGTGTACTTGATAGTCCTCAGAGGATTTCTCATGCAGGAACTTGTCTTGTTTCCATTTGAATCAGTGTAGATTTTTAGTCTAACAGCAAGGCATTTGTACACTGTGTCTTGCTCAGGGGATCATTTTGAAAATTTACTTTCAACCTACACTGAGAGATACCATGCTAGAATTGATCCAACGTGTATGAGTTTTGTTTCCAATTCAAGGAGCAGTCAAATCACATTTGCATTTTAGTGTACAGTAAAATTAATGGGAAAAGTCTATTTCTTACGGAGAAAGCATGTTCCACTCTTCTGACAGGAAACCTGTTATTAAATCTGTAACTTCCATAATTGTAATAAAAGGAATCTTTTCTTATTGACAGGGTGAGAGAGGGCTTCTAGGTCATCCAGGAAAGCGAGGCAAAAGAGGCATTCCAGGATCACAAGGTGACCAAGGACCAGCTGGAGACACTGGACTGAAAGGACAGATTGTACGTAATCACAGTAGTTGATGCAAAACAAGTAGTCCAAGAGTTAACAACATGAACTAATGGTAAAGATGCCTGCTCCTATTACAGGGAGAAGATGGAGATCAAGGTTTAATGGGGTTTCAAGGATTCCCAGGTCCAAAAGTACGTGCTTTTTCTTTTCTCTTAGATCATAAGCTATTTAGAGAGTGAGAACATTATGAAAGCATAGAATTAATCAGCTTTAACACTGATTTGTTCAAAATATCTCTGAACTATTGGAACGTGGTAAGCAGAACTGTGTACTCCCTGTCTAAGGACAAACATTCTGGGTCAGTGCACTTGGTATTTTCACTGTTACTGCTCTTAGAAATTATCTTACTTTCACTGATTACAAGAGTTTGAAACAAGTGGATAGCTAATGTTTATGTTTGATTAAACTGTTCCTTTGCATTTTCAGGGTCCTGCAGGGGACATTGGCTTAGTTGGAATTCTGGGCCCAAAAGGTCCAAAAGGCCAAGTCGTAAGTGTTTCACTACATGAAAGAGATTGTTAGGATGGTTTGCTAGTGGCACACATTTTTAACTTAGAGAATCATCTTTTTCTTATTAACAAGGCCAGAAGCCTCTACCCAAACCTTTCTGAGTCTAGATGAAGCACTGCTGTGGTTACATCATGCATGCAGACACACAGACAGAGCTTGGCCCTTAATCTTTAAAGAAAAAAGCAAGTTCTGCTGGTTAAGTGTGGATCTTCTAGTGTAACTTTTCAACTTTGTGTTTCTTTGTCTATTGAAATTGAACATTCTTCTTACTGGCAAAACTGCTGATTGTGTAACTGTTCTACAGCAAAAGAAAATACTTTGCCTGCAGTATGACACAGTGGTGCTCAGGCATTATTGATTAATAGGTAGTCATTCATTTTTTTAATGAGTATTTTCTTTTTTATCTAAAATGTTCCTAACCTTCATTAGCTCGTTCTTCATGATGTTCTGCTTTACTACTCACCAAAAAACATGGAAACATCACTAGCAGTTTTTGCGTCCAGTGTGGCATCAAGTGTGAAAGGTTGAGGCATGGGAAGCCTTACTGCCACACATTCTCTCACTGCCACCTTTGCCATCACAGAACTGAATTTGTTTAGTTAACCAGATATGGAGCAGCAGCTTTAGGGGACTGTTCTAATAGCTACTTTATTTTTCTAAACATTCCTGTATGAGCTAGACACTGGACACAAGCAGTTTGGTCCAAGTGAAATGGAACTGAAAAGTGGCATTTTAGCAGCCTTACAAGAGTCTTTGTGGACAGTAATATAACGCAAGATATGGCTGGTTGTAGCTCAATAAATATGTGGTCTTTTGTAATCAGAGTACTTAAGTTCCTGCTGTTTTTAGTGCATCAGTTTTCACATTAAAATATGTGTGGGTGCTTTTGAAGCACAACTATTACAAATTAATAAAATACTTACTGATTTTATTGTAATGTGCACTCAATATTTAGAGGGTATCACCATGATCTTTGGATATTTGACAGGTCTGTGTGCTGAGCAACTTTAAACCAGGACATGTCATGAAGAGTTTCTTCATTTTGGAAATACATTGAAGTAATAAATTCTTTGTTTGTTTACAGGGATATATTGGCCCAGTTGGTCAAGAAGGAATAGCAGGCCCAACTGGCAGGCCTGTAAGTTTCCCTTCACTTTTGCATAATTTTTTTATTTTACTATTCTTCTGTTTAATTATCTTGTTTTTCAACTAGCAACTTTCTTATTTCTGTTTGTGAATAGCAACTAACAGGACCTTCCTTGTTATACCATGCTGGTAAGTTAGTATATGTGACTTCAGCATCTAAACTACAAACAAGAAAAAAATTACAAAACCAGTGACAAAATGTAATTGCAATGGCTTTCTACCTAAGTACAGCGTGCAGAGGGCACATGTACAGGGGCAGTGGGCAAGTCAAGGTGTAAAACAGCACACAGTAATTACCACCTGGGTATTCTTTCTCAGCCTTTGGTCTGAGATATGTCTAGAAAATATACACACTCAGTTTCAATATAGTTTATTTTTTATTTCTTTGGGCTGAACTGTCCAGAGTACCCCTCTAGACATTTTGGGAGTGCCCATGAGCCCTTGTAAGAATTTTCCAGGTACTGATGTTACAACTCAAACATCATTGTGGCCTCTCTGACAACCTTCAATGCACCCCAGGTTCCCTGCACCAGGGGAGCTCTGCCCTCATCCCTGTTTCCATCTCTTCTCACACTCACGGTACCAGAGCCAGATTTGTTTTGTAAGAGGACCCCGTGGCTCATGTCTACAGACCACCCAACCATGTAAGGCAGTTTTAGAAGCTCTTTGTACTATGAATGTTCCTCTGCCAGATCAAGTAGACTTGGAGTAAATGAGAATGTCTGAAAATCAATATAATCATGAAAATAGTAAATATACAATAAAAGTAATAAATACAAATATTCACAAGTGAAATAGAGGGAAGGGGAATGTCCCATCTATAATTCTTTCCATTTGGTGGAAGAATCAGTACTTTGTCTTGCTCCATTCTTTTCAATTGCACTGAGGAAGAAAACTTTATAGCTGTGTGCACTTGTATGAAGGCTTTTAATAGACTTCATAGTGAATGTAAGTTTGCCATTATCATCAAGAAACATTCTAGTTGAAGATTACTTCCACGTGTTATGAAATGGAGCCATCAAGATGCAAAATTTTTCCAGAGAAGAATTTTGAGATTGTTGCCATCCTTAGGAACACAATTTAATTTCAAAACCAGCCAAAAA
This sequence comes from Certhia americana, assembly GCA_018697195.1. Lineage (NCBI taxonomy): Eukaryota > Metazoa > Chordata > Aves > Passeriformes > Certhiidae > Certhia > Certhia americana. The sequence goes on along the minus strand of CM031864.1, from coordinate 15,351,002 downwards.
TTGGGACATAAAAAGTGTCTAATCTGATTATGAAAGTAGAACTAATAATAAAAGCATATATGTGGTGAATGGATTTCTTCAGTGATGGAGAGTATTGAGTTTTGTTCTCTAAAAATGGTGAAGCACTGGTGTATTTAATCTGGATGAAATTGTGGAGAACACAGCTGATCGATGGACAACACAGTTAAAATTACTGAAAGAAAACATACTTGCAAGCTGAAGAACACAGCTTTCCACATATAGGAATTACAAGATGTTTTCAACTAATTTAATTTTCTAATGGTACAGGAAAATTAAACCCCCAGAGCTGTAAATACTTCCATAGATGAGACTGGACTTCTCATGTGAGCAGTACAATTCTCATGGATATTAATCTGCTTATTTCAGTCCTAGGCAGCTAGAAAGCATGTCAGATTAACAGCTGCTCTTTCTTACAGGGACCGAGAGGTGAAAAGGGCATGAGGGGTGAAATGGTAAGATGAAACAACTTTTGTGCTTTCATTCTTTCAGCTGTGTAAAATCTATTCCTGTGTTGTGCCGAATGTAGTCATGTGTGCTCTGAATGCCAGGCAGTCGTGCTGTGCTCCTGGAGAGCACTGCCCAAGAAAGCTGGTTGCCTGTGTTGGAAGTCTGACCTTCTTGTTCAAGTTGACTTGTGCAGATGTGCCCAGTGGGTGTGAGCTGCTGAGCCATATGGCCCCTAGTCATCCAGCAGTCACATACTCCAAATCTGTCCATGTTCAGATCTAAAAGGAAAATCTTGTGTCTCATTTGTTATCAAAGATCTAGTGCCTCACAGCATGCACATGTTCCTAGATCTGTATCTCCTTGTCTGCAAAGGGAGAAGCTCAGGAGAAGCCTAGACCTGTGGGTGGGTGTCCATGCAATGCATTCCAGCTGTAGGAACAATGGGCAGCACTGATGGGTTATGAATTTTCTGTCTTTCATTTTTCAGCAAGTCGTTGTACATTTATGAACATTGGATTTAATATTAAATTTGTGTTAGAGCCAATAAAGTATCCAATTAATTATGGCTATATGAAAAGTCAGTTACCATATTTACAGCAAATACAAAGTTGATAACTATGATATTACCTTCTATGACAGATGTATTAGTTCGTTTTCCAGTAGCTAGCAGATACAATCTTCCTGTTTCTCTTACATTTTCACCCCATCTCACTTAAAATTATTTCATTTCACTTATTGTATTTTGCTTTTAGGAGCCACCTCCAAAAAAATTCAATCAAACCGCCTCATAAAAGTTTTGAAAAATAAATCTGAGATATTCAAAATGTTTTAAAAAGTTAAAGCTTAGAATGAAGCTTCTTGTCTGTGTCTTGGAGAACTCTCCTCTTTGATTCTAATGCTCTTGAGGCAATTGCTATCTCATAATAAGATGAAAACTAGTTTCTCAATTTGCTGTTATGCATCTTAGCTGTCTTTTTCTACAATTTGTTTTTAAGAATTGTAATGACAGCATAGAGCTAAAAATGCTGACACTTCAAAAAAAAAAAAAAAAAAAAAAGCCAAAAAAAATCCTTAAAAAAGCATCCAAAAATGGTGAACAAGAAACATCTGTTTCCATTATTGGTGCTGATGTTTAAGAAGTTATTTCCTAAATAAGTTCTTGAATTCATCAAGATGAGTTAATCTAGTAAGGATGTCTTCAGAAGAAGAATGTTTCATTTTAAATCATATACAGTGGCATTACTTTCCCCCATGAAAGGGATTAATTTCCAACTACTTTCACAAACAAATGAGACCAAATTTTTTTCATCCAACTGTGTATTCTGAGCTTTACTTTATACCTTTAAAATTTATATTGGCATTCTTCCTAGAGTCACATAGATTTTAACCTTTTTGTAGTATATTTAGTTATGTTTTTTGGTCTGTCAGGATTACAGAGTTTATTACTAGAAAGAAATGTCCTTTTATCCCCAGAAAACATGGAAAGTAAAATCATGTCTTCTTATCAAGGCCAGTGGTGAAGCACACATTCTTTGTTAAAAATACTCTCTTTAAGAATTAAAAATTCTTAGAAAATATGGATGTCCTTGGGATTCATCATGCTTTCAAAGTTAAGCATATGTACTATTGTATGTAAAATCAGGGCCTCTCAGCATTAGTAAAAGATTGGGATTTTGGCCTTTGAACTTCAGTTCAATCAAGTGGAGTGTTTAAAGAATTAAAGAACACACTGAAACTAACTGGTCTAGTCTCTGCTTTTGTTTTTATGAACTGGAATTACACTTTTCTCACTTAAATTCTAATGCGACCAAAGGTTAAATTAAGTGGATTTGTAAAAGTAATCCGGTACATTCCAGTAAAAGATTTAGCAATTAACCTAGTTCATGAAAAGTGTCATTTAGCCTTATTTTTCTGCTCTGCAGCAGAAAAAAAGAGCATTGGTAAAATTCCTACTCTGTGCAAGTACCATTATATTTTAAAGATTTGTAAAGATAATTGCTACAGCTCTCTGAAGTTTTAATGTATTTAAGAAATGTGATATTCCACAAAGTAGCTCATAAATAGCATTCAGTATTTACCTCTTTTTTTTTTCCCATGGGTTTTACTGGCAAGGAGACAGTGAATCAAGACAAATGACATTCCTCTTTTGCAAAATACCTTAAACTCATTGGAACAGTGCAGGGGTTTATTTTTAAAACATTCAGTTCTATCTCAGAACCTGCTTTAAATTTGAACTGCTCTTGTCCCAAGACTTCTTGAGCCTTAAAGTGGTGACACATGCCAAGAACTTAGAACATTTACTGAAGCATTCAGTCATCTAAGAAATATACTGGAATGTCTAAATCTCAGTGTTCAGAACAAGGACATCTATTCATCCTAGTGCACTGGTTACTTAGGGACAAACTGCTGAAGACTTTGTACCTTTCCTTGATTTGGTATTTGCATAATCTAGTCCTGAGCCAAGATAAGCAAATATGTCCTTACAATGTCAAAATTTTTTCTCAAGCTTCTTTTTCACACTTTCTCTTTCATTTTATACTAAACATACTTGGTCAAGCATGATCAGCCAGGCCAGGAATATATTCACATGAGACTGAGAGTGTCCTGGAGCAGCCTGACAGCACCTGAGCACCTGACCTGATTAATTAAACGTGCAGTCAGCTTTCCCAGCTGGCATACAACAGTATAGCTCTGTGAAACCCAATTGATTTGCAACAGCTGAGGAGCTATGCCAAAACAGTGAGTGTAATCTCTGTAAACTCGGATTGGTTTTGTAATAGTTAATAATGATGATATTTTATGCATATTTAATAGTAATAGGATTTCAAATAAAATTTCAAGCTGGGCAATAATTAAACTCAGAAAAGTAAAGAAAGCTAGGTACTTGACACACAACCAACAGGGATATCCACACTATTAGTACTACATAAGCTAAAATTACTTGTTCTTTTATTTCTATTTTCCAACATAAATGATTAGCATCTTTTATAAAGATGTTAATCACCAAATATCTACGTAAAAGATGGCTTCCAGTCCCTTCTATAGGTGTAAGTGGATGAAACATAAATAAATAGGGTCAGGATGTAGCTTTTTCATTTGGTTTTTTTTTCAGTTGAAAAGCTCACAATATTTGCAATCTATGGGCCTTATCTTAATAAGGTCTTCTTGGTTAAGTATCAGAAAATCATCTACCTAAACATCCAGAAATTACCTCATTTTTGAATTTCCTCTATTCTCCAAAGAACACATACAAAACATGGATCTTACATCAAAGCCATTTACAGTCCATCAACATAGTCTTGGATAGAGCTGATGCTTGGAATTTTATGTTGGCCTTCACTTTTCATCTCCTTCATAATTCAGCATCTGACCCCTCCAGCATGGCCAGGGCAGGTGATGTGCAGACACACTTCAGCTGAGCAGCTGTCATTGTAACCTCTAGCAGATGCATTCCCTGCCACTACCACATGTTCTGCCTTAGGACCTAAGAACTGATAAATTTGCAGCCTCAGTGACTTAGGTACATTGCTCCTATCTGGTTTGAGATCCTTTTTTTTAAAATATACATGAATTAACATTAGATTGAATCTGGTCTTTCTTTTAACCATTTCCAGCTGCCCTTGCTTTTGGCAGCTTGAGGCCCAAGTTCAGCAGTTGTAGCATGATGTGACATTGACACAGATCTCGCTTGCTGTGAGATCTCACAGCAGAAACACTTGTTATTACTATATCAAGTGATTTACAGCTTAATTCCTATTTGACTAGATCAGTTTCACAGCTTTTGTCAGTGTGACCACGTCACATCAGATTATTTCTCTTTTGGCAGAGATTTAGTACTAGCGTGACCGTACTGACGTATGAGGGCTTTTGCTGGAACAGCTTATTGTGCTCAAGTAATTGGTACAAGCAGCACTGACAAAAGAATGTTCTGCTTAAATTGACTTAGCTGTGTTGAAAGGGTTTTAGTAATTTAAGGTGCAGATCTAGCCCATGCCTTTCATTCCTTTTCTTTCTCTCTTCTTAAGGCACTGCTACCGATTCTTTTCGTTGTCATCATTTGTGCCATTATTTGTTACAATTGCCCCTAGAAGCTTTGAGTATTTAGAGCTTGAAGATAAAAATCTATCAGGGACAGAAGTGTCACTGCATAGTAATAAATATCCACAACCATTCCAGCTTAATGTGAATAGTTGATCAAAGAAAGAGTAATTCAGATGGGTATATTGTATTGGAAAGGTCCATGTTCAATCCTAAGGCAGCCTAAAACTCAGATTTACATGCATTGTAGGTACTGTAAACTAGAGAAAAGCAGTTCCTTTTCCTCCTCTCCTCTGCAATCATCCTACATACTAAAATGATGCCACTTAAAATGAGAAAATAAGGGCATAACTTCATGAATAGAAAGAAGTCTGCCATATCACTGTAAAACAATGAACATAACATGTACTGGCTGAAAATTGACACTGCTGATAAATTAAACTGATAAAAGCCTGGCACACACTCATGGATTAAAGTGGATCAGTTAGTTTTTTGCAGTTCCTGATAACATTATTTACAATGTTCTTGTGATTATTTACCCCTTCTAGTACTTACCTTATCAGCATACATATAACACTGGCACACTGTATGGCACATTATAGAATATTATATATAACATACAATATATATAATATAATATATTATATAATATAAATTAATGATTTATATGACTTTTAATGTTCCCTTCATATCAGAAGTAATTGGAGGAACAAGGAACCAGACAACACAGCAATTCTAGCATTAATACTCATATGTACGTGGAGCAGGGTGCTTTAACAATAGTAGTTAATTATCTACAACTTTAACACATCTGGTATCACACCTTCTTATCACACATTGGGACATTTTTGTGATTAAATAAATACATAAATGTAAACCAAGATACTTTAATGTATAAGTATTGCATTCTATCTCCATTTCTTCCAGGGGCCTCACGGACGACAGGGCCAGCCTGGGCCACCTGTAAGTACACAAAAATCTGTGCCTGTATTTTTCCATTTTGACTGCACTATCTAAGGATGTGAAGCACCTAATATATGTTTTTTCCTATTTTCCAGGGACCACCTGGACCACCAGGACCAAGGGTAAATTCTGTAACAATCCTAACGTATAATACAGTTCTTTATTGAAAGTGAAATTAATAGGATTCTCTACAAATGTACTGCTTGTTCCACAGCTCAAAGAATATACCACCTGCACTTTTGTATATTCTTGTTCATCTCTTTATATTCTGAAATACCTGTTTTGTAGAAACAAGTGGATCTCAATGCTGCTGTTCAAGCTTTGTTTGAGTCAAATGCTGCCTTGCAGATGGAGGTATATATTTAAATGTATTTACATTATCATTCAGGGAATGCAATTTTAATTTTATTTTTTGAGGACATAACAGGGTTTCTTTTCAAAGACTTAGTTTAAATTAATAATGGATAGCAAATAACTATAGAATGTAATGAAACATGCTAGGATTTATAGGATATAGTTGAAATGAAATTAGAAGAAGCAGCAGGACTTCTACATTTTGTCATGATTTGTAGTAATGGAAATTTACTGACTATAACACATAGTGAACTGTATCTGTTCAAACACAGAAGCAATAGCAGCATTTAGGGTTAAAAAAATTTGATTATTTGAATTTTAACCTAAATTTGACATATATGTTTCTGGCTGCATTGGTTGCAAGAAAAGCCCTTACTTGGGTGAAGTCAAATAAATTTGCATATGTTTTTTAAGTTAAGCCTAAGGGTAGATTTCACCATTTAAAATCTGAAACCTCTAAGTTTACTTTACAAGTGCACCAATTTTTCCTTTTTTTCCTTGTATCCATTTTTTATGTCAATGTATCATAACGACAAATTTGCATGACCTAAACCTGCCTTAACATCATTGCTCTGACGATTTTAATAAAATGTTCTAATTTTCTTATTGGGATATTTTACCCTTCTGTTGTTTTACATGGCCAATTGCATTCATACAAGCACTTTGATTCTGTCTGGCTATTCAATGGCCGTTTGACTCTTACTGCATATACTGTTGTTGTGACACTTCTTTGTGGTAACACATTTGCTAATGGCCCTTGGCAGAAATACCAGAATACTGAAGTAACTTTACTAGATCACAGTACAGAGATATTCAAAACGCTCCACTACCTTAGCAATTTACTGCACAGCATCAAGAACCCTCTTGGCACACGGGATAACCCAGCACGCATCTGCAGGGATTTGCTTAATTGTGAACGTAAAGTGTCAGATGGTAAGTGCCCACCTTCATACAAGTACCTTTAAAAGGTGTTGCTTCCAAATGTTGCTTTCTACATTAAAATTCTGATCTAATAGATTTAATGTTTTTATTCGTTTTAATTGTATTCTCTTGTAGTGTGCCTGTCACAATTATATTTATTCCATCCTTAAGATGAAATTTCTGAATTTTAAAGGTGGAAGTATCTAATACGATATAAATATTAGGCAGATTATATCTATCAGTAAAAAGATGTATCGAGTTGAAACTGAATGCAATTTTGCGATTTGAAGTTTTCCAAGCATTTATAGCTAATCTTGCAATGAATTTTGTGTGGATCGGATTCTAGATTCCTAATGAGAAAATTGCATACCATACATCACCACTGTCAGGTACACTGGCAGTCATTGTATCTCAGTTATTCCTGAATCAATATTTCAAGTAAAAAAGCCCTCCTATTTAAATCTGTAATGTCAGTGTGATTGTAATCCAAAGTGGCTTGTTATGGTAATTTTTCTCAGTATCTCTTATATTAGTATTTTTTAATTGTGAAAACATTTTCATGCACCTTTTCTTTCATTTCCTTGGGAAGGTATGGTGATAATATACTTACTATTTGCCAGAAAGTATGAATATTTTAGCAAATTGCTTAGTAGTAATTGTATTTTGGTTTTATTTTCTGTCTGGAATTATATTCTAATAGGAAAATACTGGATTGACCCAAATATTGGATGTCCTTCTGATGCCATTGAAGTTTTCTGCAACTTCACTGCAGGTGGTCAGACATGTTTAACACCACTATCTGTGACAAAGGTATGCATTGCTTCTAGAGACACTGTCTGTGCTTGAATTCTAAACAAATGACTGCTTATTTACCTAACTCATTAAAAAGTGTTAGATTTCAGGGGGGCATTTTATTGTGAATCTTTGTGGAAGGACATGTTATATATTCTGGTACAGAAGTTACAGATTTTCTGGAGACTATATATGTTAGTAATTCTCACAGTGTTCGTTTACTCACCTGTGCTGATAGAATTATTTTGTTTTGCTTTATACTTTCTAATATAAGGCATAAAAATAAGCCTGAAATACTTCTAAGCTACATTAATATCATCTCATCACTCAGAGCACCTAAGCATAGAGATGCTGAGGTTGTTACAATAGAAAGGATGAAGATTATTACTGCTTTCCAACACTTAGGCACTTAGGAAGGAACTAGTTTTCTGTACATCATAGTTCCTGCTCCTCTAGACATGTAGTTCCTGAACTCTTGGGAATAGAAATTTTATGTTTTGAAGTTCTGTATATACACTGTAGCCATTGAAGAGCTTCAGAAATACTGTGAAGTTTATATATGCATTCCTACATTTGATCCCTGAATATGAAATAGTCTTGGAGGAACTCTTCTTGAATAATGAGTTACTATATTTTCTGTCTAAAATCAAAATATGCTTCTGAACTTTTGTATTTTTAATGGACCGTCAGTATTGCCAGAACCCGTGGACTGAGAAGACTAAACAGCAGAGCGATGTGGCTTCAGTTAAAACACTGCTGCTGATAATATCTTTGTTTGAATCACGAAAGCATTTGTTTCAGTTTCCTTATTTAAAAACACTGTTTTCTGACCAGCTGTGCTTCAGCAATGTTGTAAGCATTAGCGAGTGTTTATATTTAAGCTTTGAAAATGTCCTGTGAAAGCTTCTGTTTATAGTAATGACTGTAATAGAACCTAACATCTCTGCTGAGGAATGCAAATCATGCTCTTTGGCATTGACCCCGATGTATATAAACATGTATACATGTATATAAACATGCTCCCGTGCCTGAACACCACACTGCCATGTCCATGGCACTTTGTGATGCTGCAGCCATTCAGCACAGTCCAGCTGTAACTCTAATAATGCTTTTGTCTCGGAATTTAGCTGGAGTTTGGCGTTGGAAAAGTGCAGATGAACTTCCTTCATTTACTGAGCTCAGAAGCAACCCACAGCATCACAGTCCATTGTCTAAACACACCAATGTGGGGATTAAATAAAGCAGGTGGCCAGAAGACATCAGTTACCTTCAGAGGATGGAATGGTCAAATATTTAAAGCAAATTCACTACTCGAACCCAAAGTGCTTCTGGATGAATGCATGGTAAATACCTTTTAGCACCACGTTATTGAAGTGATGACAGAGGTACTGTTAGACATTACTAACCTTCTGCAAATAGATAGCAGTCATTTAGATTCTCATCCCTTAAAGCTTGCTTCTTTACATAGCTCTGCATATGCCAGCCTTTAGATACTGAATTCACCATCTCTTCAAGGGTAGAAGCAATTGCAGTGATGCAGGGTATCTATACTTGCTTTTTGCATTGTGTCTCGTGTATTTTGAGACTGTACGAAGACACTGCAGAGACATCATCACAGAAATAGGAAAGTCCTCCAGGAAAATTTAGAAACAGTTACCCTCAAAATGAAAATTTAGGCTTCAGAAATGGCATCTGTTAAATTACACAGTTACTTTAGGAACTGCTGAGAGAAGAAATGTTTCTGTGCAGTACTTCGCTTTCACTCTGTAAGCATAATTTTGGGTTTTGAAGCTCATCTTTTATATGACTCTAATATGCTTCTCCTGTGTGTTTCAGATTGAAGATGGCAGCTGGCGTAAGACACAGTTCTTTTTTCACACTCAGGACACGAATCAGCTTCCAGTTGTTCAAGTTAATGCACTTCCTCACCTCAAACCAGGACAGCAGCACTTCATAGAAAGTGGCTCCGTATGCTTCCTGTAAGATTTCTGTCCTAGGTTTCTTGTTGTATCGACATGGAGTTGCTGCATTGATTGCATACAAAAATAATGATCCATTGCAGGCAAAATTACTAGGAAACTGAAGAATCATTTCAAGTGTTGTTGGTTAAAGAACCTCAGGAAGAAATAGACTTCCTCCTAAGGAGAAATGGCATTGAAAAATAAAAGAAAGAAAGGACTAAAATAATTTTCTTAAAGTATTTAAAAATAAATTTCTTGGTGCTTTCTTGCATTATTTTCTGGAATGGAGTATCTGAACATGGAGTTTTTCAGGACATCAAGTGTTCTAAGCAATCTTTTTAACAGCACTGCACAAAAACCATCCTGAGGAAAGCTGGAGACATATGATGCTGAGGAGCAATACCTGCTAATGCTCCTAAATGTGCAATAGCTTTTATATGAAAAATGAATCATGTCATAGTACAGTAAGTCTTCTTTTCTTAGACATTGTTTTATTCCAGTCCTTTGTGGACACACACATCTGAACAGATGGCACACTACCTCTTTTGTGTTTCCTGTCCATGTTGCCTTGGTGCTCTTCATAACACAGGGTGCTTGTGGCCTTAGCAGAGATTATCTGAGTCCCCTTTTATCTTTCAGACTGTATGTGCTGGTTACATCAGGATATGTTTCTGTTGTAAAGGTACTTATTTTAAACCGCTGGTCACATACTTCACATAATGAAAACATTATTTATGTGGATTTCTTGTTAAAAAATTTTTTGTGTACTATTTTGGAAATGGTGTATAAAACAGCATATTGTATATGATGCATATAGTCAGAACAGTTTACGTTACAGACATGGTAAAAATTGTTGTAAGAAGAGCTACCTGAAGTAGTTTTGACTTTTAAATTCTGTATTTCAGTTAACATTGCTAATGCCAAAGCAAACTTAAGGTGATGTATTCTGTATATATTTTGTAACTTCTGAAAACGTCTACCACAGCATGTCTTCTGAATGGCTGCTGTTAAATTATAATGGACATTTCATCCTCTTAGAAAATCCATGTCTTTGCAAAAGTTATTAGATCACTTTGGGGTTTTAAAATTAAGCCTGAAATGTTCAGTGAAGTTTTACTAAAAAAACCCCCATTTTTACCATTAGGAAAAGTACTCTTTATATTGATATGCCTCTATCTATTAAAGTGTGCTCAGGAGTATGTAGCAGGGTGATACCAGACTGTATTTGAGGGAGCCTAGGAGTGTTCAAACAACCTGTCTGTCTTCATCTGCAGGAAACCACACCACCAAAGTATAATAAAATAAGCTTCCAAGCTGTCTCTTTGTCTTTTATTGTTCTGTTTCATATTGTGTAGGTCATTCTTAGAAATTATGAAAATATTTTAGAAGGGCACTTTCCTTAGGTGGCAGTGCTTCTCTTCCCAAGGGGAAATGCATATGCTCTGTGCCATGGAATACTGCCAGAGGGACAATGTTTGCTTCTACAAAGTAGTGTATATGCACATCCCATCTTACATAGGTTTGTATCAAGGCATCATTTTTGACCACTTCGAGAAAAATCTGATGAAGTGAAAAACAAAGCAAGATTACAGAAAGATGAGAAAATGTCTCAATTTTTGCATTTTCAAGATCAATACACTAGCATTATGATTTTGACATTTGCTCTTAGTTTGGCTTTGGAGGTGATGTTTTGGCAAATGTTGGGGGGGGGGGATGTTTTGTGAGATTATAATTCTTTAGACAATGTCTGCTTCATATATTTTTTTATTAATCTCATGGCCCTGTTTTTGGGAGTTCTTCATCTCAGAAATTATCTATTTTAAAAGCCAGGAGTTTAAAGTCTTATAAGGCTGCTCGGATGCGAGTATGTGCATTTCCGTAGTTGAGGCAACAAAAACGCATATCCCACGCAGACAGCGGGGACGACGGCCCGGTGCAGCGGGACAGGGGCAGGTAAGGAGCGATGTCCGGTGTCACCGGGGCGGGAGGTCGCGCCGAGGGGCGGAAGCGTCCATTGAGCAGCGTGCTGCTGTGCTTTGGGAAACCTCCTCTGGGCTCGGGAAAGCCTCCCTGGCTTGGCACTACGGCCTCGGGTCCCGGAGTCCCGTGGATCCCGGAGTCCCGTGGATCCCGGAGTCCCTCGGATCCCGAAGTCCCTCGGGTCCCGGAATCCCGTGGATCCCGAAGTCCCTCGGGTCCCGGAGTCCCGTGGATCCCGGAGTCCCGTGGGTCCCGGAATCCCTCGGATCCCGGAGTCCCGTGGGTCCCGGAGTCCCTCGGATCCCGGAATCCCGTGGGTCCCGGAATCCCTCGGATCCCGGAGTCCCGTGGATCCCGGAGTCCCGTGGATCCCGGAGTCCCTCGGATCCCGGAGTCCCGTGGATCCCGGAGTCCCTCGGCGGGTCCGGGGCCGCCTCGTGCGGCTGCGCAGTGTTTCCTCGCGGCCGCCAGGCGGCGCCGCAGAGTCTGCGCGTGCCCCGTGAGGCCCCGCGGCGCGGCCATGGCGGAGCGGGCCGGGCCCGGCAGCGCCGGGCGGGCGGCGGGCGGTGGGAAGATGTCCCTGCACAGGTACGGCACGGCGGCGGCAGCAGCGACCGCACGGGCTTCGGGAGTGCCTTCCCCGAGGCTCGGCGGGTGGCCCCGTGCTCTGCAGCCTCCCGCTCCCGGGTGAGGCCCGAGAGCGCGGGCGGTGCCGGGCTGAGCCTCGCTGGAGCGGTGCCGGGCAGCGGGCACTGCGAAGGTCCTGCTGAGCAGGGAAAGGGAATCCCGGTTCAGAGTAACTCGCCGTTTCTGGTTCGCAGTGTTTGAAGCCCTCTTTTCCGGTTCTTTTAATGGCTTTGTGCTGCTAATTCACAGAGCTCGTCAGGCGATGGTATTGCTGAGCTTGCCCTGCAGGCCCTCACTACCGGCAGGCAGGGAGCACGTGGTGGGAGAGGAGGAGAAATGGGTTTGGGCCGACATTCATCCCTTCGGAGTTGAAAATGGCGCTGTGTACTATTCTCGAAAAGTTCACTGATGTGGGCGGGAAATGTTATTTCTCTTTTCTGTTTGTCAGATTTAAAAATAAGAGTGATGATTATTCCAGTTGATTTATCAAGACATTTTTCCTAAGAATGGGAGAAACAGCTGTTCTAATAACTTAGTTAAAAACATGTGGTTATATTTATAGAGAAATTTCATTTTTCACTGATATTTATATGGATAAGCCTTACACATTGTGCCTGAAAGGTTCCCTGACTTTGGAGTTTGTGCTGCTGACAGCCAGAAGTCGTTTGGGTGACTATGTTGTCATGCTCTTTTTATTCCAGTGAAACAATGGGATGCATTGTTCTTAAAATTTATTTTCCATCTGCCTATAACTGGTAGTGTTAAAAGAGAGCATGGTATAATGCATGTTACAGGTGATTCAAAAGGAGAAAATCACTGATACAACTAGGCCACAAAGCATAAACTGACAAAGGCTTGCTATGTTTCCAGCTCTGCGGTTAGCATGTGGGTTTTCTTCTTTCAAGAATTAACAATGTTTTGATGTGTGTGTGTGTGTGTTTGGAGATACTCTCCATAGCTTGTGTTGTTTTGTCTGCCACCTTTCCTAATCCAGGGTATATGTATTTTCTCTTTCTTCTTTCAAGGTGTACTTATAATAGCTTTTCCTGAAAATGCTGATGGATGATCTAGTGCCTGGTTTTTGAGCAGGAACTTTCATAGGCCAGTCAGGAGCAGAAATGCTGTCTTATTGAGAAGTGTTTTTTACTTCTTTCAGGTGTGAAACCTGTAGCAAAGAAGAAGCTAAGTACAGATGTCCACGATGCATGAAATATTCCTGCAGGTATCTGTTATCTGAACTAAATATTTTGATTATTTTCCCATTTATATGCTGAACATGTTAATTTTTAATTTTTTATTTTTTGTCATTTCAGCCTGTTGTGTGTAAAGAAACATAAGCTTGCACTAAGCTGTAATGGAGTCAGGGATAAAACAGCGTTTATCTCTGTAAATGAATTTACTGACTTGAACCTTTTGAGTGGTAAGAATATACATACTTTGTGTGTTCTAAAACTCCCAGGTTTTACTAGGCTGGCACTACATTTTTCTTCGTTCTATTTAACCTTCAGATTATCGTTTCCTGGAGGACGTAGGAAGGACAGCTGATGCTGCTGCTCGACATTGTATTGTGCATAGTCCAGCAACAAAACGACTCGTAAGTTTTTGTTTCTCCTTTTGCTCTGTTGGAATTAGGGTTGCCTGCCTTTGAATTCCCACTAAGGTAATCCCAATCCAGATTCCAGAGCTGGTACCTATCTTATGAAGGTATGAATGACCCTGAATTGTAGAGCCAGAAATCAAAAGAAGTCTCTAGGTTTGTGCAGCAATAGTATTGATGGCTGCATCCAGTTGCTTGGAAGAAAAAATCACTAACAATTCTTAAAATTTATGCATGGCCACTGTTGCTGTTGGATGATAAATGTGTGTTAAGAAAGGCCGAATGCTTCCTTACACCTCCACCGCTTTTGAATTTTTAAGTGCACACTTCCCACATAAACAGTGGATTTATTAATCACTTAAAAATTGTTACGTGGTCCCCTCTATCCCTCTATCTATCAAATCAAGACAGCTGGAACTCTTCAAAGACTAAGCAACAGTGACATAAAAGCCAGCCTTCTAAGGGAGAAGGGGTTTTTGCTGAAGCTCTTTCAGCAGCCAAACACACTCCCCAAACTAAAAACAATGGACAAACAAAACCCAAAAAACCCCAACCAACTCTACTCCAAAATATTTTGGCTCATTGATAAATCACAAAAAGGCATCAGGGCCATTTTGTTTTCCAGTCTTGTGAAGATATCTTGAAATATAGCCCTAAACTCAGGCCTCACACTGATGACAGAATAAATTCAGAAGACTCCAGCTTCCTCTCTGGCTGGAGTCATATTCTACATGTGTCTACTTAGCACCATGATGTCCTGTAAATGTGTGCTGAAGGTGGTGAGATGCTGCATGGGTAGCAGTTTTTGGGATGTGGTACTGGGCACGTTAATGGGATGATGCCCACAGTGCTGCCTTCAAGGCAGTGGCTGGGATGGTGCTTGTATGTCCATTCTGCCAGCAGGGTTGTAACCCAAAAAGCATCCTTATGGTGGTGTTACACCCACAATGGTCACACTGCAACTTCTGTGGTATGTTAAAGAACTTCTACTATGAAGAGGTCATTGGCATGTTCTTTTTTAATAATAAAAATCTTATGAAAATGTTTCAGAGAGTTTCTAGGCTTACTTAATTTTTTTCATTCAAGATGGCTTTTTGAAAGATTCAGAGTATTTCATTAAATATGGCCTTTTCTGTAGTATTCTCATAATACCTGTCAGCTTTTTATTGTTTAATTTTCAGGGGGCTTGTATATTCAGATTTTTTTAACAAAAAGTTTTTATGTTTTGCCAGTTATACTGCTTGAGGAACAAAGCTCGAGGGTGTAATATTGAGCTAAAAACACTGCCGGTTGGATTTACAAAAAGAAGAGAAAATTCTACCACCTTCAATTCTGCGTGAGTCTTCAGCTGATTACAGTCAGCAATATTTTATTTTCACTGAGCATATAATGATGAGAATTTGAGTTTGTTACAATATGCTTGCGTTAAAATCTGTGAGATGCACCTTTTTTTTTTTCAAAAGCTGTTTAATATTTCATGCTTTACATTTTCATTTTCTTTAGGTTCTTTGAGCTTGGTTTAACAGCTTACATAATTCATGCTTTATTTTGAAAAATGGTTACACTGAGTAACAGTAGGAAGAATCAGTGCTGTTGTGGTCTTTTCTTTTAATTAACACTTAGGTTTTTTTGCTGGAAAAAGAAAATGCTTCTTTGGAGGTTTTATGGTAGAGGATTGATGTAGAAAGCTTGCACAAATCCCTGTCTCTGAAAAGGCTGACTTCAAATCTCAAGAGGTGCATCAGTACCTGAGTTGCATTCTGTGATGGGAGTTGCTGTGCTGGAGAACAGAAATGTTGGATACAGCACAGCTTAGAGAGACAAGTGCAGACAGATACAAATTCAGGAAGAAGGCTAAGGAAAATTTAAGTATTTCTTCCTTTATCCACTCTGTGGTTTTCCTCTGATATTTAGAGACTGTATTTTAAAATATTTTCATAGTAAAAATGAAAGAAATTACAAAGTATTTCATTGTAACAGGAATCAGGTCTACAGTTCAGCTCAGTGATATACTGGAGTCAAATATAAATGCCTTTTGAGCTTTTCACAGCAATGACATCCCTGATGGCTCACATCCCCCTGATGGCTCCTTTACTTGTTTTGTTCATCGTCTCAGTTTTGGTAGGAATTTGTGTTTTCAGGATGTGTTTTCCCTCTGTTCTGGGAGCTGTGCACTCCATGGTGTTGGTCTCTGGCTGGCCACCAGAGGTCTGTCTCTGACAGAGGAATAACCCCCCTGGAAACTGCTCAACACACCCACCTGGATCATTTAGGCTGCTCTAGGGAAAAACAGGCGGGCTTGGTTTTGCACACAGAGAAGATTTTAGCAGAACGTTACACATCAAATAGATGTAGGAGTGTAACATTTTAAAGTTACGTATTTTACCAGTTCTGTTAGAGAAAATCCAGACTGAACCAGTGGAAAGAAAGGAAATCTGAGGTATTTTCTCCTCTCTCTACCCCATATTTATAGGTCTCCTCAGAACAGACCAGGTTTTGGGTCTGTTTTTTCAGGTCTGTCCCAGGTTTTCCAGAGGTTGTCTCCCTCTGCACTAACTTCCCTGTCTTTGGCTGCATGCTCAGCCTTACACAGATCCCTTTTACTAATCTCATGCTTGAAAAAGTATCTCAGGCTTAGAGTTGAGTTTCACTTTAATGGGGAATTTCCTCAGTGTGACAGATTAAACTTAACTTAAACACACTTAACAAGTACAGGGTAAGGAGCAGCCCTCAAGAGCAAGTGCAGGAAGCCCAGGAATGCTGGGGTCAGTAGCTAAGAGGACAGAAGGGGCACAGACTCAAGGAGGTTTGATACCTTTGGGAAGATCCTGGGCATCATACCGTGCTGTACTGACAAGACATTTGCCTTCATGTACCATTTTTTTTCTCCTCTAGAAAACCTTTCTGGGTACACACTGAAGTGTAGCTTGCACTGGGGACAAATTAAACTTTGGGCAGATTATCCTTTCATGTGTTTAGTGTACTTTTTGTTATATTAACAAAAGCAGATTTAAAAACTAAGAGAGAATGGGGCAAGGACTTCTTAGCAAATAGGCATGGAAATACTTCACAGGCTTTCTGGTAAAATGCCTTACTGGTTGGTGTCATTCATAAAGTTGTGGGAATGTAACTTGTTGTTCCTGTGGAATGGTAACTTCTCTGGGACTTTTAAATTCCACCAGAAAGGACTTGATAACATTCTCTGTCCTGAAGAGCATAGGAAATAATTGTCCTTTTCTTGCAAATGCTGTCCAGGGGTATGGAATATGCTCAGTGATCATTACACAAAGGATATATTTCATCTCTATTGCTATTACTGTTATTCACACAGCAATGGGCTGTTTGAATTGAGTGATGCAGATTAAAAATTAACATGTTTTTGGGGGGCGTTTTTTGGTTGTTTGGTTTGGTTTTTGAATCTGCATGTTCTGCCTACTCTCTTTGAATGGGTTCTAAGGAATCAAGTTTGGTCAGTGATTATCAGGTGTGTATAGCACCTGTGTCATGGGTCTTTATGACACCCATAACATTTTGTTGAATATCACATTGAAAGGAGGTTAAGCTGTGCAAGTAGTCACGTATCCGTTATATGAGCTTAGCACCTGACGGTGCTCAGGGTCTGTTGTGTCCCTCTCCTGCGGATGTGAGAGTCCCCTTCTCATGCTGTTTGTCAGTGGAGATCTGTAGACAGATTGCTCCAGAGGGTGGAGGCTGGAAGCTGCTCAACATCTGTGCATGGAAAGCTGAGAACAGGCTTCTCCCATGTCCTCTTGACACTCTCCCTGCGATCCAAGCTGTTGGGCAGTACAAAGCAGGAATGAGAGTAGTCCAAAACTAGGAAGTACAAGATGTATTCTTGTGTCATCCCCTGCCCGTGCCAGCACTGGAGGACAGATCAGTGTTGTTTCGATGTTTTAGCCAGACTCTTCGTTTCCTGGATTCCATGAGTTTGTTTGCCAAGTCCAATGTTGTGAAAGCATATGTGCCAATGCTGGGCAACACATGGGTTAGTCTAATGTGTAATATTGAATATCTAGGTGATGGAGCGTCATTAGAAAGTAGTGTCTGAGTCCAGAGTGTGAACTCATGGTGCACCTGCTTTCTTATTCATAAATTGTTTTTAAAGTGCTGCTTCACACTACATGTCCTGTGGTGCCCTTATTTTCAATTTGGCTGAGAGTTTCCCACTGGATACATTCTACCATGGAGTTGTTGGGCTCAATTGCTGGGATAGGAGGCCTCTGGGAAAGGGGTGAAGGATGAGGCCAGGCTGAAACCAAGGGCAGGAGCACCAGCTGGGAAGCTCCAGCCAGCAGGTCAAGTGGGAAGTGGGGGAATGAGCTTACAAGCCCGTGGCTTGAGTTCCCTGGCAGGAGATGATGTAGTGAGACACTGAAATGGGGCAGTGCAGTTCTCTGAGCTCTGCAGCTTGTGCTGCCCTGCTCCAGCCCTCCCTGCTGCCTGCACTGTCACACATCTACAGCCAGCTTCCTCCATGCTCCATTCACAGCCTATCTCCTAGAAAAAATCTTTTTTACCTCTCCTCCCCACCAAGAGGGGCCAGAGGGCTACAAACCTCCTTTGTAGCAGGCATGCTTGCAGCCTGGGAGCATTTGGTCAGGGGATATATGTGGGAGAAGGAGGAATTTTTTTACATTACCTCTCCTCTTCAGTGTAATTGTGAGAAAAAAGTACAGTGTGGAGATTAGGGATTAGCATAATTTAGGAGATCATTAGTGTTGCACTTTGAGGCACACCTGGAAGTTCTGAAATGTCAACTCTAATCCTTAGCTAGGTAGAGATAATTAAAATTACTTTTTGAAGTGTTGATTTTGAGAATATAGCAAGGAGTTTTCTGAGCTGGGTTTTGACTTAATATTACACCACTGGAGCTGTTAAACTTGAATTTAGTTGTTACTTAGTAAATAGGTTTGCTTGCTTGCTTGGACCAATGAAGAAGAAAGTTAAGTTGCTAAAGGAAGTCGAGAAAGGCAATATTGTCCAAAACTATACCAGCTGAATGTCCAGTACTTCAATCAAACTTCAGTGCATTTTGAGAACTCTCTGGGTATTGTCAGGTAAGGGTAGCTGTCTGTCATTGAACTTCTCATCCTTTTAATTACTTTTATGAATTAAAAATTAAAGAGACAGGAAATACTATAGTATTTGTACTTTGATGTAAAATATCCTGTATACTAATATTTGAGAATGCTTGTTGCTAAATTGAAACAAAATTATATTTTTTTAAGAAAGGCATAAACATAAGACACATCTAGAAATCTGCCAAGGCACTTAACAGGTACGTCCAAGTCAAGAATTCTTTGTAGATCAGTCTTTTGACTCTCAGCAGCTGTACTATCTACAGTCACAGTTTTTTGAGCATCTTCTTAGGTGCTGCTGTAACTGTAAAGGTAGTAAAATTTTTGCAGTTGTTCCGAGAGCCAGCTGGAGAACACAGACACTTTGTATATACTGCTGCTGTCTTTGTAACATCAGAAGTAAAAATGTTTCCATTGTTGCTGTTAAAATTTTAAAATCCGCTACAGGGAGGGCTACAGTTGATGACAAAATAAGCTTTTGGAAGTTTAGGAGAAATGAAAGGTAGATAGTTACTTTTTGTAGAACTGTAATTGTGAAACAGCCTGTGCAGTACTGAATGTATTTTGCATCTACATCTCATGCAGTTAGAGAGGTGCTTGTCTCCCCTTTTCCCTCTGATCCATTTCCATTCTTCTGAAGTAGCCGGAATAGGAGATGAAACCAAGCAGTGCAGGGGTGGGCTCTGATGCTGCTTTTTCTGATATCACTGATGTGCTTGTGCTTTGCCCAGATCTCTGCTGTTTGGTAGTTCTGTAGTCAGTGTCTCAGAATCCAAAAATCCAGGGCACTGTTGGAGGGGCATTCCATGGCAGCATAGTGGCATGGAATGCTTCATGGAGTGAGCTGTTACTCAAATGCAGATGACTTATTCAATTAGGCATTTTCATTTAGAAAATGAACATCCTGCATGGCCATTGTATTTGAAGGAAATACTGCCCCAGTGAGCCATAATGCAAAATGAAATCAATGACATCTGGAGCCAGGATATCTAACTTTGATCAGAACTTGTTGTGAAGCAGCTTTGATAGCATCTACAGCTGACATCAAGTTTCTGGGCACACATCAATGATGGTGAGGGATGCTTCATTTCAATAACAGGCACCCAGCAAGTTGTTTTTCAAGACTTCATTGTACAGTGAAGAGTGTGAGGCTATTCCTGTTCAAAGCTTCCTTTTTCCTTGCCTAGTTCTACCTGTTCTTAAACTGTCTTGCCTCTTTCTGCTTGCCATTTTTTTCCAGGATAGAGTACTTTGAAGAGAGAAAAAGTCATTAGTTGCCAGTTATGGTATTAGTTTGGTGAGAAAAAGATCAACATTTCTGTTTTTTCAAAGTGGAACTTTTTGATGAGAAATGAGCTTTTTAACTTCAGTTTCCCTGATTCACAGCACTTTCAGTGCACTATTCCATAGACTAGATTGTGCTTGGAAGGGGGGAGGAGGGCAGAAGTTGGAGAAGAATCCTCTTAAACTGATTTTACAGCTGCAGTGATGAACTGAGTCTGCCTCAGTGAGCCCACAGGGAATCAGTCTTGCATGTGAAACGAGATATGCTGTGTGACAGCCATTTGTACAGACACATGAAGAGTGTTCCTAGCAACAGGTAGCTAGAAGTTCTTTTTGGAGCATTCTTTTTCACGTGCCTGTGTTAGAGAGAGTCCTTTGTGCCACGTACATGTTTCTCTGAGCTCTATCATGGTTTGTCACTCTCACGCTTTGGCTGTCTTGATTTAAAGATCAAAGTGTCACAGAACAGGTTGATCACTTAGAATAGATAAATATGGCCCTGTTTGAAAAAATTGTGGAAGATGATGAGTTAAATGAAAACATGCTAGCAAGCCTCATGTTAGTTAATAACATAGATCAAAACCCTTATCTGAACAGTCCTTATAAACATTTTAATAAATGTGCCCATCATAAGTGTTTCCTTCAGCTAATGGTAGTGACTCTGTTTCTATGTCTAACTTTTACTAGTCTCTCTGGGAAGGTGCTTTGAAATAACTGTTCCATGTTAAATGGCAGATATTAACAAGACTGAGAGGAATCACAAGCTTGTTAATCACAAGGGTACTGAACTGGTTACATAACCCTATTGATATTCCAGTTTGCTCTGTGTGTATGGTGGTATTGATGCTTCCTTCAGCTGGCAAGATAAGAATTGCAAAACCTTGGTTTATTTACCTTGCAAAAAACTCCCAAAATTCCACTCAATGGTTTTGAGTTATTTGAAAGTATTTAAGACTCCCATACCAGTGTGCAAAATAGCATGAAATTCATGGGCCCAAATACTATGCCAGCTTCTGGTTATATATATGCGATATGATTAATAATATTTTTTGTGTTATCCTCTGGCTCTGGTCATACTATCTCCTTACCTATTCTGATGTTCTCTAATTCCACCTTCTCATTCAAGGCATTCTCCTTCTCCAAATTAACTAACATGAGCTGAGAGAGGAGAGAAATCACAAGGCATGCTGCACAGCTCTGCTGAGGCACATACTACTTTGGGGATCCTGGGCTTCATTAATTTGTTTTATTCTAAGTATTACTTTCTTGGAGCTGGGAGTTCCTGCTTGCTCCTTTTTGGTAAATACCAATACATCTGATTTTACTTATACTCCAGAAAGTATAGTTCAGCTGTAAAGCTCACTTTTTCCTAGGAACAACTAGGTAAGGGAATTACTTATTTGATAAGCTCACTTTATAAAAAGTGCTTGCACTTAAAAATTGATATCACAGTTAATTGATCTTAGCAGCTAAGTTTACTATTTTGCTAGTGGATGCACATACACTCCTCTCTGCAGCCAGCTAGAACCCGCTGGATAATGTTTCATTTGCCTGATAAACAAATCAAACGTGTTGGAACAACACTGTGTTTACTTTTTATTTTAGACCAGAATCTTTGCATAACTGAGGGTGGTTATCCTGGATGCAATGATTCATTGGTCTTAAATCATGTTTTAAAAGTATTTAAAGAAAAAGACACCATTAGATGTCCCTGTGCTTCACAGGTGTTGGAGCTCTGATTTCTAAATCTTTGCTGTTTGTCATGAGTGTGAATTTTTGAACCAGAGCAGAAGGCCAGGAACCTACCTTTTAGACTGTGCTTTCTCTTACGGAATTCATGTAGAAAAATTTTTGCAGATTTTCTGCAAGTGAACTAAAAGGCAAGTAGAGACTAGCTGATCTAGCAAAGTATTCTCTAGAAATACTGCCTAAGATGATACTGCTCTCGAGCTATGCTTCAGTAGCTTCTGTTCTCAGGTATTATGCTAGCTGGAAAGGGAAGGTGGGTCTTAAAAATAACAACTAACATACAGAAGAAAGGAATGTGGCATCACTTTGTCTCTACTAGAAGTTTTATGATTTTTCTGTGAAATGTTTGTTCTTTCTAACTTCTCTTATCCATGTTATGCCAGAAGGCAACTTCCTTCCCTGGCCATGACACATTTTCTATTGAGGCCATCATTGCTGGAAAAAGTTGAGTCCCCTGTGTTCTGTAGGACCCGGCCTCAGCTGGGACTCTGGCTACTACTGTTGCAGAGGTTTGGTAATCTCTCCTGGTTGATATGCCAAAAAGCAGTTTCCTTTTCTGAAATTAAAGGGCAGCTGGAATATACTCACTTTAATTAAAAATGTTAAATACTGTTGATCAACTAATTGGCAATATCTTACTGTGTTTGTAAGGAACAGATTTTCATCCCATGAGGACTTGAAATTTAGCAGGATGTGGGAATATTACATCTTTCAAAGGACATCTTGGCTTCTCTGCATGCCCGTTTTACTCTTTGAAGCCATTCAAAATCTTAACCATGTATTTTCTTCTGCACCCATGCTGTAGTTACCAAGATTTATCGTAGAGAAAAAAAACATGGTAGTTGTTACCAGCTAAGACTTAGAATATGCATTTCTTTTTGTTTTTAGGGAGAACAAGTTCTACTGGCATTTGAAGCTCATATTTCCTCACTGTCATGCTGAATACACTTTAAAAAGGTATAGAGCTTTAAATTTTTTTATTAAAGTTTAAATTAATCTGCTGAAATTGAGCTGCAAATTATTTTGATCAGTTCTTACAAAGTTCTGTTATACAAGGTAAACTCAGGTATTAATTTTAGTCTTAAATAAAAGGGCATTTCAATCTAGAAAGGATTGGAAGTTGTATAGTCCTTTTCTCTCTGAAAGCTAGCAGACTTTCCAAATCAGGCATAATGTTTATTAGTCCTTTTCTCTATGTAAATAGAGAGCTTGTATATTCATAATAGTAGTACCCCTACACCTAACATTGTCTCTTCTCATGGAGCAGATGTTCAGCATGATTGGCCACCCCTCCTTACCTGCACGCTGGAACTGACCTTCATACAGGGTGAAATGGCTGCGTTGTTTGCTTTGTAGGAAAGTCCACAAACATGTTTTGAAAAGGCAAAAAAATAAGCTTTATTGACAAATGTTTCTCCTTTTTCTCTAGCCTGAAGGGAGATGAGAAGTATGTCCTTGTCTGCTTCTAGGGCTGCAGGAACAACACATTTCTTTTGCAGGCTTAGAAACTAGAGATACGCATCTGTTTACTCCTCATATGTGCCTGTGAAATCCCAGCGCTGAAACTGAGATAAAGCTGCCGATATCTGTGCAGTATTGATACACATTTATGATCCTCCCATAAACTACTCAGCTGTGCCACTGTAGCATGCTAATCTACAGCTTCCTCCAGGTGACTCGCAGTAGGTATTTGTGTACATGATGAACGATGACTCACATGCTTGATTTTTATCTTTGCTGAAAGGGTGCCTGATGATAAAACACTTGCTGATATCCTCAAGCCATACATCGATCCAGTGGAGTCAGACCCTGTAGTTTGTCAAAGGTGTGTATTGAATACCTTTCCTGCCTAGTTGATCTAATGCAGTAATAAAAGGGAATGGTTCTGAATACATGGCTTAAATTAGCTGCACTATCAGCTTGCAGAGCTGAGTTCCCAGTCAGCAGTACATCTTTAATTGCTGTGATGAAAACCATCTTAACATTCACCAACCAATTAACCCTGGGGTACAGCCACCAAATTTAAACCAGCAAAAAATTAAGAAACTGACTCACAGCATAAAGATCAAATAAAGCAACTGTAATGCTGAAAAATGTAACCATAATTAACTTCAGTGGAGGTGACAGTAAACCTTCAGAATAATTAGAAAAAACATGCTAATAATTACAACTCACATTTATAGAAAACACCTAATATGTGACAAATTATTGTTTTAATGAAAAAAATACATTATTTTGGCTGTTGACATGCCTAAGATATCCATCTCTAATGGATGACAGGAAGAAAAGTCATTGTACATAATTTCTGCATTTTTGCTGCTTTTTTTCAGATTGAAAATCTATACAGCATCTCCTCAATCAGATGTACGAATTTTAATGAAAATAGAGAACAGAAATCGAAACTCTGTCAGGTAAGGTGGTTCTTCAATTTATGTGCTTACTAATTAAAAATAGCAAGAAGATTTAACACATTTCTTAGTCCTTAATACTGCAATTGGAGATTACATAATCTCATGGATTAAACTTCAGTGAGTAAAAAATGGTTATTAAAATGGTTTGGCAAAAATTCTGATTTCTTTCTTTGTCTTTTATTATGTCAGCATTGGCATTTCAGTGCACCTATTGAGTGAGTGTGCCTGTACCTAAGCTGCTTCAGCAGCAGTCCCTGCCAATGTAACAGAACACAGGTTTGTGTTAAAATGCTAAATAACTGTACTGACCAACACAAGTGCATTCATCCGTTTTTTTCTGGAAGTTCTTCTGTGGATATGTTAAGCTCCCAGCAGGAGTTGAAGTGATAGTAAGGAGAGTTATCTTTTTAAATCAGTGCAGCAGAAATTATGAGTTTATCACAATCCAGTCACTGCATTTAAAATGGCACATTTTTCTCCAAGATACTTGCTCATCACTCTTCATGTTACCATGTTCTGGGTGTGGGCTTTTATGTCATCAGAATTCAAACTTGTGCAGAATTGTTTTCTTTGTTTTCAGAACAGACAATAATCTTGAACTTCAAAATTAAACTTTAAATAAATATTTTTTGCTAGTATAAATACCATTCTGAACACCACCCTGTGTTGTCATTGTTACTGAAAAGGATATGTATCATCTTGGTATCCTAACTTATTGTGGTTCACCAGTGATTCCTAGTTAGGCTTTTGAAAGTACATTCTTGTCTTCAAATGTAACAAATGTAAGTAATATGCTTCCCTAAAAAAAAATATGATACATTATTTCTAAGGGGGGAATAAGGGTATATTGTAAGAATTTTAGCTGTAACTTAGCTTCCAGTTTATGCTGGCTTTTTTTCCTGGTAATACTAAAAATTGTGTAACGTACTTCTCAAATCAAATTAAAGTGCAAACTCTTAATGATTTGGATTTTTTTCCTCTTTGCAATCATTATTTGAAATATGATTGTAACATTTGCCATCAGAATTGCCAACTAGAAACCTGTTGTTTTTAAGTGAATTTGAAGATACAGAGTCCTGGTTCTTACATGCAGGGAGAAAACATGAAAGGCCTTGGTCTGTCCAGTACCCTTTGTCTGAGTGTTGTAAGTGTGGGAATAGTGAGTTCTCTTTTGTGGACACTGAACTTGTAAGGGACCAGCTGTTTCAGCTGAATATTCAGAAGTCCATGGAGCCTGATGGGTTTCAACCCAGAATACTGAAAGAAATATTGAATGTTATGGCAGGACCCCTGTTGATCACATATTAAAGGCCTTGGGGTCTGAAGAGGACCTTGCTGACTGGATGTCATGTCTTAACCCTGCAGGCAGCTAAACACAACTCTCATACTCACACAACACCCCACATCCTCAGGGGGATGGGGAAGAGATTCAGAAAGGAAAAATTAAAATTCTTGTGTTGAGATAAAGATAGTTTAAATAGGACAAAAAAGGAAAGGATGAGAATGGTAAAAGAATTAGAATATACAAAACAAGTGAAGTTGCTTACCATCCACTGACCGGTGTCCAGCCAGTTCCCAAGCAGCAGCCCCCAACCAGCTTTGCCTTTAATTTAATTTAATTTGCCTTTAATGTTGCCCATGTGTGATATGGGATGGATGGAATATCCCTTTGTCCGGTTAGGATCAGCTATCCTTGCTGTTTCTTCTCCCAACTTCTTGTACCTTCCAGTCTACTTGCTGGTAGGGTGGTGTGAGGAGCTGAAAAGGTCTTGACAGTATAAGCATGGTCTTTCACATTTCCTTTTTTAAGAAAGAAAGAAAAGTTTGTTTTTTAAACAGCTGTGCAGAAGGTTTGGGAAAGAAACCAATTTATTATACAAGTTGACTATCTCTTTTGCTCATTAGGGTTTTTTGTTATTTAATCATTTGCCTCTTCTGAAGTATCTACAGTGTTTCCTTATGTCACATATTTGAGCAGGAATTCTTTTTCATTAAATTAAATTAACCTAAATATTCTCAAGTTTGAGACTCATCTGTATGCCCAGAATCAGCCTATGTTGGTTGATAATGATGTTGGAGTAATTGGTATTTATCCCACTTAGTGAATGTGAAGTCTAAAGTACAGGAAAACTAGTAGAAAATTAAAATGGAAGTGTATCTTGACTTGAGAACTGCAGTTCCTCACTTGGAAATTATGTGAATCTCTTCATATAAGTGGGTGGAGCGGGCACAGCTGGGGCAGTGCAGACAGGTCAAGGAAAAGAAACAGACTAAAAAAAATTCCTCCTCTGAAAGGAAAGAACAAAGTTTGTTTGAAATGATGGGTCTGCTATGTCAGCATAAAGTCACTTCTGTCAACATAAGCTGTGTCTGTGCCAGCAGTCACTCTCAGCCTGGTTGTTGTGACAAAGGCTCTGTGAGGGAATTCAGATTTGTACTGTAGTTGCATTACAGTTAAGTAAGAGAGCATTTGTTCTAATTTCTTCTCCTTTTGGTTCCTTCCCCTAAGTTAATTGGAGAGTATTCTCGATGAATCAATACCTGGAACTGCAGTGGAAGTATTTGTGGTTGAAACCTATGTTCAGCTTGCTGCTTAGTTTGCTCTTCCCTATGGGTCAAAAAATGAGTGGAGACAGAGCTCCCTCACCTTTCTTTGTCTGTGTTTGTTTAACAGTGGGAAGCATTTACTGCTGGTATGTATAGCCTTGAGTGCCACTCTTCAGCTCATTGTAATTTCTCATCCTGTGCCTCCTCATTCTGCATGATTTTAGGCTGTATATTCTTCTATGGCAAAATGCTCTTCCATCACTTTGTGGGCAGACTGAAGGAGCAGGATTAGTGTAGGCTACTCATACGTGTAAGTCTATGTGAATTTTTTGTTATTTACAACTTCTGTGCCCACCAGAAAAATTTCTTCACCACAAGCACTAGATTATAAAAAAAGTTGTAAACATATGTTGTTACATTGGATGTTGGTTTTAGGCTTAGCAGAACCTTTTGGAAAGAAATCCTTTTCATAGTTACAATTTTGTATTATTGAAGAAGTACAGTAGTGTTTCAGAAAGTATCTAAGCAGGATTATAAAATGTTAGTCTTCTAGTTTTAAGATAAGTATGTTACAG
Organism: Certhia americana; assembly: GCA_018697195.1. Classification (NCBI taxonomy): domain Eukaryota; kingdom Metazoa; phylum Chordata; class Aves; order Passeriformes; family Certhiidae; genus Certhia; species Certhia americana. The sequence continues at coordinate 15,323,636 of CM031864.1, read as the reverse complement.
AAGGATTTTAGTATTTCCTGCAATTGTTCATGAAACAGGAGTTTGTGGTTTAGTTTTGGCTGTTTTCTGTGTTTCACAGCAAATCATCCTTTTAGTCCGAAGGTCCTTTGTAGAATGCTTTAAATTTTTGGGGTTTTATTATTTTTCTTTCTCCAGAAATATAAATTAGCCGTGAAGTACTGATTTCTGCTTTCTCACAGGAGTTCTGTAGAACTTCAGATATCTGCACTGGTGTGCAGATATCATGGACAGCTGCCACACACAGTGCTAGCTTTCTTCTTGCTATGTGTCTTTACCATCAGTGGTGACAGTTCTTAAAGAGTTTTTTGATAAGTTCTTATTTCTGTCTTCTCTAAAAGCAGCTTGTAAGAATGGCTTTCAGTATGAACTGGTAGCACTCCACAGTTAATTGGGGTAACCTAAAGCATAATTTCTCCTCATGTCTTCTCAGCTTTACATGTCATCTCATGCTCTATAACTCTTAGTTACACTTGGGTTTTCTTCTCATTTGCTACAATAATTTTATGAGGAACCTTGCAAAGGAGAGTTTCAAAAAACAAGCATTACATAACACTCTTCTTCATTTAAAACCTTTCGGTTTTAAAGGAATTTTGGAAAAAATCTGCGTTTGAATTCGGTCAGAATAGTTTTCCATTTGGTACTGCTTGTTTCAATCACCTATTATGCAATATTTAGTTAGTATTAGTGTCCATTCTCTTCTCTGCTGTAACTATTCCAAGAAAGGTTTAACTTCTACCTCTTGGATGATTTTTATAGTCTACATTCTTTCATAAAGTAGTATTTTCTTTCTTCAGGATAAATTAATGTTCTGGCTGTCTTCAGACCTTTATTTGGGATGCCTTCAAAATGACTTCATATGGTAAGAGTTTTGCTTTTTCCAGTAAGGAAAGGAAAGGTGCAACAGCCAAATTATACAGTGTGGTTTGGGAAATACACCTTCTGATATTCCTAAGAGGAGCCTTATCAGGCTTTGTGTAACAAAAAGCTAAACCAAAACGGCAACCAGCACTTCCCAAAATCAAACAGATGCTTGGTCTTTTTTATTAGTAAGTTAGTAAGTCAGTTTTGTAACTGCAGATACTTAACGAGAAATTCATTTACTCAGCCTTATATAAGATGATCCTCTTTCTGTAAGAGAAATAACTGCAACTTAATTTGCAGTAGATACTTTCAGAAACAAATAAATTTAAATGAGGTTAAACCACACAAATTAAATATATCTTTTACTGAGTTCAATAACATCTTGCATGAATCTAGTTTAGATAGTTGACATTTTAATCATATTCATTGGATATAATAGAATTTTTAAAATAATGTTTGCTTAAACATCCATGTTAGGTCTTTTTTATACTAATGGGATTATTTTGCCTATTCAGAGTATCACGTGAGCATCGTTTCAGAATAAGTTGTTGCAGAAAACTTTTTGGGAATTTGAAGTTTGGAGTAGGCACTGGCAGAATATTTAGGTGCCTAGAAAACGGTCTGGTTGGCTTTAAGAGCTTTGCAACAGCCACTGCTTTCAGTAGAGCAAATCCATAAAGGAGCTGGAGTACAGGAATGTACCAGACTGAATCCTGTCACTTCCCTGTTGTAAAACTGCCACATCATACAGGAATGGATACAGAATCAGTTGTAGAATTATTTTCTGTATCAGTAGTACTGGTGTAGCTCATGCTTCAATTGCACAGAAAGCAAAAAATACCAAAAGGATTTTTGTGCCAGTTCCAACATCAAGGGGCTTCGTAACTGTCTGTGGTGACTCTGGCTGGGGCACATGAGAATAATGGCATGTTTGTCACTTAATTCTTGTGGACCACAGGGAAGAAAATCTGCTAAACAAGTATCAGAGGTTCTCCTCTACTAAATGCCATTGTTTTATGGTGGTGTACACTTCTTTTGCTTTAACTGATTTAATTCAGTTGCTTTCCAGAAGGCTGGACGATGTTAGTAATTCTGGATCACTTCCCTGTCTCAAAATCAGCTGGCAGAAATGAGAGTTATTTCCTTGGATGACTTAGCTCTGTGCTCAAAGAGAATTTTCTTTTGTAGTCTTTTGTTTTTAAATAACTATGGGTTAGATCACATCAGTAGGTTCCAGTAGTCATAGATTTAGGAAGGTGAAGCTTTTTGTCTTAGTATGTGCAAATAAACTAACAGACTTTTGGAAAACTATCCTGGAATTCAAAAAGTAGTAGAAATGCAATGGAACCACATTTTTTAACGTAGCATTGAGATTATTTATTTCCTTATCTTTAAAAATGTCTGTTAGATAGTTGTTTTGTCAGTTACCTTAAGATAATCTTTAAAACACTGTTATTGAAATACATTGAAGGTAGCCTCAAATACTGATCTGTTAATGTTTTCTTTAGTTTTTCATGCTCTCTTTTTTGGGCACTTCCTTCTGCATTATAATTTGTGAATAACTTCATGTAAAACTAAGAGAATGTACAGTCTTTTGCTTTGTGCTTTTCACATATAATTCAGTTTCTTTAAAAAGTCACTGCTGTTAATGTGGTGCATGGATCAATTATTTTTATCATCATATTATGACCTTATTTCAAAAATTCTACTTCATCTTGCAAAACAAGTGTGCTAGAATTAGCATGTTTGAACATTATTTTCTCCTTTGCATTTTCTGCAAATGTTGAAAAATGCTTTATTTATGATTCTTAGGAAGTAATTTCTTTTCACATTTGCGTAGTAGACAAGATGTACATGAGACAAGAATTAAGGATACAAATCCTTGGCTGAACTGCTGGCCTTGGTATGAGTTGGAACAGACCCCAAGCTGGGTTTAACCTATGCCAGAAGATTGACAGTGGAATTCATTACTTCTCTGTAGCTTGCAGCAGCTGGCACAAAAGCAGCTCTGCCAGCTTTACAAAAGCAGGGAACCAGCTTACAATAGTCATTCTTCACTGCACAACTGTAGTCAGGCACTGGTGACTTTGTGCAATTCAAGGGGAAATAGAATTTGGTCTGTAGTCTGTTTCTCAAACACAGCACTCCTGTGTATTAATACTTGCTGCTGGTTTTTCCCCAGAGTTGGATTTTGGTTTGTGGGGTTTTTTAAATTAAAACTTCTTGCTTTTCTTACTGAATACTTCTTTACATTTTCCTGCAGGTCATTTCAGGCTTCCTAGTTTGTTACTGCAGCCATTTCAGTGTCATTTTTCACATGCTCCTTCTTTATCTCAACATCAGTCTCTCTGCTGACAAAAGCAATGCAGAGCAGCAGATGCCAGGTTACACAGCTTTTACTGTAAAAAAACAGTCACTTTCCTTCCTGGCTACCTACATTCTTCATTGAAATCCTCTGTTGCACAATTGAGTTGGAAAGCAAAAAAGTACTCATTGCTGAGTGTAGTAAGTGTGTATAGTCAGAATCTGTAGCATTTATAGCTAAATGTTTGTGATGTCTGATTACAATTACTTGACCTTTCAAAAGATTTTTGGGATGATTTCAAAAAAACCCAGAGTCTGTCCATCTTACTATCTTGTGCAATCATTTTTTTTCTTGAAAGGGATTCCTTTATGAACCAGTAGACGCCTGTTTTTTTTTAAAGTAACAATCCAGTGTTTTGTAATCTGTGCTGCATTCTTTTGGATGAACTGTTTTATAATTAATGGTATTGCATTAGGGTTTCTAGAGTATCCCAGCTAGAGAGTTGCTGACTGAGACATTTATTGCACAAAGATTTATTTGAAATCATAACTTCCACTCCAAAATTCTGCTTTCTATAGTGCAGCAAGTTAAATCCAGACAACTTGCAGAGGAGGAATATATAAGTAAAGAGGTGGAGGATGAGAGAACAATAAAAGTGTTACAGTTGGCTTCAGCCAGTAGTTTGACTTGTCCAATCATGTAGTGGTTTCCTATAAACACCACAGGCAGATCTGAAGACCCTCAGTCACTTCATGGTTGCAAAGCAGGTAGGTAGATCCCAAATTCTAAACCAGAAAAACTGTACATAGTGTTCTCTTTTGTCATTGCATCTAGGTTTAAAGCCTGGGAACACAGCATATGCAGTGGCAAATTTTCTGTCCTCTCTTAGAATGTGCAGCTAGAAAAGACTGTTTCAAGAACAAATCTTGCAGTTTTTTCCAGCCATTTCTACTGGAGAACAGAGGGGAACTCCCCTATATGTATGTACCTATGTAACATATTTATAGTATGGAAAAAGTCTTCATGGAAGTTCATCTGCTGTGTAGCATGCACATATCAGGCAGACTTGAAGGCAGGAAAACAGGCTATGAAATTCAAGAAAACAGTGTCATTGGAAAAACCCTGTTGAATAATCTGTAGCCCCTTGGCTGAGGGAAGGAGCTGGTGAAAATGAGCTGAAGAGCCAAGGTGAGTTCAAACTCTTTGTCCTATTCCAGTATAGAGTAAGATTTGTGAGATCTGTTGAGGGACTTAATTCATCTCTATGGGTTGCTGTTAAAATATTTTTTTGAAGGAAAAAGAGGATTTGCTGCTGGTTTCTTGGAAGACAAAAACAATGAGATGCTGACTTAAAGTTAGTGTAGTTCCTTAATTTCAGGGACCAGGGGCATGGGAAGGCTGAAAAGGCTTCTAGGAGCAAAGATACAAACTGCCCTAGACAGTTGAAGTGATAGGCTGAACTTTGAATCTGCAGCACTGTGAAAACATAGCGGCATAGCCATCAGTGTTTTTAAAAAGACATAGGAGAGGACAACTTCTTCATGTTTTTGTCAGGAAGGAGAAAACCTGTTACTTCCTTCTGATCCTGCCAAGAGGGAATCCCCCATTTGTTTCTGTCTTTTGAGGGAAGTGAGCTAGGGCTGATTGTTTCAACATTGCCAAGTAGGGAATGAATTGAATTGAACTTCCTTCTTGTTTTCCCAAGAGAATAATTTGTTTCCTTTGCTTCATGGCTTTTCCTTTTCAATGTAAAGCATTGGTTAACTGTTAACATAGTGGAATGTTTATGGTACTGTGATTCCCATGAAAATAAGTATAAAGTTTGTGACTATGTTTCCACCATTCAATACAGAGTGTTAAAGGTATTTAAACTCTCTTCATAAGCTAAACTGGGAAGTTAATACTTGCTATTTGGGGATTCAAAATTAGAAAAGGATCAATTCTTCCTGAATTGGAGGTTCATTAGATTAACCCAAGCATCATAATGAAAGTATTGCCAATTTACAGTGACTGATTTCTCATCAGGTTTATATTTGTTTATTTTAGCAGTGTACCACTTGCTTACGTTAATTTGTCAAATGAGATTTGATGTATTAAGTGTTTTTCATTGCATCTTTTGATACTCCTTGGTACCACATGTACCTCTAAAATTATTTGAAGTTAGGTTTCATGGGGCTGTGTATCAGTATGCTGTCATTAAAGCAGATTTATGACATTGGATTTTTGCCTGTTACCATGCCAGTATTGTATCAGTGGTACAAGTTTCATGTTTTGACTTCTCTGCATTTTTGGGCAGTCATGCACAGCTTTTACTGGTACTAAGTATGCCACTGTTACCTTTGCAGTTTTTGAAACTTAAGGCTTTCATCTGCAGTAGGCAGGTCACTGTCTTATTAATCAGAATTTTTTCCTTGTGAAATTTCATATTCACATTAAGTCTTCTGGCTAGCGTAAACTCAGGCTGTTTTGTTTCTTTATCTAAGTCATATAGTGGCCTTACATGATTGTGGTTTACATTTTTTTCATATGTCAGCTCTATAATATTTAAAGAGTTGTAAACCTTGAGCTTTTGAGTAGTTTGTGAAGCTTCCTGCCTTCACAGAGTAAGTAAATTCCCATGTGTGTAAAGAACTATTGCCGTGATGCACTTGAATTATAGCATCTTTACTTGCTGCTGGATTTTTGTTCTTTTTTTTCATTATGTCTTATGAGATGGGGAAAGTATTTGCATTCCTGAAATTCAGTATCACTTTATTTCTGGATTCTTTGCACCAAATTCTGCCAAATGCAAGAAAATGACATTTGCTGGTTTCACATTTTCCTTTTTGTTTTATTGTACTTTGTTTTATAACTAAAAGATGCAGAATGTTCTGTACTTCAGTTAATCTTCAGATCATTATTGTGATCCTGAATCCTTTTACCACATCACTCTTAAAGCTCAGTCCACTGAATTGTTGAAGCAGTTGCCTTATCTGCTTTATGGGTTTTGCCATCAATTGATATATTTTTCCATTACTGCCATTAAACAATTCTTACTGTGCTTTTTTCCTTTGTGCAATTGCCTCATTCTCAAGAGACTTAAACAAGGACAGCCTTTGTGCTTCTATGGTGACATACTTGTACTCTTACTTCGCTTCTCTTTCCTTTCCATTAACTGTTTTGTGTGTTTTCTAGGGTAGAAGTGAACAAACCAATGCAGTTTTTTTTGATCTACTAGTTTTTTTGACATCTACTATTGTGTCAAATAATTTAGGTGACAGTTGTTCCTGCTATCTTCACCTGGGTACTACTTTTTTTCTTCCAGGATGTTTAAACTCCCTTAAATATGTTTGTCATAAAGAGGGGGGTTGTGAGTTCAGGTTTTCTTTTCTCCATTTTACGCTGGACTTTTCAACAGTTCTTAGCTTTCTCTAGTGGCAGAGCCTCTTAGAGCCCATGAAAGAGAGGAGACCTTGGATTGTTACAGCTTGTCTTAACATGGACATTGTTTGAGGTGTGAATGTAGGCAAAGTTAGGAGATGGTGATGATGTCCAAGATGCTTTCATGCTATGCTGACAACTTTTCTCCCTGTACTTTTTTAAGTTGGTTCTTAGCAGGACTTGTGGTCCAAATGGTTGATAAGAAAAGGTTTCTTGTCCTAATTTTCCTTTTCTACTTCCAGAAAAAGTATAGTTTTTTTTGATGGAAGTGTTACTTAAGAAAGGGATGTGACTTGAAAAGGATTTGGCCAGGTATCTGATCTGTACTGGTATTGATTATGCAGGTATCAGTAGTATGGAGGAGAGGTTAATGAACATCTCTTGAGGCAAGTTATGGAGGTCCTATACCAGGAGAGGAAACAACCAAGAGTGGAAGGAGGAGCTAGCAGGTTTTAAATACTTCTGTAAACTGTAGGGGTTTGGGGTTTTTTTCACTTTAAAATATCAACTTGAGCTAGGTTCCCATTCCCTTTCCTTAAAAGAGTTTTCAGGCAGACTATTCCTTCATATTGTTTTGTTTTTGATAAGAGTTAGTTATAAAGGAAGTGTTATGGCAAGTCTTGGGGTTTGTTTCTTTGTTTGTTTTTTCCTAAGATCTCTGCTGCTTTGCTCATGGAGTTTTCTAATTTTGTCATATATCTGGACTAATCAAATTCACTGGTTTAGGTTTTAGAATGTCAGAATTCTAGTGACAAAGTTAAATATAAATACTGTGCATTATTTCAATACTTAGTATTTGCTTTCTGCCATACAATTTTCCTTTCTACCTAATTCAAGAGAGCATTTCCCTACTTCCATGTTCACCAAATCATAACCACACGAAGAGGTTATTCACCACTTAGGAATGAAAGTCCATCTGTTAGTTATTATCTTTGCTGTACTGAAGCACTTCAGAGTGAGTGCTTGGGAGAGATTTTAAAATGCTGTACCCAGTCTTTGCCCCCTTCTAGGCATATGCAGATTCTGAAGAAATGCTACCCTCTTTGGTCTGGTGAAAAAAAATCCTTTTTTTTTTTCCATATGTTAGAGTAAGCTTGATGGTGGATTTTTAGGACTAGGCTCAAAATAGATAGCATGATTTATTGCATCTGAGTTATGCCAAGTACCTTGATATTTCCACTCAGTTCTAGCACATATTTTGTGTAAAATATGTGCAAGCAGTTTAGTTGATCACTCTCACAGGGAAGTAATGAATGTCATTACATAAATCCACATTTCAATAATATTTACAATTATTTAGATGGCTAAAACTCGTTTGTCCTCTTTTCAGTGTCTAGAAGACCACACTAAAAAAATAGCATGGCTACAATTTATTTCCAGATTGTAGATTTTTTAATTATTATTATTAAATAATAAAAAGTTCCTGTAGATGACATTCAGGAAAACCTGATCAGCAGGGAATTTCCTGCTGTCTGAATTCATGGAGACAAGTTACGCCACTGTGATGATAGCCACAGGCTCCATTTGAGGGGAAACTTGTTGTGATGCAGTGACCTAATGTGGCATTCCTGCCTGTGGGAGACAGATTAGGAGTCTGAATTGTTGAATTCCTGGAAGGTGGTGGAATAACTATAGATAGTGAAACTAGCCTTTGCAGAAACTTCCAGATGCTATCAGAAGTGCAGAGCCACATTAATTTTAGTATTTTGTGAAAGGTAGCAACTGTTCATAGAGCAAATATAACAGTTTATATGGGAACTGATGTGGGATTGCTGAATCTTACTAAATTTTCTCAATTGTGACAATTTTTGTAGGCTTTTAAACTGCCTGCGAGCAGGCAAACACTACTTAATTTTGGTTCTTCAAAAAGCAGTTATTGTTATTTCATTCCAGCTAAAATCAAAAGCGGTTGTCTGCTATGATCATCTTTGTGGTCCTTATAAATGGAGTCATTTCTTATTAAGAAAAATTCCAGGCCTATTTATTGCTTTGCAACATGGGCATAAAGCTTTGCTTGGGGCAAGAAAATAATCAGAAAAATGTATTATTAGATGTTGGGTGTTGTTCAGGGAGGCTGAAGGAACATAAGGAAGGGAAAGAGAAAATACATGCAAAGTAAATACCAGGAAGGAAAGAACATGGAGAGGGAACATACAAAGTCCTGCTGAATACAGGGATCAGGAAGCCATAGTGCAGACAATTTGTATGAATGGGACAGTGGGAGAAAAGAAAAAGCAGAGGGAAGGTTTAAAAATAAGATGTGAAGGTGGGTGTTAAGGCAATGATTTTGTTGGTATGGTCAGTTAGTTTGGATCCAGGCTTATCTCAAATCCACCCTGGCATGCAGGGCTGAAGGAGCGCATTTAGGATGACAGCCTCAGTTAAGTTGGTTCCTGCAGGTGATCCTGGAGCATGAAAGAGTCCAAGTGAAAGGACAGACTTACACTGGTAGTTCTTCATTTCACTGGGTTGTCAGTTGAAGTGCATAGTGAAGGATGGGTTTGAAGGTTACAACTCCTTATGGGTTCTCCTCATGTGGGCTATGCAGTCCCAATGATACAAAATTAGTGGGTAAAAGTGGTGATAAAAGGATATCTGGTAATATCTCATTGTGATGTTCTTCCTTTCCTATCTCCTGCTTGTGGTGAGACCAATTTGCTGCACGTGCATGGAAGGGCCCACTATGCCAGTGTTACTCTACATCCTCAGCTCATCCTGGTGAATAATCACTTCAGGAGATTACAAGACTTGTAAAAAAAATGTCATTTCATTTCATTTTTCTCTGAACAGGTCCAGCCTTTTCCTAAGTAAAAATTAGAAGGGTGTGTGTAGGCTTCCAGTTAAACCCTACAGGGCAATCTTCCTTTGCCTGTAGGTCTCTATTGTTCATGCTCTGACCCTCTGATGTATGACTTTGTTCTAGTTCTGGGATGCAATTGGAAAGATTTTTATCATGGCCTGGTCTTTCTGAGATGACCTGAAAAATCAGTCTTGCCCAGGAGCTGTTCTTCAGTAGACTTTGGAATTGATGTGACAAATAATAGTTTTCTTTTGAGATCTCTTAGGCATGCACAGTCAAGGAAGAGCCTGACAGGTGGATTAGCAGAAAACCTCAACTTGCACTTGTGTGTGAAGTAGAAAATGTGGTAGACTGAGGTCTTTTGGATAATATATGCTGTTACAGACAAGTTTAAATAACAGGAGCAGTATGCTCCTTTGTTCTGTTATATTCTTCCTGAAGTTTACAGCCCACATTATGGACTGAAAATTTAGATGTTTTTCCTGTCACTGTCAACCAATAAAATTTACTTTAGCAAAGAAAGATAAAGCTCTGACTCAGTGATCTAACACTTCAGTAATTTACTATCATAAAATAGTTTTATGTACAAATGTTTTATCTTATGCCAAGCTGGACACTAAAGATGTTTTGTCTAAAATATGAGATAATGGAAAGTGTATTGTGGCATGTGAATTACTTTAGCCTCTTGGTGGTAAATGTTTGCTTAACCAGAAAGGAATGTGTTGCAGTCCTTGCCAAAGGAAAGGTATTGCCATACTTTGCATTTAGAGTACTGTAAATAAAGCAGTAAATATGTTTCTGTTCATGTGTGTTAATCCACAACTTATGAATGCATTCATTCAATAAGAGATGTAATATACCGTTATCCCTTTTAAAGGGTGTCAGTAAGAAGAGGTCATAATTACTTTGGCTTGAGAGAAACATGAAACCAAATATTTTCATGATGATTTGAAGTTGAATATGATAGAATTTTTGCTCAAACTAAGTTTCCCTTAAATCCCAGGAACTCAATTCCTGGTTTACCTCCAATATTATTCTTGTGTGCTGACTCCCAGTGTACTGCTTTAATCACACATTATTGTAAATCATAAGGAATATAATTTCCTTCACCTATCCCTTGTTGGTTTTGGCAAAAGAAAACACAGCTATATAATATGTTAATGATTAGAGGAGGTAGAGAAGCTATGAGAAATACCCCACATACTGCCTACAGTGTATTTTGGTTTTGAACTTCGTTTGCCCTTAGCTGATACAATAGCTTAGTGGTAATTTAATAATGCTACTTACAGAAAGAAATGCATAACTCAGATTGCAGCATAATAATATCAGAGCATCCTTCAGATGCCTCAGTTACAGCAAGTGAAAGCAACAAGTTCCCTCTTTCAGAAGCCTTTGAAATACCCCTTCCTTTCTGCAAAATCCCCTGTCCAGGTGTCTAGTTAAAGAGCTGGGAGAGAACATTACAGTTTGAGAGAGTAATTGTGGAGAGGATGCTCAGTTTACTTTTCATTACTGTGGTATCACTTGTTATGTATCTGGTTTCGCTCTCTGGGCTGAAGAGGAGCCTTCTCCTGGAAAGAGGTTGCACATCCCAGTGCTGTGCCTCTGGAGCACGCACGTATGTGGGGACTTCTGCAGGGAGCTTCTTACTGATGGTGCTGTGAGCAGAGATTTGCTCTGGTGTAGTGGATGCTGTACCATCTTTTAGAAATTCCTGCTGCAATGCTCCTATATCAGAACCATGATATCTCTCCTACAAAAACAGAGCTCTGAGTGTTCCACTGTACTAAACCTGTGCTTTAGTAGTTGTTCAGCTATGCTTTTTATTTCATCTTCCTGGGGCTTCACTGGTAAATCATAAGCAAACGTGATAAATAAAGCACACTGCTAACTAACCAAGTAAATTAAATGTGTAGTGTTAAAGCCCATGAGCAAAACATTAAATGTTATTTTTAATTTAGACTCAGATTTTGATAAGTGTCTCAATTTTGATAAGCATATGTCCTTATCTGATTTGCTAAAGATATTCATTAAGACATAATAAAAGATTTCAACCGTTAGAGAAATGTGATTTCCCTTCTCCTTCTGTTCTTTATGCTTAGATATTAGGAAGGTTTAAAAAATTATGTTGTTGAAGAATAAGACTGGATATGTAATTTGAATTATAAGGTAGTTCTTCTGGACATGGTATCACCTGAAAATCCTGTGAAATAACAGAAAGCCTTTTACTTTTTTTTTTCTTCCCCACAGCAAATATACTTTATGTCCTTGCTAGTGATAAAATCCAAAGTAATCTTCCTGTTACTTTTAAGGTACAACGAACTGGATGCCAGTAGAAGCCTTCTAGACAATCTGAAAGGCAAAGTAATAATCGAGTATCCAACATTATTTGTGGTCTTGAAAACACTGAAGAATGACATGGTGGTCCTTGGCCAAGGTGAGCATATATTTATTCCTGTTATGTTATACTAGATATTTTAGTTATATAAACAGTAGTTAAGGTTATTGCAGGAATGGCAGTGTTTCTTGTGTTTCTTGTGTCTTGTGTTTCCTTCTGAAGCGAAAAGATTGCTATAGAAAAAGCTGTTACAAATGCTCTAGTCTTAAAACTGCTGAATGTGGCATACATCCATGAGCTGTATTGGATGTGTTTTTTCTAACTTTGTTTACTGGTGCTTTACTGGGGTTTTTTAATATTTTTAGCCACTAAGGTGAAACAGCTATTCAGATTTGTGCTAATTTTTTTTTATGTAGCAAAGTTTGACAGAGTTGGTTATTTCTGAAGAGTCAGGCTGTCTGGGGATGATGAGTTTTAAGTAAACCTTATAATCATGCAAAGGAACCATTCCCCGTTATTTTCTAGCATAACTTCTAATATTGGACAAATAATTCTGAGTTGTGAAATAGTTATGAGAAATCATAATGGCAAAGTCACTTTTTTGGTGAGTTAAACGCACAGTGTTATCTTTTAAAAATTACTTTGTTGAGGGAAACCTTCCACCTTGTAGTTAATTTGGAAGATAACCCAGATCGAGCCAGAATTTGCTTTTGGTTTTTAAGTTTATTTCCATTTTTCTGCACCTTATAAAGGCTTCATGTCCCAGCAAATGTTTCTGAAGCTAAAAGATTGCTAAAAGATATTTCAGCTGTTGAAATAAGGAAACAGTTCTCATTTCCTAGAGCCCTACCTAGTCACCTTAATTATCATATCCCATAATTTTCAGTGATGGGCCAGTCTCTACTTCTTACAGATTTTTGCAGGAAAGCTTTTGCAGTTCCTATTTCCCTGCAGCAGTTCAGTCATGGCTCTATATGTGTATAAATTGACTAATGAAACACGGGACTGAGACCATCAGTCATATCATTGTACCAGTGATACTGGACCTCCACGGAGCTTGGCTGTTCTGGCTAGATTACACTGAGTGATCCCCTAAGTGAGAGCAATCTGCACCCAAAGATGTGGCATGTAAAAATTCCTTGTGCAATGCACTGCAGGGCCTTCTGAGAGTGAGACAGCACGCCAGGGGATACGGTAGGAGTCAGGTCTGAGTAACTGGACCCTGTGATGCACATCCTGGGAGTGCACATACAGATACTGCAGTACATGAAGCTGGTGCTTTTGAGTTTATCCATTTCTCCATAGGAGCCTTGCTTTTCAGTACTCAGCTGTACCCCTATGATTTAGAGGTCAGGATGGAATTACAATTGATTGACTCATGTACTTAATCTGTATAGGGTTGTCATTGTCTCCTGAGCTAATAGGCAGTTGTCCTTTTAAGGGTATAGATTCTAGTAAGTGTTGACTGAACAATGGTATTTTGAGGTCGTGCTGCTGCAGCACCTACCGGACTCTGTAAAAGGCAGAAGAGGAGGGGAGCAGAGAGCCAGTAATAGCTGGGAAGTGCCAACAGCTCTATCACAGGCCAGTGTGAGTGTGTGTCTTGAGGACAGTAACCTTCTCTGCTGCAGGAATCATTTGATGAGAAGTCATCCCTGCAGGGCTTCTGAGAACACTAACAGGCGTTTCAGGTTCTGAGAACCATTGATTGTTGTTGTTGCTTTAACTCTTTCTATAGATTCCATAAAAATTAATTTAATAGTTCCTTGTTAAGGTGTCTTGGATATGACACAGCAAAAGTTACAGCTAATGGCAAAAATACCATGATTTTCACTACTATTATCATAACTTATTGTCATCTTCTTGGTTAAGATATTGATAATCACCTTTGGCCTTGAGTTAGGTTGGGAACCTGTGTTCTTGGTATTTTTTCTGTTCAGAGTAGAAGCCAGTGGCAGTAATTGTAGATTCTTTGAGGAAAAGTGTGTTCACAACATGAATATAAAAGTTGAAGGACTTTTTTGTTGCTGTTATTCTGCCTGAAGACAAAGTACCATTTTAGTTAGTGTGTCACAATCATGGTGCTTTTCTTTTGTGTGTCATCTTTTACAGAATATAGGAGGAAAAAGAACAGTTTGCTTTAGCAGTTGCATTCACAGATAATTGCTGAGTGCAAATCTTATGTTAACCTCCAGACTGTCCAGGGAGAAGTCTGTTGTAATCAGAGAAGTATTTTAGCCCCTTCCCATCTCCCAGGAAGTGACCTTTCTGCTGCAGCATCTTCTGTGTTTGTTGCAGTCCAGTTTCTTTGCCATGTATGGCTCTCTGTGTCGGCCCACTTCTCCCAAGCCATCCATCCTGCTGTTCCTCTTGCCACCAGTGCTGCCTTTCCTCTCTGTGCCTGAACTGCCTTTGCATTCCAGGCAAACAGCTGCCACACTGAGGAGTGGACATGTGGCTGGGTGTCTGCTGAGCATGGGGACTCAAGCAGCCATAACCCTGCTGACCCTGTTTGCAAGGTCCCCAGGCTAGAACAAGAAGCAAAGTCCTGTGGGAATTTAATTGCTGAAATACTGTTTCCTTCCTGAGCACTCTCAGATCTACCCCCTTCCCCAGGAAGAACAGAGTCAAGTTTTCATAGCGAAAGCAACAGGCACATGCTGGGGAAAGATCACCATTTTCCCTGACATCCAAGTAGTAAGCCCCAAAGACTGGGGAATAGCTAGAGCTGGACACCTTCAAAGAGAAACTGCTAGGATTTAATGAGTATAAAGCCTATTTTTCCTATTCTTTTCAAAAATGGCTGAAGTATTTTGGCTGAAACTTTCAACTACGTAAGGAAAATAAAGAGGGAGGAAGGAAACTGCCACTGAAAGACTTAAATTCAGAGTTTAAATTTTACATTATAAGTAAGCTGCAGACAGTTTTATGGTGAAAAGGATTGGGCAGTCTTAATTTATAGGCAATGCTATCAGCACCATACAAATACACTGGTTTTTAGTGAAGACAATCTATAATTCCTGTTAAGTATTACTGAAACAGACAGAAGTAAAATCTGTCTGTTGAGCATTGCAGTGAGTCAGAAGATTGCCACATTCTTTTATGTGATGTTTTGATGCTTGACTTGCTTAACAGCAAAAACTACAGGTGCTCTGCTTTCAGCATACAAGGTCAGTCATGGCTGAAGATAGCAGAGGATTACAGAAGCTTTCACAGGCCTTACTTTGTGCATTGCTCAGTACATATCTGGCATATAAATGTTCATTGATTATACACTAGATTTAGTATAGACAAAATGTGACCTCTGTTGTTTCTGGGTGAAATGCTTCTATTTTCTCGAACAAATTCCTTGGAAACTGTACAGGTGCACACTGTGTCCTATGTATTATCCATGTTTGCCAGCTGCAGGACTTACCTTGACCAGACAGTAGCTATACTTCATCAGCTCCCTTTTGGTAACATTCTCTGAATGAAACTTCTGATACTAAATGCTCAAAAACATCTTTAAATTCATAGATCAAATACTGAAAATAACAATGAGAGCAGAGTGTGAATCAGGGGCCTGCTTTGCTGTAGTTTATTTTTGTGCTGCTTGAGTGTCACCAACCAAGTGGCATTTGATGATGTCAGCACAAGGTGACCAGGGTCAGTGCTTATTAAAGAAGGATCTGTGGGGTGTGAGGCTGAAGGCCAGTTTTGGAGATGAGGGTTTCACTATATGATCTCAGCAGAGCACAATAGCTGTGCCCTAAAGCACGAGTTATTGTGCACTTCACCATCCTTATGGACTTACATAGCTTATCACCATCTTTGGACTTACATAGCTTATCACCATCTTTGGAATGCTGAAACATGTAGAAGAAGCACAAAGCTACATTATTTTAATTTTCCATTTCCAATTTCTTTGCAGTTCCACATCTTAATTAAAATGCTAAGAAAAGTGTAAATTATTTTTAATTCATTACAGTTTTGATATATGTCTGTGACATCCCAGAAAATAACATTTAAAATAAGCCAAATTAATAATTTTAAATTCTCAGTAGATCTTGAGTTTTGTGAGGGATAAATAGTATGCTTTCCTGCTTGACTGAAAGACCAAGATTCAAAAGGTAAAAGGAATTCTCAACACTGTCTTGCTTCTCCTTCAACAATGGGGTGCTATCCAGGGCTTTATTCTATGTCATGAAACAGGTTATGTCTTCTGAGATAGCTGTCCTAAAGAAGAATGATTAAAAGGAAAAGAAGATACAAAACTGGTTCTGTTTGTTGAGCAAACAACATTGCTGAAATTAATTGCTTGTTTGTTTTTGTGTTCTATATCCTCAGATGGCAGTGAACCTGCAGAGAACTCAGACAGTGAAAGTTCATCCCTTTCATCTGTGGAAGAAGGGGAGATTCGGGACAGTTCATGACAGTTCTTAAAGAGAAGAGCATGGAATGAGCTTTTATTTTTTTTATTATTTAATTAAATTTTTTAAAATACTACTAAGTTCCTAGAGGTTTGCCTTAACTTCCTTTACTAAAGGTAGCACTCTCAAAGTGCTTGGCTATTTTTGGATTTAATAATGCATATTTTAGGATGTAAATTAAAAGATGGGGAATTGTGGTTCCAGAAAAAAAAAAAAAAAACAAACCCTAAAACTCTAATTTACGGTCTTTAATTGCAGCATTGTTTTTTCCTTTTTCCCTAACCAGCTCAGTGCCAAATTTTTGGGTTTAAATATCTGATCACATATTTGTACTTATATGTGGATTTGAGTCTTAATGCTTAAATTTACTGGAAAAAAGGTACAGTTATTTCATTAGACCAATTTCCTTTTACAGTATTTCTGTGTAACACTGAGCTGCTGAAAATGGTCTTCTGCTACTTTTGATCTTCTCTGGTGACATTTTGTGTGCTTAATGCAGTACCTTTTTTTTTTATTCCTTACTTGGTTGCATCTTGTGTCATGTGTTAATAGACAGGTCAGACTGTCACCTGTGTTTCAGGGTAGCATGTTGCAGTGTGTTAGTCTTCTCTCCAGATCTTCTAAATTAGCATGGATTTTTAAATCCACAGAAGTGGATGCATAGACTGGCACTTATGCAAATAACACTGGATTTCTAAAGAATTCTTGTATTATGCATCCGTTATTCCTAGTACCTACTGAAGTTAGGCATTTTAAATACTTACTGCATATCAGCTAAATTTACCTACTTAAAAACAAATAAATTGTAAAGGAAAAAACAAATTCCTCTACTGTATTGTGTGATGACAGTTGTTAACTTCTGAAAAGATTCCTAGATTACAGACCACTTATCCTGTATCCAAGTCACCTGTGCCTGTGGGGTCTGTTGGAGGATGAGAACAGCAATGCCACAAGTGCAAGCCAGGTGAACCCCTCTCCCCACTGCACCAGGGCATTCTCAGGAATCAGCATCAGTTTTTGCCTTGGTTTTGCAAGAGTCTGGCCAAGCCAGAGTTTGTAAAGTCTTCAGGACATAATCATTCTAAACAGCGCTCTGAGGTTGCTGCTGCATTAGTTCCTAGGCTGTGTCTCCTGCTTGAGACAAGCACCTTTGTGTGGTGGTCCCTAGGGTGTGTGCTGAATTGCCAAGAAGCTGTTGTTTCAGTCATAAGTGTTCTTCTGCCAGTGCTGCTGTTATAGGTAGAAGTGAAGGAACTGATGTGACGGAACTTATGGAGGTAACAGAATGCTGTGGGAACAGTACAAGAGAGGGTTTAGGCTTCCAGACTCTCAATCTGGGATTCAGGGCACCAGGCTGCTGGGTCCTCACCAGTCATGCTGCATGGAGAGGATTTTTGATATGTTCAAAGTTTTAGAAGGGGTTTTTTTTTTTCCCCTTGTAAAAAAATTGGCATTAAAAAGTTGTTTGCCATGACAGCTCATTACTGAAGTTTGGCCAGAGCATCAGACCTTTGTAGTCACATACTACTTTTTCTCCCAGTGGTATCATATGTCCTTTCTCTTGTGTGTTTTGCAACCTCTGGTGAAACAGGAAAGTTTTTCTTCTTGCCTGGCAGTAGCCACCTGTGTTCTATTTTCTTTCTTAGTCATTGTTGGTCCTCTGCCCACCTCTTGTTTCAACATTTGTTTTTTTAACCCTTTTTAAAGGACCAGGATTCCTAGCTATAGGTGCTGCTTTCATACTTTTTCAGTTCAGTGAAAGCAAGTTTTTCCTAATCAGTGACTGCTGCACACTGACTTGGTAGCCACAAATTACTTTAGACCAGTCTTGAACTCATTCATAGTAATACCAATAAGAGAGCTGAATAGCAAAACTGCCACAGTTCATTTGCCAGAAAATATTTCATCTGGAGTAAAAGCATGGCATTTCTGTTGGATTCAGAGCACAATGAAAATGAGAGTGCTGCAAATAGTGGTGTTGATCTGCATGTCTTTGGCTGAGGAGCACAGATTTGTGATTTGCATTAATTTCCTGTGCTCTTGGGGGTTTTCATTAATTGTACAAAAGGGTTTGCCTGTGGGGCTTTTTCCTTACATAAATCTACTTTAAGCTTCCATGTGAGTCAAGCACAACATAATTTATTTTTAGATAAAGATGCCATTAAATCTGTCCTTCAAATTTACCTTAAAGAAGGCTTTAAAAAATTATTAAGGAGCATTCCCATGGTTGTTACTAGAACTGAAGTTTCCCAGACAAAGTTGGGAACAATCTCCCAGATTTCAAACTGAGAGTAAAAGGTAGCATTTGCCATTCATTCTTAGGTTCCTACTTACCTATTTTTACAGTTACATTAGTTTAAACAGAGGTGATTGATCAAATACAAACCCAAAATGTAATTCAAATATTTTATTCAGTTTTCCTAAGCTTTTTCAGTTTTTCTTCATAATAGGAAATCAAAACTCTTCATATTGGTGGTAATTCTTCGTAATAATGAGGTTACTGATTTAATCAAAATTTATGCGCTGTTGTGCTAGGCAGATTTTTTAACACTTTCACAGGCAGTTAAGGAAAGTTCTTAATTTCCTTCTGAGTGACTTAAACTGGAACAGACACCTTGTAATAAACTGAAAAGGTAAAAAGCATCTTCCATATTTTTTTAATTTCTGGTCAAAAAATAGAAATTTAAGGCAGAGCTGAGGCTGCCTAGAAGGCGTCAGTTCTGTCCATTTTGAAAACATGCTACTGTAGTCATATTACACACAGATTCCTACAGGACTCTGCCTTGATTCAGAACAGATCGTGTCTGTGAATGAGAACTGTGTGATGTTGTTTTAATCTTCGTCATTCAACACCAGCTTGCATAGAGTGCTTTTTTTTATGCCTACTATGCTTACTCATATATTTTCCTCTATAAACTATTTGTCACAGAAGGAGCAAGCTATTTCTGTGTAGTGTTTCCTTTAATGTTTAGACTTTTCAGCATGCTTGAGCTGAAGTAAAGGCTCTTGTCTTGAATGAACACTCTACTTAAAAAAATTAAAAGCTTAATGATGTCATCCCTTTCACAAACCTTAAAGGACAAAAATAGAGCATAGCTAAGCACACAGCAATAGCTGGGAGGTAGGACTGAGTCAGCCATGGGAGACTTTGCCTTGGTCAGCCTTGGTTCTTTTCCTTTTTTGTATAACTTCCTGGGGATATGAGGCATAATTGGGTTGTCATGGCTAAACAGCGTTGTACCCCCTGTCAGTGTAACAGCTCATTTTTGAATGAACACATACAAATTCTAAGTTTTGCTGCATTTATCTTGGCATTAGGAATTGTTGATCCGTAGAGGAAAACAGGGTCATGCCACAGAATGTGTGGCTGGCACTGGTGCTTCGTATGCTGGGCCGGTTTTTGTTACTTCAGTCAGCAGTGCAGTTTTACTCTGCATTAGAAGAAAACTTGGTGCAGAAGGTGGACTCTAGTCTGAAGCAGTGCATGGATTTCTAAGTTCATGGGAGTGCTGATAGCAAGTCCCAGCTACGTGTTGTGTATCAGCATAGCTGGGATTCTGTCCTTGCCCTGCCAGATACTGCTGTTCTCTGTTGACATCTGTAGGAGCTGAGAATGTATAACACCGTGCAAGAGCAGGCTTTTCAAGTGTAAATATACAGCTGTGATGATGTAACTTCAGGCCCTGTTTAGTCACAAACATTTCATTCTGCTTGAAGTCCCACACTCTTTTCCTGAAAACATTTATTCTTCTGCCCTCCAAAGGAAAAAATATCTTGAACTGATGTTTATGTTGTTGCCATGACATTCAGTTAAACTGTATGCAGATGCAGATTCTGTTAATAAGAGAAAAAGAAATGAACTGTGTACTTCAGTGAACAAAGATTACACTGTGTTTGTATTAAAATGTTGCTATGGTAGTGCATATGGTTTTATTTGCTGGAAATCTGTGTTGGAATGGAAAGAAGTCACATGTATGCAAGACAAGAAATGGCAGCAAAAATAACTCAAAAGAAATACTGAAACTGAAAGAGAAGTTACAGATGACATGTAAAACCAGGTAAAAAGAGGGACAGTTGTTCTGCTGTCTGTCTGTGATTTGGTAACAAAAGTATGTTCTCAGTGTGTCCCAGCAGATCTCAAAGACCCCTAGTACAGTGACTTTGCTTTAGTGATGCTTTTGTTGTGAGAGCTTCTTTCCCTCATTGGTCCTGTGCATTGTAGCTTTTTTGTTGTTGCTTTGGAAGCAACCCTGGCTTGGCCTGGCCTGGCCTGATTTCACCACCACTGAGTTTTCTTGCAGGAAAGCATTTTCAGGATATCTTACTATGGTAGTCTTTTGGGCAGGAAATATCAGTAGGATGATAAAATAAGGAAAACCACTAGAGCTTTGCCTACCTTTGGGGTAAGGGGACATATTTGTGAATTCATGATAGAAATGGTGAATTTAATTCCTTTTTATTTGACTGTCGCAGTAGTCCTTGTATTTATCTAATCCATTTGCATGAGACTTCTTTTTGCATCAGCTGCATCAATAGAGCTGTTCATGTGTTTGAATGACAAATCAGAATGAGGTCAAAATAATCTGCCATAGAAGGAAGAATAGAAATGAGAAGGGAGAGGGAGTCATTTCTTAGAGAATGGGTGACTGCACTGGGAGCTGGCTGGTTCATGTATCATTTCAGCTGGTGGAAAAGCAAAAGTGTTTTTAAAATTGCATTGCCACTTCCTTCCCATCATCCCTGTTCTACCTCAAGGAGAAGGAAGAAACAACTGTGAAGCTGTTTTTGCCTTTCCATTCCTTGCCTTCAGATTCTCTACTGGGTCTGTCTTGTAGCTCCAGAACTTGTCTGTTTTGCCAAGAGTGCCTGTAGGGAATAGAGCTGTGGCAAAGTGGGGTAAGTCAGTGGATGAGGTGTAGATACTAACAAAGAAGAATGGATAGGTGACATTAAAAGCTTGCCAAGAAGTCGCCGTAACTTTCACACAGCCAGCAGGGGCAACCGTGTCCTGGGTACATCAGGCACAGCATCACCAGCCAGGCTGGGAGGGGATTGTCCCGCTCTGCTCTGCTCTGGGGCGGCCTCACCTCAAGTGCTGGGGGCAGGTTTGGGTGCCACAGTATAAGAAAGGCATCAAACTGTTAGAGAGTGTCCAGAGGAGGGCAACTGAGATGGTGAAAGGCTTTGAGGAGAGGCTGAGGGCACTGGGTCTGTTCAGCCTGGAGGAGACTGAGGGCAGACCTCACTGCAGTCACAACTTCCCTGTGAGGGGAAGAGGAGGGGCAGGCACTGAGCTCTGCTCTCTGGTGACAGTGGCAGGACTCAGGGCAGTGGCCTGAAGTTGAGTCAGGGCAGGTTTAGGTTGGATATCAGAAGTTTCTTTACCCAGAAGGTGGATGGGCGCTGGAACAGCACCAGCCTGGCAGGTTCAGGAAGTTTTTGGACAATGCTTTCTGGCACATGGTGTGACTCTTAGGGTTTCCTGTGCAGGGCCCGGAGCTGGACTTGATGATCCTGTTGTGTCTCTTCTAGCTTGACGTTTCTGAGAGTCTGTGATCTAAATTCTTAGTGGTATCTCTTTGTTGACCTTTTTTTCCCCAACCTCTACATTCATCTGTACTTGGGCATCCATATTAATTTTAGCAGCGTTGTACCACTACCACACAAATACGTGCCTCTTGTAAAGAAAAATGCTTTTTTCCTGTTTCAAGTTCCTAATAGACTGCTGATTTTACAGCCATGACATCTTGATGCCTGATTTTGCAAAGTTAATAGACTAAATAGGATTTGGTCTCAAACCTGATTGGTTTGAAATGCTGAAGGAAATGAGTTGTTTCAGGGAAGCTGATGTCTTTGACTTGGCTGATATACTGGCCTTCTTCTGATCTGATGTTCAGTGGTCTCAAAACACTGCTGGGCTACTGATTGTTTTACTCACTTAAATGGAGTCCATTCTGACTAAAACTGCCATTTGTCAGGAGGTGAAGTAGTTAATGTGTATGTCCCAGCTGGATTCCCATTTGGGCAAATGTGGTCACCCCACCTTTGAATTTCTTATGACTAGAAAATGAGAACTTACAAAAAATTGTGTAATGTTTTCCTCCTGGATGGTTGCTACATTCCATCCCATAAGTGGTTGTACTTCAAGACAGATGAAGTTGCTTATGTGAATGGTGCCTTGGGATCTTTCAGGATCTTCTCCAATATAAATTGTGTACATAGAAGTCATAGCTGTGTAGTTTTATGGGGGGAACCATAGCGTAGTGGATGCCATCTATTCAGTTTCTTGGTGTTTGGTCTTTACAGCTGATAGGCAGACGCTTATTGTATCATTCTGTCAGTTGGAGTCTTTTTTTGCAAGATTTATATTTTCTAGTCATCGAGTCTCACTGCAGTTCAAAGCAGTTTAGTTGTCTATGCATTGGAGTGTGTTTCTTAGGTGTCTCCAAAGCTACTTTTCTGTTACTGCTTTCACTGTGACACCTCCCTGTTTCTGTGTTTTTCCGGGTTTTATTTGTGCCTATGTAATATGCAGGAGAAAGAAAACTGAAGGTAAAAACAGGGACATGTATGTCTACATGAATGAAACTGGCTTGAAGCAGCTGGTGAAACTATACAGCCTTCCCTTGCTCTGTGCTGAGCACTTGGAGCCCTGCATCGAAATAGTTTCACTTGATTAAACAAGTGAGCTAAATTGTGCACGTGCATTTCTGCAGGATCAGCTCAGACGGGCAAGCATCTGGCAAGAGCAAGCCTCTGGTGTAACACTTTTAACTGCTTCTGTGTGGGTACGTAGGTTTGACTTCCAACCATGAATGACTGCCCACTGTAAACTTTTTCGTTTCAGTCCTCAAGATGTGTGAGGGAATCATGCAGGTTCAGTGGACTGGAAATCCTCCTGCAGCAATCCTACTGATCACAGGGTCACTGCCTGTTCCTGCATGGCCCAGTGGCTGCACACGAACAGCAGGGAGATGGGCCTGTTCCCAGACAGTGTCAGCTGGAGGGTCAGGCAGCCCAGGGAACTGATCTGCCATGGGCTCTGCAGCAAGTGATGTGTGGATAAAGATATTCTCACCACCCCACGAGGGTTCAGTAGTAGCGGATACTGTCCCACTGTCAGTATAGTATCAGTGTTTCCTCCACCTGCTTCTGCTTCAGGAGAGCGAGCTGGCAGCATCCCACAAGGACTTAGCATAGTCATGGAAGTCTGTCTGTGTGTTCCTGCTTTTGTTTTGTTTCCTGTCATGGAGCACTTATGGAAGCTGAAACTTTGTCTTCACTGTGTTGCCTTCAATAGTAGGGAAGATTTTATGTGTAACCTTGATACTATAGTGCTTACTGTCAATCCCTTGTGAAAAAGAGTGTGGAATACAGGGAATTCCTTCGATCCTAAACCTGTAGTGTGAGAAACGCTCCTTGTGGCGGCAGCACGGGATTCGGCTGAGTGCCCTGTCCTGGTGCGGCGTGACAGCGCCAGCGGCTGGGAAAGGAGCAGCCAAAGGACCGGGGCTGACAGGAGAGGGGACAGGCAGAATGGCTGGAGCAGGACTCTGTGCCCTGGAGGGGACAGTGCTGGAACCTGCGCTGAAGGCTGAGGCAGTGCTGCTCTCCCTCTTGGCATATCTGGACCTCCCCAGCTCTGCCCAGCTCTAGGGAGCCCCACGCGGTGCTGGTGGCTTTACTTTCAGGGTTTGAATTCACTCCAATTGCACAGCTTTCTGTCATGTATGTTATTTGTCAAGTTCATAACTCCTCATCTCCTAGTATTCCTGTGGAAACAGGATATTCATATTTTAGCTTTTGGAACGAAATACAATAATAGTCGTGCTCATTACTTTACCTGAAGCCCTGCAGCTTCACTTCATGGAACCTGATCTTACAATCCTTTATATATCCACCCCTACTACTTAGGGGGTTTTTTATTCTGCTGGAACAACAGAGGATGTAAAAGTTTCAAAGCAAATGCAAAGATGACATACCAAAAGTGACAGTGATTCCTTTTATAGTGTTGTAAAAGTAGTTTTGCCATGTAATTGTGAAATGTGGAGTAGAAGAGAGGACTATGTAGATGATGACCAGTTGGTGTGACAGCCCCACTTCGGAAGACTTGCATGTTTTTTTTAGTGGGATTCATTTTACTCTTTTTATATCAGGATAACTTCAATTAGTATATTTTACTCCTATGTTTATCTGACCTGCCTCTGCAGCCCTTATTCTCCCAACAGTACGTGTTTCCAGTGACAGGATACAGAAGCACCCCTCATGATGGAAAAAGCAAAAGTGCAGGTTGTAAGCCATGGGGCGTGGCTAGAGCCACACTTTGGGCAGGAGTCGGCAAGGCCGCTGTTTGTCCGTGACACGTGTGTTACAGTCTCTGTGTACACTATAGTTACACGTACATGTGATTTTTGGGGAGCTGTCACTTACGTTGGTGTGAAGATGGATGTCATTCGAGTGTGGGTGACGGCGGCGATGGTGAGGAATGTGCCTGCAGCTGCTGGGTGTCTGGGAGCAGTGTATCCTCTTCCTCTCTCGACAACAACCCAACGTGTATACCTGATGGTTTCTCGGCAAGCAGCTGATGTAAGTGAAGTGTTCAGTGCTAGATCTACATAGAAGCCAAACAAAGGTGTTTCCTTGTGTTTTACCCTTCTGCTGTCAACAAATACTGTACAGACAAGTTTAGGTACAGCTGAGACTGGTGGCCAGGTGGTGAATTCCAAAACAGCTCAACTTTTGAACGCCTTCAGGGACAAAACTTGACTGAGCAGAAAAGAGGGAAGGCTGTAATTTCTCAGACAAAGCATTAGCTGCCAGAGATAAGCTTCTGAGATATTTTGTTCTTTATTTTATTGAGATATTTATGTCTAATTAATAAAAAATTGACCCTTAACCAATGCTGCTTGTTACTACTGACGCTGGATGACACCCCTTCACAATTTTAAAACCTCAAAATCAGTCTGTTTTTTATGAGCAGTATCCTTCTTATTAAAGATTGTGGGAGAATATTTTTACAGAAAAATACCCACACAAGAAGAAAATAATACCCTGTTGCAGTTTTCCTGTCACTCGCAGCTGTAGCACAGCTTTAGGCTAACCAGAAGTGTACAATGTTGGATGCTTTCTCAGATCCTGCTCTAATTCATTTCTTTAAATGTCATTTTTTTACTGCATGCCAGCAAGCTCCCTTGCTTAGCCAAATGTCATGTCCCACAATGTAAAGTGTAATTGCATATTCAATAAGTGGAAAGGGGAAGTGAGGAAAAGAGTAGCTCCCTTGCTTTCTACTCTATGGGACAAGTACTTGAAATTCCTCACATTCTTCTCTTGTTAACAGTATGTTTACTTTTCATCACTGTGTTATTAGGATTAACAAAAGTCATTGCTTCAAGCTCATTTAATTTGAATTTAGTGAAAGCAAACTACCTCCTGGAGCCTGTAGGAAGCATTCCTCTGCCATAGAAATATATTAATTTGCAAAAAGCAGCCACCAAAAAACGTGAGACCTGATGACCATTTTCACACCAATGTTCAATATCACCATGCATGCACTGCATTCTAATGAAGTACCTTATGTTGCAAATTCCAGGACAGTTTAAATAATCTGAGAGTCTAATTAACATTTCAGTCCATCAAAGAATTGCATTCAGCGCCAATAAGCTCATTCTATGTATACTTTCTAGAGTATGGGGTTGCAGACTGCAGGCACCCCTTCAAAACCTCATTTGTCCAAATAATTAGACTTAGTTATTTAGTCCATTTCTGCATCTGCAGTAGAACTTGCTTTGACTTTCAGAGAATCCAAACTTTTCAGAATTCAAACTTTTCAAAGAAAGCTCTTGCACGTGCTGTATTTAAGCCTGTTGTCTATCAGAATGCTCTACTAAGAGTAGTTAGGTAAATATTTCTTTATTAAATGATTAATTCCATAAATAAATTCTTTTAATTCATTGAATATAAAATTAAAATCATTTACAACTTATTCCAGTATTACAGGGGCTGGAAGGGGTAAAAAAAACTCAGAGGAAACAAACAAAAAGCTACAGTTTGATAAATAAAATACTCAGCTTTAAAACAACTGATTTCTGTTTGCCATTAAACTACAGTTGGTACATAATAGCTGCCACTGTGAACACCCCACAAGTGCCCACCTCAGGAAGGAATGTAACTTCCAACTTAGTTGGGAAAGGGTGGGAGAAGGTTGAAGGGAGGGGGAGAAGCATAGTGTTAAATTGAACAGGACAGAAAAGTTTTCATAACCGGAACAAAACACTAATCTGATCACTTACAAACAGAAAACAGTATATAATTAGATAAGGTGCTCCAAAAAGAAGCAAGTAAGTTGCTCCAGTATTATGAAGCTTTAAGTATGCTTAAATCTCTGTTGCATTAGTGTCCAGTTGCACAGTGCACTCCTGTAACATCTCCATGTTGCCCTCAAATGGGCAAGGCACCACTTCCATCAAAGGTCCTTTCTCCATGGCTGGGTACTTCAAAATTCTGTTTTGCATCCCACCCCCAACACAACTTAGTCCCTAAATTTATGAATGTCATTGACTAGTCTGTAGTAGGGATAGGCTTCATTCGCATGCGGACAGTTGTAGTTGCATCGGCAGGACTGGATCATCATGACACTCTTGGTGAAGGTTTCTCCGTCATCGCAGCGGAACCTGACCTTGACAGTCCTGGTCTGCTGGGGTGTGCAGCACCTGCCATCCACACAGGAGCCACAGTACTTGGGGCGGTACTTCTTCACGCTGGAACATCCAGCATAAGTAAACTTCACCGGGGAGGGTGACTTCCTTGTCTTGGTACATTTCTTTCCCTTCTGCAAAGGAAATGCAATAACGTTATTAGCAGGAGATTGTTTTCCAGCCCTTACCCCCTACGTGAAGCAGTTTAGGGAGAAGAGGAACACCAGAAGAGTCTGTATTTACCTTTAGGGAGGCATAGCTGGGCTGGCCACATGGCCTCACTTCACATATCCTGGTCTCTTTGATGAGCTTGCAGTCAGGATTGTCATTTGTCACCCTTGTGGAGATGCCAGTTCCACATGTCTTTGAGCACTGGGACCAAGAGGTTGTTTGCACGATGCATTTAGGATTCTCAAAAGTTCGGCTTTGTGGCTCGGATCCAAAAACTGGTAAAGAAGGGGAGGGGTCAGTCTGAATATATTCCCTCACTAGGTTTATTTCCTTTCCCTTGGGGCTCTGAGGAGTCATGTAGCCACCCTCCGGCCTCCTCCCCTTAACCTTCACCCTGATAAACCCACACTCACCAGGTAGCATTTTCAGGCCTCCCTTCACAATGGCAATTAGCTCATTGTTTCTGGTTAATTCGCCTTCCGAGTCATCCGGACCAAACTCTTCGTTGAAAAAGCCTTCCAGCTCCTCCAGCGCATCCTTGCTTTCATCACAGACCCACTCCTCGCAGCACTGCCCGGGGACTTTGACCAGCCTGGGGCTGGAACAGCCCAGGTTGGGAAGAGAGAGCTCCTGCGGGCAGAGCGGGATGCAGCCTACAGCTCCATCTATGCACGTACACTGGTGTTTACAGTTCGGCTGGAAGCTTTCACCGTTCTGGTAGATTTTGGAGTTATATTCGCACGGTCTTCCCTCGGACTGTGCTGCAGAGATCAACAGGAAGGGAAAGAAGGGAGTGAGCGGCGAGAATCGCTGGTTTAAGCGCAGGTATTTGCTAGTCTGTTAAACTCAGTGTACGGCGGAGCTCCATACAACCCCCCGGGGACGCGGGGCCAGAACAATAACTTAGTCAGGAATCACTTTTCCTTATGTGCGTTTAGCGGAGCCCAGACATACTGAATCGCATTCCAGACTGCTGAAGTCATGTGCCTTTCTGCCAAGCTACCGACAACAAAGCATAACCATACATGGGCTCGAAATTACCGAACCCCGGCACCGCGGGGCGCGGGGTCCGTCCCGGGGGAGCGGGGTCGCCGCTTACCTCTGCAGATGCCCTTCAGGGCGGCGGGGCTGGCCCCGAAGTTGCACTCCAGCCCCTTGGTGTGGTCGCAGGGCTGCAATCGGCTGCAGTCCTCGTTCAGCTGCTTGGCGCAGACCTTGCAGCAGCCGCAGCCGTCCGGCACCAGCCCCACGCCCGGGGCGCACTGCGGCGCGGCCGCCGGGCACTGGCACACGGTGGGGCAGGGCGAGCCCAGAGCCTGCAGAGCGGAGCGGAGCGTCCGGTGAGCGCCGGGAGCCGAGCGGAGCCACCCGACCCGCCTCCGCTCCCCTCCCTCTCCCGGACCGCGGCAAGACCCGCGGCACTTACAGGAGGGACAGGCAGAGGGAGCGGCCGCAAGAGCGGGACGGGTGCCCCGGGAGCCCATGTCCAGCCCGGTGCAGCGGGAGCCCGTGTAAGCGCGGAGCGGGAGCGGCGGACGGCGCGGTCTGAGGCGGACGGCGGGCGCCGACCATATAGAGGCGCGGGGCCGCGCGTGCGCAGCGGCGCTGAAGTCGCGCGTTCCGGGCCGCGGCGCGTCCAGCGCTCGCGGCATCCAGGAATGCGGATGGCGCGCGCCGCGGCCGCCCGCCCCGCCCCGGCTGCGGCTCCGCGGCCGCCGGCGTGCTGCGGGGGGTCCGCCCGGCCGGGCCGCGCAGGCTTCCCCGTCCGCGGGGTCTGGCCCGTCAGCCCCACCGTGAGAGCCAGGCTGTCCCCCGGGGGGGCCGTTCGCACCCGCGGCTGTCGGTGTGGGCCCGCGGCCGGGCCACCTGCGCGGCGGCGGGGGGGAGCTCCCCGTCCCGCCGTGAGCCCAGCGGCTTCCCCGATTGGGAATGGCCAGCAGGGTCACCCGGTTGGTTCGCTCCGTGCCGATGCTCTGGGAGGCGAACACCCCGGGCGATGCCGGCCCGGCAGAGGCAGGGCGATGCGGCGGGGTACCGACGGCACCAGGCCGGAGCGGGATTGAGCACACAGCGAACCGCCACCATCAGCCCGTACCAGCCCCGGGCAAAGTGCCCCGCACATATAAGCTGGGGCACCCGTGATTACATTGCCTCCGTGAACGTTAATATTTGGGGATAGGGAGGACAGTTTTAGCTTCTGTGTGGCGTCTTTTCTTTCCTGGCTGTAAGTAATTCCAGATGATCTAGCCCAGAGTAACAATATTCCATCTTTGGTATAGCAGTACCGCATTGTTCACATTTTTCTGCTCTGTATCCAACCACCAAAGCAATTCTTGACAGCTGCAGAGGTTGTTAAATAGAGCCTTAACTGGACACTGGTGCAAAGGAGGCAGGAAAATTCTTTGGATTCCTGTTTTTCACGCAATCTGGGTCTATCATGATTTAGGAGAACGGTGGCGGCGCGCAATGGCGTTCTGCTGAGCTCGCGCCTTTATTGAAACAGCCCAGCAGTTGGGTTGACTGCCCAAAGGCGGAGTACAGCAGGGAGGCAGTAACAGAGAGCGATTTTTCTTTGCAAGTGGGAGTACTGTTCCCAACACAAGTTTGCGGGTTTTGTTGTCTTCAAGTCTGGGAGGGGTAGGAGAAGAGGATTCAAAGGAGAGGCGGAGCTTTGCGGAAAAACCCCTACAAAGGCCATGAAAAGTTATGTAGCGGGAGGGACGGAGGGAGGGATGCGGGAGGGAGGAGGGAGGTGCGCTTAACCTGGTTGCGGCATTCCAATACAGGGGGTGTACATGACTGCCGCAGAGGACGGACAGGGGAGGGGAGGCAGGCGCGCCCCGCCGTCGGAGGAAGGAAGCCCGCAGGTCCGGTTCTCGCGCATGCCCGGTGCCACGGCCGAAGGGGTGACCAGCAATGGACGGTGGCAGGGGATTCCGGTAAGTGGCCGGCCTCCCGGGGCCCGCGGGGGCAGTGTGCTGCTCCTGTGCATTCCACCAACGGGAAGGAGAGGAGGCTGGCACCTTGTGGGACCCGGCGGGGCATAACGCCGGACGGGTGGAGCACAGGTAGTATACGTATAGCGGGGTGGAGGGGTGATGGCACACTCCGTTCTTTCACCTCTCCGTTATCTGCCTGCCCGAGCACAGGTGACCGAGGGAGAAGACCGTGCGAAATATAAACTCGCAAAATTACCAGAAAAGAACGTTGAATGATGAATTGTTGATGGAAATGAATGATAACGGTTTGAAGTGTGGAATGGGAGGCAAGATGAAGCTTCCAGGCGACCGAACTGTTGTAAAACACCACGTGTACGTGATAGATGGAGTTTAGGCCTGCTCCCGCCGCCGCAGGAGAGGGTGCCCTACCAACCGGGCTGTCGGATTTTGCTTTTTCCAGCCCAGTGGGCTGTGCCAGGA
>CM031864.1:15251043-15292446 GCA_018697195.1 Certhia americana | reverse complement strand
TCCCGGCCGGTACGACCAGTGCGTTTGGCCGCCCCCTTGCCCCCAGCCCGCCTTCCTCGTTCTTTTTACCGGATGTTGTCTGCTGCTCCCGCGTCGTTCGAGCCCCGCTTTTTGCGATCTCACGCAGTTTCCACCCCTGGGCGGCGCTATCGCCGGCCTTCTTCTCTCCGGCGAGACTTTGCTCTGCCCCCCCCTCCCCGCGCGGGTTCTCGATGAAGGTGCTCCAAAAAGAAGCAAGTAAGTTGCTCCAGTATTATGAGCTTTAAGTATGCTTAATCTCTGTTGCATTAGTGCCAGTTTGCCAGGAACTCCTGTAACATCTCCCATGTTGCCCTCAAATGGGCAAGGCACACTTCCATCACAGTCCTTTCTCCAGGCTGGGTACTCAAAATTCTGTTTTGAATCCACCCCAACCCAACTTAGTCCTACATTTCTGAATGTCATTGACTAGTCTGTAGTAGGGATAGGCTTCATTCGCATGCGGACAGTTGTAGTTGCATCGGCATGGACTGGATCATCATGACACTCTGGTGAAGGGTTACTCCGTCCATCGCAGCGGAACCTGACCTGACAGTCCTGGTATGCTGGTGTGTGCAGCACCTGCCATCCAACACAGGAGCCACGTACTTGGGGCGGTACTTCTTCACGCTGGAACAATCCAGCCATAAGTAAACTTCACGGGGAGGGGACTCCTTGTATTGGTACAGTTACTTTCCCTTCTGCAAAGGAAATGCAATACAGGTTATTAGGCAGAGATTGTTTTCCAGCCCTTACCCCTACGTGAACAGTTTAGGAGAAGAGGGAACACCGAAGAGTTCGTATACCTTTAGGAGGCATAGCTGGGCGGGCCACATGTGGCCTCAATTCATCATATCCTGGGTCTTCTTTGATGAGCTTGCAGTCAGGGGATGTCATTTGTCACCCTTGGGAGATTGCCAGTTCCACCTCTTTGAGCCAACGGGACCAAGAGGTTGTTTGCACGATGCATGCTAGGATCTCAAAATTCTGCTTTTTTTTTTTTTTTTCTTTTTTTTTTTTTTTTTTTTTTTTTTTTTTTTTTTTTTTTTTTTTTTTTTTTTTTTTTTCTTTTTTTTTTTTTTTTTTTTTTTTTCTTCTTTTCTTCTCTTTTTTTCCTTTTATTTTCTTTTTTTTTTTTTTTTTTTTTTTTCTTTTTTTTTTTTTTTTTTTTTTTTTTTTTTTTTTTTTTTTTTTTTTTTTTTTTGGCTGGATCCCAAAAACTGGTAAAGAAGGGAGGTCAGTCTGATGAAGATATACCTCACTAGAGTTATTTCTTTCCCTGGGGCTCTGAGGAGTCATGTAGCCACCCTCCGGCCTATCCCCGTAACCTTCACCCTATAAACCCACACTCACCAGGTAGCATTTCAGGCCTCCTTCACAATGCAATTAGTCATTGTTCTGGTTAATTCGCCTTCCGAGTCGTCCGGGACCAAACTCTGCGTAAAAACAGCCTTCCAGCTCATCCAGCGCACCTGATAATCACAGACCCCACTCATAGCAAGGCAACTGCAGGGGGGACTTGACCAGCTGGGGCTGAACAGCCCAGGTGGGAAGACGAGAATCCCTTGCGGGCAGAGCGGGATGCAGCCTACAGCTATCTATGCACCGTACACTGGTCGTTTACAGGTCGGCTGGAAGATTCTTCACCGTTCTGGTGATTTTGGGTTATATTTCGCACGGTCTTCCTCGGACTGTGCGAAGAGTCAACAGGAAGGGGGAAAGAAGGGAGTGAGCGGCGAGAATCGCTGGTTTAGGCAGTATTTGCTAGTCTGTTAAAACCAGTGTCGGCGGGAGCTCAAACAACCCCCGGGGACGCGGGGACAGAACAATAACTTAGTCATGAATCACTTTTCCTTATGTGCGTTTAGCGGAGCACCAGACATATGAATAGCATTCCGACTGCTGAACATGTGCCTTTCTTGCCAAGCTACCGACAACAAAGCATAACAAATACATGGGGCTCGAATTAACACGAACCACGGAACGCGGGGGCGGGGTCCGTACCGGGGGAGGGGTCCCGATTACCTCTGCAGGATGCCCTCAGGGCGGCGGGGGGCTGGCCCCGAAAGTTGCATCCCAGCCCCTGGTGTGGGTCGCGAGGGCGGCAATACGGCTGCGTCCTCGTTCAGTGCTTGGAGCCAGAACTTGCGCAGCCGCAGCCGTCGGCACAAGCCAACCGCCGGGGCGCACTGCGGCGCGGCAGCCGGACTGGCACACGTGGGGGCAGGGCCGAGACACAGAGCCTGCAGAGCGGAGCGGCAGCGTCAGGTGAGCGCCTGGAGCCGAGCGGAGCCACCAGACCCGCCCTCCGCTAACCTCCCTACTCCAGGAACGCGGAACACCCGCGGCACTTACAGGCGGGCCAGGCAGGGAGAGCGGCCGCCAGAGCGCGTACGGGTGCCCGCGTGAGCCCATGGTCAGCGCCGGTGCAGAGGAGCCGTGTGTAAGCCGGGCGGGAGCGCGGCCGCGCCGGTCTGAGGCGACGGCGGGCGCCGCAGCCTTTATAGGGCGCGGCGGCCGCCGCGTGCGCCGCGGCGCTGACGTCGCGCGTTCCGGGCCGCGGCCGGTCAGCGCTCGCGGCATCCCAAGGGAAATGCGGCTGGCGCGCGCCGCGCGCCCGCCCCCGCCCCGTCTCGCGGCTCGCGGCCGCGGCGATGCTGAGGGGGTCCCGCCCGCGGGCCGCGCAGCCTCTCCCGTTCGCGGGGTCTCGCCCCGTTCCCCGCACCGCTGAGAGCCATCTCCCGGGAGGGCCCGTTCCCACCCGCTGCTGTACGGTGGCGCCCGCGGCCGGCCACCTGCGCGGGCGCGGCGGGGGAGTCCCGTTCCCGCCCGGGAGCGCCCGCGGCTTCCCCCCCGCTTGGACAGGCCGCAGGGTCACCCGGTTCGCTCCGTGCCGCTGCTCTGGGAGCGAACACCCGGGCGATGCCCGGCCCGGCAGAGCCCGGGCGATGCCCGGCGGTACCGACGGCCCCAGGCCCGGAGCGGGATGAGCACACAGCGAACAGCCCCCCTCAGCCCGTACATCCCCGGGCACAGTGCCCCGCACTCAAGCTGGGCACCCGTGAATTACATTGCCTCCTTGAAGTTTAATATTTGGGGATAGGGAGGACAGTTTTAGCTTCTGTTGTGGCGTCTTTTCTTTTCCTGGCTGTAAGTACTTCCAGATGGGATCTAGACCCCAGACGTAACAATATTTCCATATTTGGTATAGCAGTAGCCCGCATTTTTCACATTTTTCTGCTCTGTTATCCAACCACAAAGCATTCTTGACAGCTTCAGATGTTGTTAAATATAGCCTTAACTTCTGTTCCCAGGGCAGGAAATTCTTTGGAATTCCTGTTTTTCACGCAATCTGTCTATCATGATTTAGGAGAACTGTGCTGGAGGAGCCAACTGGCGTTCGGCTGGAGTTCGCTCCTTTATTGAAACAGCCCAGCAGTTGGGTCTGCTGCCCAAAGGCGTTACAGTGAGCCCCCATTCCAGAGATTTTTCTTTGCAAATGGGATTACTGTTCCCAACACAAGTTTGAGGGTTTTCTTGTTGTCTTCAAGTCTGGGAGGTAGAGAAGAGGATTCAAAGGAGAGGCGAAAGCTTGCGAAAACCCCTCCAAAGGCCATGAAAAGTGTAGCGGGAGGGAGCGAGGGAGGGATGCGGAGAGGAGGGATGCGATTAACCTGGTTACAGCCGGGAGGGGAGGCAGCCGCAGCCCCGCCGCTCGGAGGAGCCCAGCCCGGTCCGTCTCGTCGCCTGCCCGGTGCCACGGCCGAAAGGGTGACAGCAAGGACGGTGCGCAGGGCTCCGGTAAGTGCCGCTCCCGGGCCCGCGGGGCCGTGTGCTGCTCCCTGTGCATTCCCACACCAGCGGGAATGAGGAGGCACCTTGTGGGACCCTGCCGGGGCCGCAGGACGGTGGAGCCCGTCCGGGGTGGCGGGAGCGCTGCGGGCGCTCGGCGGCAGCGCCGGGTGGTCTCGCCTCACCACCGCGCACCTGCCGCTGCCACGGGCCGGGGCCGTGAGGACAGCCCGACTCTGTCCCCCCGGCTCTGTCCCCCCGGCTCTGTCCCCGGCTCTGTCCCCCGGGCCCTCAGCGGCTCCGCGGGCAGCACGGGGCCGGCCCGGACTGGCTGGGGTGGGCTAGGACTCGGTGGGGTGGGCGCTGTGCATGGGGCAGCCTCTCCCGCAGGGGGATGCCGTGACCCCGGGACGGGGCGGTGCGATGGGTGTCCCGCAGGGGACAGCGATGACGCTCTCTACCGGGCTGCGGAGCCCGGCTCCTCCTGCTCCTCCGCAGGGGTGTCCCCGCGGCCCTGGCCGCGCCCGGTAGAGGGGCTCATGTCCTCAGCACTGCAGACATTCCTCCTGGCCGTGGAGGGGCCCCTGCCCGGGCTAGGCCTGATAGAGTTCCCGTTGTAAGGTTTTTCCTCTCAGTTTTTTGTTTTCGTGGGGGGGTTTTCCCATTCAAGTAAATTGGCTTGACGTATTGCTTTGTGGTGGTTTGGGGGGGGGTTGGAAAAGGTGTTGGGATGAAAGCTCCAGGCACTCTCTGCCCAGAACTTGTGCTTCAGAATGCAGCAGTGGTTTTGTTCATTACTTGTATGCCTCAAAATTTGTCCAGAAAAAAAAACAACAGCTGAGAGGGAAAACCAGTCGTTAGTGATATGCAGCTGTCTGGAGACTGCCACAATGTACCATGTAGTGCCATTTCTGATGACAGAAGTTATTTTATGTGTCCATCAAGAACTGGAGAGAGACCACCAGCAAGATTTGCCAGTAAGGGTAGTAATGACTTTCCATCCCTACTGATGTAGCTGAGCTGGTGACAAGGAGGAGCAGGGCTCTAGACTTCAAGCTATCCACTATGCTGGTCTTCCCTTAGTTTTACAGGTGTATGTGTTTTTCTGTGGTTCTTTAGTTTTAAGAACCCATAATACTTTTTTAGACGGGGAATCTGACTGGTATTTTTTTCCCAGGATGACTCTACACAGCGGCGTTATGATGAGGAGGAGAACATTTGTGATTCTTCACCTTGATAAATGAAAATTTTCAAAAAAATTCAAAAGTTTTGAAAAAGAAGCAGCTAACACACTATTGTGTGTGCAAATTGGCCAGTTTTGCTTTTTAGGGATTTATGCAAATGTTTGTTTGTTTAATTACATCTAATTTAAGGACATGCACCAAGCATTTTGCTTTGATCTATCACTTTTACAACGTTCAGCAAATGCCACAGGAAAAGTCAATGAATAGCACTTTTTCTCTCTTGGTTTCATGTCTTACCACACATTCACACAACTTTGATGGGAAACTAACTGAACCCACATTTGCTCAAGAAAAGGTCACTTCGAAAGCTTTGGAGAATCTTTTAGCAAACCTGTCCTGAATTTCAAGTAGTTGACAATGTTTGAGATAGGTTGAGTTTCTTTGGAGTTCAGGTTAGACTGTGACCCTTTCCCTGCACACACTTCCCTCTCAAACCACGGCCCAGCACTCCAGGCTGTGCCTGCTTGTCCTGATGTACATACATCATGAAACAGGAAGAAGTCTGGAGTATCTTCCTTTTTTAGATTTTGTTCAGTGTAATGTTCCAGAACTCTGTTGGCCTACATGAACTGGAAAATAGCCCCTGCTTTGTGTCATGAAGAATATTTCACAGGTTTCTCACTTTTTTTTGCAGTAGGGAATCACTGGGACCTTCACTAATGCAAAGCAGGAATTTGACACTATTGGCTAACAAAGCAGCTATTACAGATTTACTGAGTATATCCTGTCATTTTCACAGGCCTGTGTCTCTCCACGGAAAGGACTTTCCAGAGAAACAAATTGAGAAAAAATAACTGGCTTAATTTCCCTCCACCCAGCAACAGTTTTTCATAGCTGTACATAGGGACCATGGAGCAGCATGAGGGGCTGTGTGGGACAGAGGCTCCCCAGGTACTCCCACTGGCAGTAAGTATCCAGCACCAAACTGGAGCACACCAGAGGTTTACAACCATGTGGACTCTGGAGAAAGATCTTACTAAATCCAATGTCCAGCCCTTTTTCTGTGCTGTGTTTAATTTCTCTTTCTCATTCTCTTTTTCTGTTGTCTATCCATTACTGTTAGTTTCTTCCATCTCTCTTACTCTTCCTTCTCTTTTTTGCTGTTCAGATATTTTTGCCATGTCCTTCCCTCTTCTGCTATGTCCTGGTTTTGGCTGTGATAGTTAATTTTCTTCCTCGTAGCTGGAACATTGCTGTGTTTTGGATTTAGGATGAGAAGAATGTTGATAGCACACTGTTTCTGATAGCACAGATAGTTATTGCTGAGCAGTGCTTGCACTAAGCTGAGGACTTTTCAGCTCCTCCCCCCACCCCACCAAGGAGGCTGGGAAGCACAAGAAGCTGGGAGAAGACACAGCAGGGACAGCTGATCCCAGCTGACCAAAAGGACATTCTGTATCATATGACACAGGGTCAGTATGTAAACTAGGGGGAAGCTGGCCAGGGTCCACTGCTT
This sequence comes from Certhia americana, assembly GCA_018697195.1. Lineage (NCBI taxonomy): Eukaryota > Metazoa > Chordata > Aves > Passeriformes > Certhiidae > Certhia > Certhia americana. Next base: position 15,285,936 of record CM031864.1, on the reverse strand, counting down.
GGGAAGTGGCTGGACAGTGGTCAGAGGGTGGTGGGAAATTGCATTGGGCATCACTTGTTTTGTATGTTCCATCATCATTGTTGTTATTACTATTATTATTCCATCCTTTTCTGTTCTATTAAACTGTCTTTATCTAAACCTGTGGGTTGTACCATTTTTGCCGATTCCCTCCCCCACCCCGCCGCAGTCTGTGAGCTGCTCTGTGGTGTTCAGCTGCCTGCCAGGTTAAACCACGACAGTGTTTACCTACCTCGGGCTGGGCCTCTCCCGCAGCCTCTGCCAGGCCGCTGGTTCCTGCTGCACTAAATCAGTCCTCCCAGAGTCAATGGCTCCTCTCAGTCACTCACAGGAGGTGCAAATCCAGTGGGGCAAATTAAGCATAGCAACGCACAGGCACAGCAGCCAAGTAGCCAGGAGGCTTCGGCAGCTAAAATTCAAGTGGGTTCAGAAGTTTTTCCTTGCTTTGATTTGCTCAGAGTTTATGCTGAATTCTTTTGAGTATGGCATTTCCTATTTGTTTTCTTCCTCTTCCCTACTGCCCTCCCTTCAGCTATGCTCATGCCTGTCAGTTTTGGTACAGTCTGTGCCTTGCTTGTGGTTTCTAATACGTGGGGAGTTTGCTTTGCAGTGTTTGTGCAGTGAGAGCCACTGTGCTTTGTAAATGTGCTGCATTTTCCTCTGGCTGCTGTCAAGGTGTGGAGGTTCCCATTGTGTGGAAGTGCAAGGGGGACTTGTGAGCGTCCTCATCCAACTGGGAAACAGAAGGAAAATCTGATGTCATATTCAGTTGTGCTTATTTCTGCTTTGTTGTGTGAACTGCATGGCACTACTTGCAGCTTACATGGATACAAGGATACCTGCAACTTACATGGACATAAGGAACACAGCAATGTGACAGAGGCTGGAAGCATCCCTGCTGATGTTCAGGGCTGGCACGCTCCCATTGAACCTCTGTTAGGCTGTGTGTCTGTACTGCACAGCTTCCTCACTCTGAGCTGGATGCAGAAATGTGCAGCAGTTACAGACAGCTCCTGCTTAGTTCCTCCCCAGGCAGAGACTCAAAATGCCTTTGTCATGGTCATTCAAGGATCTGATATTAGCTTTATTTCAGCACCAGTGACAGCCATTACCTCAGTGAGATTGTTGAATTACTTACACATGTTCACCTACTCATACAGGTGTACTTCAACACTAGGCTATGTCCAGAAGGTGCAGGAATCAAGCACTTCCCTATAGCTGAAGTTTGCAATGCCAAAACTATTGTGGACTGTGTCTCTCCATGCCACAAAATAAAAATTATCAGGTGGTCCTAGCTACACCTGGCTGCATATGGATTTCTTAGTTATGACCATTGTTTTCATCCCATATAGTCATGAAGCTTGCAGAAGGTAGCAATATAGCCTGCAATCTCTTTATGAATTCCAGAAAGGAATTCACAGCTGTGTCTCATGGCTTTCATGAAGGAGGCTAAGTTGTCAGGGGCATACACAGGTTCTTTCCCAGCACCTGCTGAGATAAAGGTCTCAGAGAGACATTTCACCACAGAGACTTAATCACCCCAAGTGACTTCAGCAGAAACATCTTAACTTTAAACTTTGGTCTTCAGAGTGCAGGATTTCCCAGTGGAGCAATTCATGTACATTGACATCTGCTAAGACAAAGTAACCAAGCTCAGAAGAAAGTTGCTCATATTAGTTACTAGAAGGAGTTACTAGAGCCAGCTGAACCTGAGACTGCAGTCAATTGGGCTGTGCCTGAGAAATCCTTGATGAAAGTACGCTTCCAGGCTGTGATCCATAATGGTTGTCAGCTGCTGTCTGCCTAAGTCTACAGCTTAACTGCACCTCAGAGACAACCCGCTCCTGCTTGTGTCTGTGTCCTGTGACTGTCTGCCTACAACACACTCTCCTTGGTTGCTTCAGGTTTGTTTGCTTTCTTTTTCTACTTTGAAGTATATTACAAACTCTTCTTTTCCTGAAGGTGCTTTCTTTCATCATAATTAATAATCATGACTTTGTTTCCTTAAGGTTAGTCTGTATTAAGGGTGTGGGAACACTTTGCCTTCCTGCTGATGCCTTCCCTCCCTCTTTGCTGTCTATGACCTGACAGAATAGTTTGCTGTCACTGATCTGTGGACAGCTAAAGAAGCTGTTTAACCTTTGATTTTATTAATAGGTTTTTGTAGCTGTTTTCTTGAAAAAATAAGAGAATGTTGATTAATTATTTTTTTTCTTTGCACACGAATGGGTGGAGAGGCTTGCTCTGGCAGGATGCTGAACATGCTCTGCCACACAGTGCTTTCTGTCACTTACTGTGCTTTCCAGGCCAGCTGCTGGAAATGTCACAGGATTAATTTCAGAATCCCGTGAGGTGCCTGTTGGCTTTGTCCGAAATCATTACTCATTCTCTGCTATGTACTTATTTTGTGTTACTGAAACACAGTGAGACATTAGCTGTGTTTGCTGTGTTACCGTTCATTTCTATTCTGCTTCGTCTGGAGTCCTATCTTTTGCCCCCCAGTATGTTATGTGAGCATCTTGCAGTGGCAGCTAGCTGTGTTCTTTTCTTGGGCATGCTTATTTCATGAGCTAAGTGATGCAAGGGAGCCAGCACAACCTCCTCCAGGGATACCCCACTTGCTGGAAATTAGTTGCTTCAGTCTCTAGCTTCTAGTCTGTGATAGTGCACTGGAAAAATCAATAGCAGACAAATAATTAGACACAATGTCATCCTTGCAGATAGGGAGGACTTGCAGGCAGACAGCAGACCATGTATGTGCCTTAAGAATGCTTGTGGAGATGGAGTTCTGATCCAAGAATGTATATACAGCTGCCCATCCCAGTGTTACATGTTTGTGATGGGAAGAAGTGCTAGTGCTAAACCATCTCTAGATTTGATTAGAATCCAAACACAAAAGATTTGTCTTGTTATAGGGAGCTGGTTGGGGTGATTTTTCTAGGTGAGCAAAGAAGAAACTACATGAAAGGAATATTTACTTACCCTCTCTCTGCTGGGGGCCAAAATAAAACTGGAGTTAGCCAGCTGGTAGAAGCTGGTGGGCTGCTCTGAGGAAGGGTCCACACATGGGCTCCATGCAGCAGCTGTGTGCAGAGCCTCAGGGAGCAGGACACCTCTTTGAGCCAGCCAGGAAGCCTGTCTACTGCCCACTGTTTTCCCAGTGACCAGTGCTCTCAGGAAGTAAAAGTTAGCAGAGGCAATCAGCAGATTACTTTGGTGCAGAGATTTTTTTTATGATTGCATAAACATCACTTTTCCTGTTGTTGTATGTGAGTTATGGCTCCTAGTGTCAGTGTTGAGATGAAAGCAGCAGCTCTTCTACACGGAGCAACCATTAAAAGCTAGCTGATGCACTAATTGCAAAAGAAAAGTTGTGCCACGAGCTATTTACTTTCAGATAAGTTTGCTTTTGTATTTTAATTCTTTTAACATTTTATATCCATCTCTGTTCTTTTCTACGCAAACAACCGTAAGTTTGCCTCTGTCCTCCCTCACTGCCTAACCTGGAGTTTGCTTCTGTAACCCTCCCTCCATGAGCCTTGTAAGTGTGCTGCATTTTCCTCTGGCTGCTGTCAAGGTGTTGTGGACGTTCCCATTGTGTGGAGGTGCAAGGGGGACTTGTGAGCCTCCTCATCCAGCAGGGAAACAGAGAAGGAAAATCTGATGTCATATTCAGTTGTGCTTATTTCTTCTTTGGTGTGTGAACTGAGTTCCCTATGAGCCCAGATCTCATACTTACAGTGTAGTTTAGAGCAGAGGAATAGAGGATAGGATGGGTCTTTGAGGTGAGCTGTGTGTGATAACATGATAAAGTTTGTAACTGACTGTGAGAGGAGAGTCTCTGGTTCCAGGGATGTACCCATGTAGCCTTTAGTAGTTCCATGTCAAAATAAAAGTAATTGATTAAAATTGTGCCTTGCTTGTGCTGCTAAAAACACTTCTAGATTATACACACTGAAAACAGTAAATATTTAATGTACAGGTTTACTTTTCCTGGTTTATAGAGAGCTCAGTGGGCCTGACAGAACAGCTAGACAGATGTGTTTATAGTGTGCTCCCTGGGCAGGTACAATGCTGCAGTGTTTGGCCTGTGAGCTCTGCAGGGACAGGCTCAAAAAAATAAAAGTGTTCCATTTACATTGGGGGGAAAAAAATCCTGAGAATGTTTCTATTAATATTAGCTGGTGTAAAATCCAAAATTCTACGTTTCAGGCCTTACATACTTCAAAAATAGAGGACTGGATGGTAGGGATGTGTGGTAATAAGTGTTTCCTCACTTATGAAGGTGTTTGTTACTGAAATGCCCCTGATGAAGGTGGGATGTGCAATGAAGAGCTCAGGAGTGAGCAGAGCAAGGCAGCAAACCCTGCATGGTCCCCATGGGTGCATGGGGATGCAGGCCAGAGTGCAGTGCTTGTGGTTTTCCACAGACAAGGGGCTGGTGCTTGGGACCACAGCTGAGATATTTATCAGGAGGCACTTTTCTGAAAGGTGAGAAGAACCAGATGCTGTGGGGAAAGCAAAATGTTCAGTGCCTAATAGGATGGACCCATCTCCCACACAGGAGATGAGAATGGTCGGAACCCATTTCCACGTTAAAGAATAATTTTTTATGTGTTAGTTTTGGCATTGGTTGAGGTATTTTCTGAGTACTAGCTTCTCTTCAATTATACTGACATTAAGACTGATATATCTGGTCAAAATTAATGACATCAATTAATTGGCACACATTGATTAACTGAAGCAACTGACATTTGGGTTTTGGTAAGTTCCCAAGGAATGGGTGGCTGCATCTGCCTCTCTGATTTCCTCAGAAGTTATCCTTGGTTGAGAAGTGAGTTTGTTTCAGTAATCTGATTAAATAGTTGGCAGCTCTTGAAGAAAGAAAACCTAAACTTTTAAAAGGCGACCTTGGGCTTTCAACAGAAAAGTTTTCTGTTGAAAAGGAAGTAGAGTTAGGAAGCCGAAGCCTGTCTTAGGGCAAGCTGAGCACTTTATGGTTAAATATATGTAAGTATGTACAAAAAAATTTAACTCATCTCAGGTAAGTGAGAAAGCCAGGAGTCCTGGTGAGATAGTTTTGCTTTCTCCCCAGCTTCACCTGCCAAGGACATCTTTTCTGCCTGCTGCAGGTGACCTGCCATCCTGGTGACACATGGGGATGGGGCCATCCCATGGGTATCTGTTCAGTGCAGGACAGCATCCTCGTGGTAAAAGCAGCTCAGCATCTCTCCTTCCTGGGGCCTTCCCCCACAGGGGTGAGGGGCTGCCTTTACCTTCAAGCCCTGGCTGCAGCTTCCTTGCCTGCCAGCTCATTTTTGGACAATGATGCACAGACCACCCCACTGCCCAGGGAAGGAGGGTGCCAAGAGAAGGGGGGATCCCAGACCAAGAGCTGGCACTGCCACAGCAGCACTGGGGCCATTGCACATCCGGGAGAAGGGGACTAGTACCATCTTTTTTTGCAAGCTGAACCACAGCCCATTTTTCATTTATGGCTCTCTCACCCCTCTTTGCTGTGCATCAGTTGTGAGCACTGGCTCAAGTAAACCCAGCTGTCCTGGACCCAAGCTGAGACTTGCTGATTCCAGCAGTTCTGCTGGCCTGAGGCAGCCTGCTGGCTGCTCCCTGCAGCCACATTCCCTGCATTTGTGAACCCCCCCTCCACATCCCCTGATGCTGGAGTGGCACACAGGGCTGCAGTAAAGCAAAGGCTCCTGCCTGGGCCCCCCAGGGGTAGCAAAAAGCACATTAACCTTCTGTGAGACCTGGCAAGGACTGGTGACTCTCAATAGGTTCTACAGACACTCCTGCCCAAGTATCACACATTTAGGAGGCTGCACAATTGATGCACAGTCACCTCCTGAAGGGCAGCTGGCATGGTGACAGTAGGCTTAGAAAATGAACTAATTGTCAGCGCCAGTCTGGATGTCACCATCATTTTAACGCGAATGGACTTTTTCCTCAGCCAGCCTCCTGTCTAAATGGGGAGCACAGAAACATCCCGATATTTATGGGATTTTAACTAGATTAGTTACAAACCTATAAAGCAAAGAAAGAGACAGTTCTTCTAGTATTGGGGAGGGGAGTGTTAAAAATGCCACCTCAGATAAAATATTATGGGAGTTGAGTAACTGTAAATAAGAACTTCGTCTATGAAATAGCTTCTTATGTGAGCTTGGGATGAAGGCCAAGAGCCTGTCTAGGGCTCAGGGAAATTTATTAACCCAGATCAATGGGATTTCTGGGACTCAGGAGATGGGATGGCAAAGAATTTGCCTGTTGGATTCTGCACTTACTCCATTCATGCCTGAAGCAGGACTTCCACTTATAAAACTTTCAAGATAGTTCATTTGCATTTTTTACATTTTCTTGGTTCTCATTAGCAGCTGCCGTTCTGACCCAGAACTTGGGAGAGCTGGGTTCAACCTCTGGGTTTCCAGAGTCTGCCAACATGGTCTTGGACAAGTCATTCATCTCCCTGGGCTTCCATGTCTCTCTGTAGATAGGAGATAAATGTTATTGCCTGACTCCTGGGGATCAGCAGGGTGTGCTAAGGACAGGGTACCTGAAGCAGAAGTGGGGATAGTGCTTGTGAATGATAAGAGCATATGCAGAGCAGCTATGATGCACAGGTTGACCCCTCTCACCAGGAGAAATGGTATTTTTGTGGGGAACAATGGGTCTTCTCTTTGATTCCAGTAATTTTAGCCAGTGTCATGATTTTCACAATTCAGACACCTTTATTTTGTACCCTCTACTGGAAGAAGCTGATAGCACACAGCTGATAGCTGATAGCTGTCCTGATAGCATCAACGGTGTCCTGATAATATCAGGGTCATCTTGCTATGGATTTATTTTTAAAAAGGGCACATGTACTTCAACAGCACACAATGTGGGAACCCACCACCTTTTATCCACACATTTTTCATCTCTCTGTTTCCCATTTACATCCTTCTGCTATTCTTTGCCTGTATCCAGTTTTCTGTATGTGTTCTTCTAGATGTGTCTTCTCTTTGGTATTTCTGCTTCTACCTCCACCCTCACTTCTGTATTTTGTCCATGTTTTATTTTTTTTATGTTCTTCTTGGAACCCATCCTTAGCCTCTCCTATGTATTTCCCTTTTACTCTCTCTAGAGCCAAGAGCTTTTCAGTAAACAGCATCTTCTCCCTTCTGACTCATTACCCACTGACAGTGGAAAAATTTCGTCATTAAAGTGATGTAAAAATCTCCCAGTGTAGAGTGCAGGATAGGTTAGGATGACCTTGCTCCTCCTGTCATGTGAAGAGCCACAGAGTCTAATTCCTCAGACAATACCTGTTTGCCAGTGTCTCTCTCATTCAGTGGTCCAGTATAAGCACCTCTGAGTGTCGTGGGGATGCTGCACCGTACCCTGGATCCTCCTGCTCCTGTATGGTAACTGTTGGTAATGTACTTAGCCAAAGTGTGGGAAAACTCTCAGACTTGAACTTTGCTTTGTATTTCCATGCCATATGAAACTCATTGAATATTTGCCGTCCCTTCACATGGCTGCTGCTCTTGGATTGCACTGACATATGTGAAATCTATTTGGTCCTCTTTAAATATGCTGCTTACATTATAAATACAAAAGCAGGCAGTGCTTCTGAAGAGAAATAAATGTAATTGTGGTGGTGGTTGTTGTTATAAATAGTGCAAAGGACTTAGAAGCTATTTAGTCTTTTGGGGCAGGATCTACAAGTGTTCTGTGTATTATAACCTTAAAGCTCTTGTATTTAGCTGTGGAAATCTTCCCAGTTTGCTCATTGCTGTTTGGCTCCAGTGCAGGGTAAGGATGCCCTGCTCTTCACAGGAGCAGGGCTTAGCCTCCAAACCTGTGGCCTGATCACATCTGACCTGTACATGCACACAGTACCTTAATCATGCATTTGCATGTGCAACCAGTCTATTTGCATAAAGAGCCATGGTATTTCCACACAGGAATTTTTGAGGTTTGTTCCCAAAATTAGTGCTGCATTTTTCCTCTGCTGCAGTGAAATGCAAATATTTATTTATTGACAGAGCTGGCAGTGATCGTTTTCCCTGTCCAGGTCTGAGATGTCTGTTCTGTTAGATGAAAACAAGTAGTATTCTGATTCATTTTTAAAGTGCGTTTGTTCATAACTTCATTTAAAACAATTAGTTCCTGCATTCTGCCAGTCCCAGCAGAGTGCTATATATATATTTGTGTGTGTATGTATATCAAAAGGGGCTGAACGCCCAGAAATTCTCTTGGCAGCCCTGATGTCTGGTTAGAAAAGGAAGTGAGCCACAAAATTTGAACATTCAGTTCTGAGACTTGAAAGCTTTCTGGATTTTATTACTGACTCAACAGGGTTTTCATTATGTATGTGGCCAAGAGGAGAGGTTTACGCAAGAGGAACATATTGTTGTTGAATATGTTTGTAATTTTACACATTGTTAAATAATTGAGATAACTGGATGTCTCCTAAATGGACAAAATAAATTAGGTGTTAGTGGCAGTGTCACTGTGGCACTGGCAGTTAATATGAAAGAGTGGCCAGCCTTATCCAAAAGCTGATTTCCCGTGCAGAGGGGACCTGATTCAATTGCTGAGGGACGTTTTGCTATTGATGTGAAGGAGAGCCATTTCTTTCCTTCAGCTTCTCTTGAAGCCTCTTGCTGACTCTCAGTCTAGCCTCTTCTACTCCAGACGATAGAATCTTCAGCTTGCTTTTTTTTTAACTTTACTTTTTAGTAACCCAGTGCTGTTCAAACAGCAGTTTGAGGTTATGTTTCTTCTGCTCTCATTTTCATGTTAGTTTTAGGAAGAAAAATATTGTGGGAAGCAGATTATCACGCAAAGAAAGAAGGTGTGGGATGCATGGAGTAAGCTGTAAATACAGACCAAGGGCATGTCCTGCTGTCCTGGTCGTCTCCTGCAGCAGGGGATGTGCTGTTGGATCATACCCTGTGGCCAGTCAGCTCTGCCAAAAAACAGCTTAACAGCAAAGTGAATTCCTGTCTCATGGACAACATGGTCCCAGCTAATTTTGCACTTGTTCATGTGATAGGTATTTATTCTTCATTGTCTTAAAAAGGTATTTATTTTTAAACCTTTGTGGTCTCTGGTGCCATACAGTCTTAGTGCATGTGTTCTACTGTCAGGGGGAAAAGCTATCTATATGTGCCTCTGCATTTTACACACGGGAAGCCAAGCCATAGGGAAATAGGGGATCACTGGATAATTCAGGCTGGAATTCCAAGCCCAGTCTGAGCCTCTCTCATTCCTGTTTATGCCTAGTGTCTCTCTTGGGTGCACCACTGTGATCAGTCTGGCTCTGCCTTATGGATAACACTCCAGAGGTGCCAGGGCTGCTCTGGGAGGAGGGCTTTGCTTCTCCATAGTGACAAGCACCCTTCCCTCAGCCCAGCCATGTTTGCTGCTGGCTCCTGCCAAATGTGCATGCAGGGAGCCGTGCCTGCATCACTTCTCACCCCTGCTGCAGCCCTGGTGCAGGGGAATCACTGGTCCCCTCCAGCGGGCACCAGGACACTGTGCTGTGCTGCACTGTGCCACTGCCTTTGACAGAAAACCCCACGGTCACTAGAACGTGCCTGACCTCATTATCTGTCTATTTAAAAACTATTTAGCTTTGGGCATATGACACCTCCAACATTGTAAATAGAGCTGGGTAACCTTTCGTTTCTGCATCTGATCTGTCCTGTTTATTTTGCCATGTATCTTCAAGGTGAAATATTAGTCTCTGTGCCCTTGCAAGAGATGAATGTGAAGCGGTGTTTAGTGCAGCAATAGTCAGTCTATGGCACTGAACCATGTGCAGGTCAGCAAAGCTCAGTGTTTCCTTGCTGGCACCACATAATTAGTTTTACTGAGGGTAAGCACCATATGCAAAACAGATCCACTTTTAATGTGGGAAATGCAGTGTGAGACTGCCCAGATGTGTGTACCAAACAGATGAGCTTACCAGCCTTTTTCCACTCACCCCTGTGTTGCTGTGCTGGGTGACCTGTGGCAGGACTGTGCAGTGGTTGGGATGCTTGCTGATCCTCACACCCACAGCAGGAGATGGAACAGCAGGGACTGCACTGCTGAGCTTTTCGGGGGTGCAGGGGGGAGCTTGGGAAGCTAACCAGGGAGGTAACTGGGAGCCATCATCACAACTCTCTCCCTCTCCCTCACTGCCTTGAGCATCAGGGGTGTGTGGTACAGCATCTCCTGGCCCTGAGAAAGTTTTCATTTGTGGCTTCTAGTCTCAAGGATGTGGGCTGCTTCTGCTTTATATTTAATGTTTATGTAAAGCTGTTATGCTGGCTTTCTTACTATAGGCATTTTTGTTAGTCACTTCTGTCTTCTAGTTTGCCCTCTATTTTTGAGTCCACTGGATCTATTTCAGCCAACCACGCAATGGAACTATTTGTTTCTGAGAGATTAAGCCAGAGGTAGAGCTCAGGAAGGGAAGGTGAGGAGCTGGGGGAAGAGGGTGTTGCCAATGCCCCGGGGGAGCAGATGACCTGAGCCCAGCTCCAGTTAGAGGCTGGAGAAGGGATTCAAGGTGGGAATGCAGAGGGAGAGGCTGTGAACACCCAGACCACAGAGAGTGTCTCCTTGGTGCTCATACGGTCTTCAGACACTGGAAAGTCCAACCACAAGACACAAATCCATAGGAAATGAAGTCTCATTAGTTCTACTGCCCACAACTTGCTCATGGCTCCACCAGTGCTTCTAAGTGTTTGGTTTGGTAGAAGGGCTACTGGAAAATGGGCACATGTCTTCTCTGAGTCACCCTACCTTTCCAACTCCCCAAGGTCAGGGTGTTTCACAGGCCAGGGTGCTGCTAGAGAAGGTGATGTGCAGCTGTCCATCATCATACAGGCATCCAGCCTGCATCTGGTATGCTGGCACATTGCAAGCCATCCGGTGCTTCATGTTTTTGCCAGAAATTTTACTAGCCAGAAAAAATGTGGCATTATAAGAAGGCTGTACCAGCTTGTTATTCATATCCTTTCCCTGGCAAGAACGAGCCAGAAAGCATGTTTTAAATGTAGCCCATGGTCAGATGGTGTGGCGAGTGCTGGAAGCTTGGGATGGCAGAAAAATAATTTCCCCTTTTAAAACCACTGAGCAGTCCTTGTTTCTCCACACTCCAGCTGGTTAGCTGGGCCACGCTGCCTGGGCATGGAGAGGTGGCTGGACCCACCCCATGCCTTCCATCACCCCTGGGTGAGCCTTTGCTGCTGCACTTTGAGAGAAGGCTCTTCCCTGCTTTTTGCTGCCAGAGAAGAGAGATTGGGGCAAGAGTTCAGAGGTGTCCTTTCCTCTTCTCTCGCTGGCAGCTGTGCGGTTCATTTGTGATGCAGAGAAACTGTGGGGGGCGTTAATGTCACCGTGGGAGGGTGAGCATCCACACTGGGAATAGGGCCAGCAGTGCTCAGCAGGGAAGAGCATCGAGGTGCTGTGGGTGGCGCTGCCTCTTGGGGTTGGGCTCCTGTTGAGACATTTCCTGCCACTCGGTCCTGCTGTCCTCAGGAGAGTGATGGGAGGTAGTAGCACGGGACCTGGCAGACGCTGTGGAGGAAAAAAAATGAGGCGCACTGCTTGGGAAAAATCACATGAATGCTTGGGCAACCACTGTTCCATCCATGCTAACAGCAGCTCAGATTTTGTGGAGCTGAAAGCACTGCCAAGCTTTTTCCTCCTGCTTGTGTAAAGCTGCATTTCCACCTCCTGTCTCCCCCCTCCAGAAACACAACAACTCTGTGACACAGAGTTTTCCAAGTGTGATACATTTCTCTAAAATTGCTTTCAACTGTTCCCAACAAGAAACTGTGCTACTCATTTTGCCCATGGTCCCACACAGCCACCAGCAGCGTGGGTGCACAGCCAGGCTGTGGGTCCAGCCCTGTCTTGGGCACAGGGAGCTGCCAGCCATCACAAAGACAGCACCCCCGAAAGGTAGGTTAGGGCTGGGGAGGTGCCATCAGTGCCTCTTTGCCCTGCCCAAGCTGTCCTTGCCTGCTGGCCACCTCACTGCTGGTCTGAGTGCTGTGCCCAGCTGAAGCAGGCAGCCAGCAGCTCATGGCCAAGATGCAGCCCAGAAACAACACATCTGGACAGAGCGTGTGAGCTGCTCCTGGGGATGAACCCATTCACGACCTGGGCTGAGCTAGCTCACCCCTGCTTGCAGAAGGGGTCCATGGGAGGGTTTGAGAGGCAGGAGGGCAAAGGTGACTGGAGAGGCTCCACAGAGCTAAGGAATTTGAGTGAAATGCTAATGCTGTCCGCTGATGCTCCAGCCCTGTGACCTTTCCGTCTTCTTCTGTAAACAGGCTCCTTCCTAAACAGGAGGGGAAAGCAGTGCTTCACTATCAAATCTAGTCCATTATAAACAAAATGATGGAGAGATTTACCTCCTCTGAGCCCACCTGCCAGTGTTTGCAGTTTTACTATGATATTTTCCAACATCTTCCCAGTGTTTTTCTCTCCTCTGTTGCTGTACACAGAGGCAGAGGAAACTTGCCTGTGTAGAGGAAAAAATGAACCAAGTTTTCTTAGATGTTCTAATAACAGCCTAAAAAAGCTTCACACATGCCATTTTAGTCATCAGAGGCCTTATTTACAACTATAGCTTGCTTTAAAAAACCCAAAGCAAAAGCACTCTAGACTCTCTGTAAGTAAGTACAGATCATGTGGCTGCTTGAACAAAAAAATCTCAAAAGAAAATTTTAAGTAGGTTCAAAGCTATATTGTTTGTCTGTTTTTAAAAAATCCCCAAACATGAATATTGTCTTTAGGAGAAGCTGGTACCATTTAAAAATGCTAAATGAGTGTTACAGTACAAGTACCCTTTGTGGGTCTCCTGGTCTTGTTTCAGGATTGTAAATATTTGAACCCTTTGAACCATTAGTCCTTTACAGCAGAGCTATTAGCCTGGAAGGGCTGCAGCCACCTGGGACCCCACAGGGTAGTCTGAGAGTTCACAGGCAGGTACTTTAAGGAGTGCAAAATTTCTTTATTGCAAATGAGGATGAGTGGAGGTTGGATGAGAAGGGTGCACAGGAGGCAGTGGTGCCAGCAGGGCATTGTGGAGCTCCCTGTCTTTGGCAGGCCCTTGCAGGTGTCTCCAGCTATCCTCATGAACTGCACATGGAATTTCTCATTTAGTTTGCCTGTTTGAAGGCAAAAATTACAACAGTTTCACTGGAGAGGACTGAGGGGCTGGATTCTGATAGTCAGAATGGTGCAGCAGGGAGGGTTAAGCAGCCTCAGAGGATTTGGAGCAGTGCTAAGACTGCTTTAAATTTTTCAAGCTATTAACAAATTGTAGCAGTTGTCATCCTGGAGTGCACTGGGGTCCAGCCAAAATCTTCTTGTGTCCACAGAGCTGCTGGCAGGTTGTCTGCTTGGTGATGGCACAGGATCACATGCAGAAGAGCATCACCCCAGTGTGGGCCAGAGACACAGATCACCTGCCCCAAAACTCCCTGGTGCAGAGATTGACACGGGTGTTTTTTGGAACAGTCTCATTTCAGTTAGAGGAAACAAAAATGGTCAGAAGACAAGAAGTTGGGGTGATTACACCATGTGTGTAATCAGATGTCACATTGAAAAGAGTCAGCACGAGATTCTGGGTTCATCTGGAATAGAGAGCAGCAGAGTTATATGCAATTTTTTTATTTCGTTAGGAAAATTAACACCTAATCTGTATGGGAAATAGTAAACTTTGTTTCCACAGAAGTCCTGCTCTTAAAAAAAAATTGTTTGCCATCATACACATTGTGTTAGTTAAAGTGAAGTATTTTAGTCAAAGCAAATGTGACGCAAAAGATTCAGGGTGCCATTTGATAAACAATGGGCTGCAAGTTGTCAAGGAATAAAATAAGAGGCAAGTCTGGCACATGCTGAAGCCATTCCTTTCTGTGCATGAAGAAAAATAACAATTTCTTTCCCATACAGCTGAAGTCTTTCACAATCTGCATTGCTCTAAGTTCGACACTGGCCAGCAGCAGCAGGACATGTGCCTGTAGGGATGCCCTTTGCAAGAAAAGGTAAACCCAGGCTTTTCATGACCCTGTGGCTGGTACAGGGGTTAGAAGCAATGCTGGCTGCATCTTGATACAGGGTTAATCAGTTTTCTGTGCCAAAAAGCGGTAGGCAGCATCTGAAACACACTAAATGGTTTTCTGTTGGGGCTGGGTCTACTCATGGTGCCTGGTTTGGTCAAAGGTTGTCTCTGTGCCTCAGATGCCTAAACGGATTTGTTTTACAGCATTACCAATTACTGACTCAAGATGGTGACACAAACAGTGCAAAGTTTGGATCTCATCTTTCTCGTGTTGGCTGACAAGTTGCTCTTAAAATAGCAATCATCTAATGGGGAAAATCCCACAGATCTAGGCAAGAGGATTGTAAAAATAGCCACCATTACTGGTAAAAGTCCCAAAGTAATTTTTGGACCACGCTGTGGCTAAGGACTGTGAACATGTACCTGTTATCAAAAAAAAAAAAAAAAAAATGGAGTGAAAGGCTGGCAAGAATCCCCTTTTAGTCTGCCTGGCATCAGTGAGTACCTGCAGGTCAGCAGAGAATGTATTTATAGTTTTTACCACATGAAGCGAGAAAGCCTTATGCTTGCCCTGTATTTTTCCATCAAAGAGGTGAAGTAATTCAGAGTTTGTGAATAGATCACTGTTCTTGGACCTTCTTTTTTGACCCTGAATCCCTTTATATAACAGTCTTCTGTTCCTCCTGTGGATATGTTTTTTTTGCTGGGAAAGTTATTTTTGGAATGATGGTTTATAATTGATACTGAAGTATGCAGTAAGGCTTTTATATATATTCTCTGTGCTCACACTTGTTTTATATAATCACCACCAAAATTCAACCCACTTTCTTTCAATTTTTTTCCATGTTTACATCTGCTTTTCTTTTCTTCCCATAGTATATTTCTTCAAACACATTGTTGGACATCAAGGATTCAGTTCAAAGTCCAGAGCTGCAATTATGTCTGTTCTGTTTGTGCACAAATATTGCTGCCTTAGTAAATTAATTGCCACATGATGCTGTCTACCTGGGCTTTTTCTTTGGGGGAAAGCTAGTGAGCTGTTTTAATGTGTTTATATGCACTCAAAAAGATTAGAGAATGAATCCGTGCATGTTCAGGATCTATTCTACTTCTCCCATAAACACCAGAAGGAAGGGTAGAGTGGGTAAAGAAAATTCTTTTTACTCAGTTTATGGAAACCTAAATCTGTCCTTCTCACAAATAAAGACCAGAAACCCCAATCTTAAAATCCTCACGTACAGAAAAAGCTGAGATTTTACTGGACAGTGATTTCATAGCACAAAACTACTCCAGTGTTATGTAAGAGTGCTCTGTCCATCTGCATTTTGAGGTCCTGTCAAAATGCAGGAATGAAAATACATTCCAGCAGAAGGATGGAGAATGGAAGCTTTTGCTGGGAGGGTGCTGTTGAATAGAGGCATGTTTTCTTTGCTTCATTTCTATGCTTCTCTGGAAAAACCTTATAAATGTGGCTAATTTTTCTGAGGGAACAAATACAAAGTCTTCTTGCAAAATTGTTTTTGTTTTTTTTTTTTTTTTTAATGTAAACTGTGCTCAGACTGGGATGCCTACCAGTGTATTATACTCCTAAAATCTTGCTTATCCATACCATTAGGTTGGCCTTGCCTCTCGGAAGTATTGAGTATGTAGGTTTCCCAAATTCACTATGGGCTTCAGAACCTTAAAATTCTTTAAAATTCTTGACTTCTGCTTAAATGCCTTGAGACCTGGACACAAAATGTATGGAAGGCTCCACCTTGTTTGTAGTCAGAAGAATGTCTCTTTTGAACAAAATCAGTTTCAATAACATACATTTGAAAAAGTCCTGGAAATTTATGATGTTGGTGACAATGTTGGGGGGCAAATAATGCTGGGCCTCACACTGGTTTTCTTTAAGAAGTATTTTTGCTCTTGTTTTGTTTCCTAATTCAAGAGGGTTTTTTTGTGAGTGAGATAATCTGTTATTTTCAAAACCACAGCTAGGTACTTTTTAGGCTGTTGATTTCCAGATCGGAACAGATACTCTTCAACAGGTGGTAAAGTAATTTTGTCTCTAACGTGTATACAGATCATTACAGACTGCATCCCAGAGCAGGTGTTCATGAATGGGGATGACCATTTTCCATCTGTTTGTTTTATTCCGTCTTATTTGTCACTATTAAACAATTACTGCAGTGACAGAACTTCCCAAGTATGCATTACTGAATTTCTATTTCAGCCTGGGAGCAAGATGATAGCCCTGTGGCATGCACACTGCCAAGGGAAGACAAATATGAGCAAAGTGGGGCTTTCAGTTCCCGTATCTTTGCAAGATCTTTTCTTTAAACCTTGCAGGGTTATTTTAGTAATGAGCCTCTGCCAATGCAGGCTCAGCTGCAAAGCCATCATGGGCAGAGGCAGTGCTCAGCAGAAAGCAGAGCAGGAAAGGGTGGTCAGGAGAGCTCTGCAGGTGATGCTGTACCCAGGGAGTGGGCAGGGGGGACAGATGGACGCAAGCTGTGCCCAGGCATTGGAGCTGCCTCCCGTGTGGCTGAGGCTCTCTCTGGCCAGCATGCCATGCTGCAAGGAGCAGCCAGCTCTGTGCCTGTGTTGGGGAAAGGGAGACTGGGAACCTTGTCCTAGGCCCTGGTGAAGGCAGTGGGCACGAGCTCAGGGGACCAGTTAAATTCGGCCCAACCTGTCAAGCTAGACTGATTGAGCAAAATTATATAACCTAGCAATACTTCTTTCCTGGTTACCAGTACTGTTGGTTAACAGCATAAACTTAAGTTACAAAGTGTATTTTTATTCCACTGCTCTGTTCCTTTTGTCTATAAATATTCCACAGTCTTAAATAAATGCCATCATAAACTGAAGTACTTCTACAAAAAAACACGTTATTATTAGGGACCAGTCCTGATCCCTTGTCCCTAAAAACATCTGTAATTCTCAGTGTGTGGGTAAGAAGCAAGTTGCCAAACGTGAATCAGATTTAAAGAGCAAGTGTTCAGTTAGCAGTGAATGACCCCCTGAAATGGCAGAGCTGTGGGTTGCAAGAAGTCTGGGCAGGCCAGCACCCAGCTGGCCAAGTGCTCCAGGAACGGTGGGTCAGCTCAGCATCAGGGCTGTGAGATCCAAGAGCACAGGGGCTGGCACCAGCTGCTCTTATTTTTAGGGTCCTGAGTCAGTGTAACTTCAAATGATAAGGGCTGGTTGGTTTGCCATTGACAGCTGCACGCTCCTGGTGGAAGAGCTGGCTGTTTCCCATGAAGAGGAGCTGCTCCTTGTGGGCAGGGGCTGTCCTGCTAGGGCTGCAGCTTGTTTGCAGTCCAGAGTAAAGCAGCTAAGAGAAGCATGAACTTTCCTGCATCCCAGTACACCTCTGGTGCTTGGATTGGCTTCTGACACCCATCTACAACTCCCTGATGTATTCCTCCTTCTGGGTGTATATTTTTCATAAATCTTAAATTTTTTGGAAATGGCAGAATAAAGTTTGATTTCTGTTCAGAAACCTTTGTGACCCTCTTCCCTGCTCCATTGAGCTTGAAAGCCAATTGCCTTTCCCCACAGTGAATGCTAGGGGAAGCAGGAGGGCTCAGGACCTGGGGGCCAGCAACAGGAGCAGCCATCTCCTACTGGCAGCCAGCAGATACCTCTGCCAGGACAGCAGGGAAAGGAAGGAGCTGTGTGCCCTGGCATGGCACACATTAGAAATGAATGGCACTGAGGGACAATTCCCTGGGAAAGGTGTTTGCACAAAACACCTAGAAGCCTTTCACGCATTTTTGAGGTCAGGACAGGAAGGCATTGGAGGAAAAACTGTGGGTTGGAAATGTATTTCCAACTATTTTTAAAGTAAACAAATTCCTTTTGAAGTTATGGGTTTGTTGCATAAATTGTGCATTTGACAGAGTAAGTGGTGGGATGTTATGGTAATTACTAATGTCCTTTGAATATTTGGCTAGCCACTATATATAATCCCAAATTCAGTTGCCTTTCCAGGGAGAATTTAGATCTATCCTTTGGGCAGGATTAACTGTTACTCTCTTGTTTCAGCAACTTTTCAATTATTTGATTCTAGTACAAGAAGTTTTCAATTTTGAGAGGAAAAAGGTGTCCTTTTGACTTCTGGCTTTTAAAAACAAGTTCCATCTTGTACCTGTGTGTGGTGAGCTCTGAGGTGACTGCCTGGGTAAAGGGCAGGAGGGGTGTGCAAGCTGTCCCAGCTAAAGACCCTCAGCTCTGCTGTAGAAGTGGACTTGATTTCTTTCCTCCCTAGATCCAGACACAGAAAATGTGTTACTGCAATTCTGAGCTCTACATTTCAGGTCAGATTCTTGCCAAGGTATTAACACTTGAGAAGATACCCATCCCTAACCTGCTTCTCCTAATGGCAACCAAAACATACCCACTCTGTAGCCACAGTTTTACTTCTGCCTGTTACTTTATCCTCATCCTCCTTGTCAGTTTTTCCTAGGAGAGTCTCCCTTGAGCCAACTCCAGTTTGTGTAGACTCAAGGCAGAAAGGTGCTCTGCTCTTTGTGAGCTCAGTTTTCTCTGGGGGAAATGATGTATCCTTGGGCTATCACCCTTGCTTTGTGAATTTAAAATATTGTTTGAAGATACAAGCATAAACACTTGTGAGATTGCCTAAATCAGAATTTTGGTTTTGGGTATTAAAATACAGAGAGAGACCTATGCTTTCAGGGGAGTTCCCAGTCTGGATCACTTGCCTAGGCTGGGACTGTAAATGATATCAGTATCTCTCTGCTTAGCTTTAGAGCTTTTATAAATTTTATTTCTATCCAGTTGTTGCTATTCATTTTCAGCCTATTTGTTGCCTGGTTGGGATACTCATCTCTTCATTACTAAGGCAATAAACATCTCTCAATATGCAGGTCCCAGCTACCCTGTGGTGTGTCCTGTGTGGACTCCTAGCACTCTTCCTGCATCAGCTCACTCATCCATCCACAGCCACTTCTTCCCTTGTTTTCCATTTTCATGACAGCTTGTCTCATAAATTCACTCAGGCATCACTGACAGATCTCCTCACTACTGCTCTAATACCAAAGGAGGAAACAAGTCTGTGATGCCTTGATTTTCAGGACATTAGCTACAAATAAAATAGCACATAGCAGCCACTTGCCAAGAGAAATCCTTATAAGCAAGTTAAAATAAGGTCTTACTCATTGGAGTACAATTTGAAGCTTAAGAAAATGTCATCTGTAAGGCTTCTGTAAAAAATAAACTTAGGTCTACTTTCAAAAAAAATTACTTCAAATACAAATTAAACACATATTTCACTAGGGATAGACCTTTTCATAATCTGCAGATGTTACAGGCTCAAACATAGAAACGTTAAGCTCAAACATAGAAACCATGACAATAGTTCTGATGTCTTTTTGAGTGTTGGGCAGGAAAACAATATGGTGTGAGGGATTTCAGCATTTAGATATCTGCAATAGAAGTCTATATCCTAATATTCTATAGAAGTCTATATTCTAATATTCTTTATTCACCAAATATTCTAAAATGTACCTAATTTCTTGTTTCATCTTCCATCTTCATGCTCACTTGAAGGCTTCCAGCACTGGCTTTTTAAATTGATCTAAGAGGCAGTCATCTGAAATGATACATAATTCTAATCACACACAAATAAACTGGGCATAGGAATAGCATCAGTCCTAATCAGCATGAGTAAGCATTTATCAAACACTATAAACAAATGTTTCCAAATCAATCCATTTTCATATTATTTGGAAAATGAAACAGCCTTCCCTTTGGTAATTGGCCATGCCCAGAAGTTTTCTAGGTGTTTTCAGATAAATTCTCTTATTGGAGATGGCACAAGTTTCCTGGCCAGAGAGCCTAATACTGCACATTTAAGCATGACCAAGAGCCGATGGAAGAGGGGATGAAGAACCTGGGGATGGAGACCATGGTGGCACTAACTGATATGGGTAGCTGGGAGAAGTGTTTGGTTCCTTCTCAGCCTTCCTCTGAGTTCAGGAGTCTGTCCTGTCCCCCCAGCTTGCTCCTTTGGCACCCCACCAGGCAAGCACCCAGGGATAGAGCTAAGTCATATTGCAATGTGACATAAAGCTGAAGCAAATAAGTGGGCATAACTGTGTTTGCATGGTGAACAGGCTGCTGAAAGGGAGTTTGAGGAGGGATTTACAAGACAAGATGTGATAAACTGAGCAGAACTAGCAAAATATTTCCTTATGGAGGGGTGGCACAGACGAAAGAGACGAGAACATCAGTCTGGGTGAGCCTGGAAGGAGCACCAGGGAAGATGGTATTGGAGTCTGATGAGGCCAGGGCTGGATTTTCAAGGGAGAAGCAAGAAGTAGGTCTGAAGATGGTAAAGGCATTTATACTGAGGTGACAGGGGGCCCAGGGGCAGCTCTCTCTGACCTCAGGCTCCCTCTGAGAAGCCCAAACCTGATGAAGGTTGGATGAATCATGAGGAGCTGTGGCTTTGAGGGATCCCAGAGTTGGGAAATTTGAAAAGAACCATTACAAGCCAGTGGGGTGGCCCAGAGCAAGGGTGGCAGAAGGGGTGCCATGCTGCAGTCATGCCCAGGTCAGCCCAGACTTCTCAACAGAGTTGTAGAGAAATATTGGAGCCTAGACACATTTTGGGAGAACAAAAAGGGTAAGGAGAAGTATAGGATACCCGAATCAGAGAGCTTGAATACAAGGGAGGTGGTGAGACTACTGGCAGGAATGAAAAGGAAGAAGGGGCTTAGGAGGCAGGTGAGCCAGTGTACAAGGCACACCTGCTTCCCACTACGGCTTGCATGAGCTTGGAGGACTTTGGTGTCTGTCTGTCATCCCACAGCCTTTCATCAATCTCAATCACAGTCATAAATTTTAAAATATGTTATGGCTCTTGTATAAAAGTAACTCCATGCTACTCTTTCTACATATTTCTAACTCATTTTCATAAAAGTAGCAGATTTCCAGTTAGTACTGACATTCAGGCACATGTGTGAAGGAGTTGGTCTCCACTAAACAGATGCACACAAAACCCAGCTGTGAAGGTGCTACAACATTTAGAGCAGACATCTGTGCTATTTAAAAGGAGATAATCCCATGCACACCCAGCTACCATGCTCACAGCCCCAAGCTATGCTGGATGCTCAAATATTATGATTACTCAACAGAAAATAATGCAACAATTTCTAAGCAGGTCTTGATTCTGGGTTGCGTGAAGGAAGTTCATTTGCATTTAAATACCCTTAAGCCCCTGAAAGAGTTTGAGTTTTTCATTATGTTTGGAAAATAGCTTGTGCTTCTTTTCTAGGCCTCAGATGTTATTCTCCTCTTTGCAACCAGCCTTTGACATTTCTCTGCAAGCCTTCTCATCCATGAGCTGGTCCTTTGCTTGCCACTTCTGTCTGAAGCTGGTCACCTGTAGACAGAAGTCTACATATTCTGAAATATAGCTGTGTCAGGCATTTCTGTGAACTTCTTTCCTATGGTATGTGAAAAATATCATAGGTTTTCCTAGATCTTTCTGAGACCACCTTTACTTGAAAACTTTTTCTTATTTTGGTACTGCTTGTTGCAAACTGCAGAGCAACAGTTTATGGGTGGGGTGTTTATGTTGGTGGGTTCTTTGTGATACCTCACTTAAAACTGCTGTTTGTGTTTGCTAGGATGATTCTGTGTTAACAGGTTTTTATTATGAAAAGCACAGCTGACCTTTAAAGTCCAAAGGCCATATTTATGAATGACTCAGCCTGTTCTCAGTGTGGCTGAAGCTTACAGTACCCGAACAAAAGCCAGAGCATACTTCTCCCATGTAACTTTTTGAGAAAGCAGTATTTGCCTCTGGCATTCACCAAGGGAGCTTTCCCTTTGTGTGCAAGAGGAAAATTGGGCAGGCTACAATAAAAGGCATTGTTGGTCCCAGCATGCAAAGAATGATGATCCAAGAACTGAAATAATAGAAAAGTGTCAGGAGGGAATTTATTTCACAAACATGTCAAGATAGCTTCAGGCTTACTCAAGTTTTGATTCAAGCTTCTCAGTCTTCTTAAATTCTTTCCAGGCCAAAATGGATTAAATAGTTGCTAATCTTCAATCATTCAGCATTTCTCTGGGATCAGGGTTTTGAGGATAACATTGGCGTGCCGACATTTCAGCCTCCGGTTCCTGAATGACAGTAAACCCCAGGGAATCTCAGAGTATGCAGTCTTGCACTGTGATTAGGGTTTCTCTCCTGAAATTCCATTGTGAAGGTCTCTGCAGGAAGGGCCTTCCTGCTTTGTGTCCTGGAGAGTATATGTCACAATAGTCAGCAAGTATGATCAATATTGCACCCAAAATGTTCATGAAAGGTTATAAGCTATCGTTTTTTATGGAGCTGGTTTCCAGACCCAAACATTTCCTGACAGCAGTGCTTACAAATCATTGCAAATAGGAGAAGAAAACTGGTCTTACTGTGACATATCTCAACAGATACTGCCAGCCCTAGACCTTAAAAAGGAAAAAAGTATTAAAAGTTTTCTTTTGGCGCACTAGTCCTATTGGGTTGTTGTCCAGTTGAACAGACAACAAAACAATAATAATAATAATAATAATATATTCCTATATATCATTATTAAGGCTTTCTCCTAAACTTCTTTTCTTAAAAATAAAGTTTCCTAAAAAGTTCAAAATATGTATTTTTTTCCCCTTCTTCTTCCTCATCACTGCTGGAAAAACCCTAGGAGCTAATGTCTGTTAAGAATTTGCAGTAGCAGCTAAATGTAAAAACTATGTCATTTATGTCCTGTGGCCTTATCAAGTATAACTACAAACCATGTTCACAGCACTGCAAATTACACAGCACTTCACCAGTGTGAGATGGCACATTGCCTATTGTGATAGATGATCCCACACCTAGAACTGACTGGGAGCTTTTATGAAATAGCAGGGCATCCCTTTGGTGCCCAACTGATGAAGGACAGCTGGTCTTTTTCTCCTTCAAGGAGGATTCCCCTCAGGCTTTATTTGCAGTGTTTTATGTGCATGTGAATTATTTGTATTAAAAGAGAATTAGCATGGCTTTTATTGGTGAACTATAACACATTGAGATGAACTGAAATTTTTATCTACTTTTTGTGTCAGCAATAGTACTGGCTGTTCGATATTTTTCCTTTCTCTGATAGTAGAGCCCATTTTCATTAGCTCTAAGATGCCCCTGTGCTTTTCTGGCAGTATAAATTAGTTTGTGCCTGCCTTTAAGGCCTCTCTGCCCTTCCAGAGCAGTGCACCAGAGGCTGAGAATAAATTGCAACCAAAGTGCTATTAAAGTAACCAAAAAAAAGTGTAACACAAGCAAATACTTTATAATGTTCACAATACTCTTTTTAACCTTCCTCTTCCTTAGATGTAAATTAAAAGATTATGGATGGCTCACTGGGACTGATGGGTTCCCTCTGGCCCTTTCTTTTCTCTCTTGATCTTTCCCATAACTTAGTTGTTACTTAGTGAATATTGCTGAACGCTGTTCAGCTACTCTTATTTAATATAATCTAACCATTTTGTGCATACCCAAAGTGACTTATACAACAGAATGTTTTGGGCAGTGTGATCTGGAGCTGTTGGGCTGACTAGAATGCTATATTACCTTCGAGGTTTCGCAGCTTTTTAGACCCCTTGCTCTTGAATCCATGGGTATTAATGGGTTTTCCAAATATAATTCATAATAAAATGTTAAATATCATGATGAAATAAGGGGACTATGATTTAGTGGCTCTTTTCATTATCATATTTTGCACAGCTTCACTAATAGTGTTAGATTCAGACCTGATTTATTGAAAACTTCTGGAAAAAATGCATATTTTGTTTGAGGATAATTAGGAGGAATTCCTGGAAACTGTTTGCACTGCTCAAACTCAGCTCTTCATTAGTTATTTTTATTTATACAGCTCCAAAAACATGCCAGAGAAATTAAAGTAATTATGAAATTCTATGAGAAATTTTTTCTATGTTGTTCCTTATAAAGGAAGTAAAATCTGCTCTTTCATCAGAACCCAAACCTGCCTTAGTTCACAAAAGATGGATGAACACTGTAATTATAAAATACATAAAAGACTGGGCTTCATTTCCAAGAGAATCAGACAAGTCCATCAAACCACGCTCAGTCTCCATTGCCTTTTGCAGGCTCTCTGTGCCATCCGCAGAGAGCGTATCCTTTGTTTACCCCTGCTAACCTGGGGGTTACCTGCCCGTGCAGGGGAGTGTCCAAAGGCAGCACTGCTGGGTGCCCTGCATGCACAGTCCAGGCACAGTCTGTCAGCTCTGCACCTCGGCCACAGCCCAGATGTGGGCAGCAATGCAGATTCTGTGCAGTCAGGGTGATGGCTGGGAAGGATGCGGGAAGCTCAATGGGAGCAGAAGAAACAAATGGCCAAAGAATGAGTAGTCAGGAGGGCAGTGATGAATGGGAACTGCCCTGAGCAAGGGAGGGTGGGCTGAAAAATTCAATGGGAGGTCAAACACTCAGAAAATGGGGTGGATGAGGGAAAACACTGTCCAGAAGGGCCTTGCAAACATCTCTGTGTGGTACAGAGGCTGGTGACCACCACAGAGAATCTGAAAGGCTTCAGGAGGATTCCTCACTGGTGGGGCAGGGTGCAAGCAAGGATTTTTTTGGGAGTTTTGTGTTAAAATATGCATCAATATTTTATGCATCAAAATATGCACCTGCTAGCAACAGCAGGTCTGACTGTAATGAGCTTAATGAATGTGGCACGAGGTATATTTCAGGTAGAAAGCGAAATGTGAGTTTTCTTGTGTGTATAATTAGGACACTTGGCAGCTGGGTAAGCTTTAATTGCCATCCAAAGTTCCTGATCTTGCCAAAGAATGAAGAGTGTGAAGAGAGCTATTGATTTCCATCTGGACAAACAATTTACTTTGTAGTGCTCATCAGCCTGATGTGTATCTTCATTCCCTGCCACTGCTGTGATCAAGCAAAATCTGCTTTCATCAGCAGATTTCAGGTGGGATTTCAGCTGATTATGCAGTTAGAACTGCAAGGCATTAATGGTAAAAATTGACTGACTCACCACACTGGTAGTGCTCAATACGCTGTTAGTTTTGAAAATCTCCACCTATCTAGGTCCTTATATAAAGCATCTCTTTGCTGTAATGTCCAGTTGCGTCCCAGAAATAAAACAGGCACAGAAAGAGCCTTCTTTCCCTGCTCAGCAGGAGAAAGTTAATGTTGATTTTATATGATGCATGTTTGTTTATAGATGTGGTGTTACTGAGCAGAGAATTAGATCAAAGAAGTGGATTTTGCATTTCACTTTGAAGACACAGATGTCCATAGTCAACATGATCACTTTTTAGGGCGGCTTCCAAATTTCATGGGCTAAATGCCACATTTTTTTTCCTGTCCTTGACAGTTTCATTGTTCCAGAGGCATGTAGCTGGTGCAGGTCATGATCTTGAAAGAAAGGTACAAAGAGAAAATTATTATGTAGTAATGCTACTAGAAAAAAATAAATGGTGTATTTTGGAAGGAAAGGTCGAGGAGAGAGAGAGGAGATAGAATTATTTTTGCAAAGCAATCCCAAAACCCACACTTGCTGCAGTTTACAATATGCAAATAGCATCATTAGGCACCATTTTTTATACAGCTACTCAATCTAACATTGTGCATGTAATGAAAATTGGTGTGCCCATGCAGGGTAGATGTGTGTATATCTCTTTCTGATTTACCAAGAGAGAGCATCTCCCCTATGAAGGCTGAGAGAAATGAGAATGTTCAGCCAGCAGAAGGCCCCAGGGAAACCTCACTGTGGCCTTCCAGTACTTAAAGGGGGCTTATAAAAAAGAGACGGAGTAACTTTTTACATAGGCAAGATAGGGGTTAAGAAGGAATAGTTTTAAGCTAAAACCAGAGAGATTTAGATTAGATGTTTGGAAGAAATTCTTTACTGAAGGATGGTGAGACCCTGGAACAGGTCGTGCACAGCAGTAGTAGATGCCCCATCCTTGTCAGTGTTTAAAGTTGGATGGGGCCCCGAGCAGGTGTCTCTACCCATGGCAGGGGAGTTGGAAC
The DNA here is from genome assembly GCA_018697195.1 of Certhia americana. Taxonomy (NCBI): domain Eukaryota; kingdom Metazoa; phylum Chordata; class Aves; order Passeriformes; family Certhiidae; genus Certhia; species Certhia americana. Next base: position 15,259,804 of record CM031864.1, on the reverse strand, counting down.
TAGAGGATTTTTATGGTCCCTTCCAGCCAAGGACCTTCTAGGTCCCTTTCTATGAATCTATGAAATGTCTAACGTGGATTAATGTGGTTATTGACTAGCTGTGTCTTGATATTTTTTTCTTTCTTCAAGAAAGATTTAACTTTATGCGAATTAAATTCAAATAGACGCAGTTGGAAAGAGTGATTTTTTTTTCCTGTTGACTTTAGTAACTAAACCCATTAAAGTAACCTGTAGTGGAAAGCAAGTCTTATATGTGAACAAGAGAATAGAGATTAAAATGGTGAGTTTTAGATTCATATTGGCTGAATTCAAAATAGAAAAATTACGTATTTTCAGTTGGTTGATCCTGAATTATGTCTTGCATATTAGAATATTTTAGAATCACGATGTTACTTTTATGTGTGTGTATATACCTCCCTTTCTAATCAGCAGGTGACAATATACACAGCAAAAGTCATTTGGTACCTCACACAGCTGTTAAAATACAACAGTTAGTGATATATCCCCTTTGCTAACTGGGCTTGTGTTATATTCTCATAGCAGCTCTACTGCGGGTTACAAAATGCTTCCCACATGACACTGTCTTATCTTCACTGTTTCGGGAGAAATTTTGAGAAATGAGTCATGGTGTGGTATGTCCTACTTAGGAAACTTCAGATGTTGCTTTTTACAAGGTTCTTCCCTAAGCCTTTGACTTTCAGGTCTTGAAAGAAGACTACTCAGAAGTGGAATCACCTGAAACCATTAATTATCTTTAAAAATATGTCTTTCTCCTGTGAAAAATAACTGAAAGAGTGCTTTCCCCTGTGCTATTAAAAAGCTGTTTTATGTTATTTGTAACTGAAAAGAATAAGTAAGTATTTTAAGTAACATTCCTGCTGTTATGCATCAGTTAAAGTGAGCAGATAATTACACTTTAGATCTATCTATCCATACTCTAAAATTATGATTATAATCATTAAATAATTTTATTTTATATAGGCGCACAATAAAATTTCTTCCATCCCCACTTACTGTACTTATTACCATATGGTATTTCTTCCTTGATCCTGAAAGGAATAAGATTATGAGCATTTTGAGGCACTAATCTATATGTATTTATAGCAGTAAGGAGTAGAACTGCCAAAATGCATTAAATTTTCTGTTACAGCTTTCAGAGAAATCAGTGAGAGGTCTCTGCTTTCAGTGCTGATTTTGTCTTTGCTGTTAGATTGTGAAAGGCATAACTGGTACTCTGCATTTGATTTCACAAATACATTTCAAACAGAGCTGAACTGACATGGTCAGCAAAGTTACTGGCAGACATATTCACTAAAGCAAACTGACTTCTCCTAGCCATTTATTAAGACAACACTCATTCCTTTCCAAAAATGTGGTTAACAGTGTTTGTATGTCTATCTAAAATTAAAGCAGTTGGATTTCCACAAAATATTAAGCTGCTATCAAATGTAGAAGGACAGAGAAATCTAAATATCAGCATATCATAAAGTAGTGTAAGCATTGGTGCAGAACACCTGCAGCACATAGCAAACAGTAATTTGCAGGTCATCACAAGTCCTCAGGATTTCAGGGGGAAAAAAGACTTGTAGCCATCAGTTTCAAGACAGCACAAGAAAAGGAGATTGAGATATTTTAGTGGTGTAACTAAACACAGGTTCCTGGAGCTGAACACAGGCGTATTTCCAAGGAACTAAGAGGAAGGAGCTGATTTTGGCTAGAATTCTTCCTAACCAAGTGAAAGGATAGGAGGGCTTGTATTATGTATAGAAGGTTGCTGTTGATTTTTACAGCAGTAAATCAGTTTAATCTACCTTTTTCTCTTTGTGAGAAAAGAGGTATTTTGAATATGCTTGAGGTGGAAATCTTCATTTTGAGTTGTGCTGATTGGTGGAAGAATTCAGATGTATCCTGTGATAACTGAGTACTAGGCTAACAGCAGCTTCATGATGGTCAATAAGGAGAACTTCAAAGATCTGAAAATGGGTAGATCTGTACACAACAGGAACTAACCAGGAGCTCTGCAGAAAAAGGTCTGAGGGTTACTGTGGTCTCCAGGTTAAGTGTCTTCAAATATGCAAATAGTGTATTGGGCTGCACCAGGATGATCGTGACCAGTAAACCAAGAGAAATTGTTATCCCCATCTACTTGATACTGGTGAGGCCTTATCTGGAATACTGTCTCTGGTCTGGAGCTGCTGTATGAAAAGAGATTGAGAAACTGGAGATTGCCCTGCAGAAGACTACCATGAAAATTAGGAGTCTGAAACATATGGCATGGAAAGGGATTTGGAGAGCTAGGCTTCTTTAGTGGGGAAATGGAAAGGCTAAATAAGGAACTAGAAGCAACCTATGGGTACTCAAAAGACAACTGAAAACACAATGGAGACAAATTCATCTCAATAGACATTAAGGGTAAATCAGGCAGAAGTTATGCCTTGAGAGGTTCAAATTGGACATCATGACAAAAGCTTTAGACTACAACGATACATGATTCTAATAGCAAATACACAAAGATAAACTATGGTCTTCTTACTGACATTTGGAAAACAGACCTTAAAGACCATAGATGCTTCAGCTCAGCATCCCCTCATGATTAAACATTAGGTTTAATGTATCAATGGTACAGGTTTACCTGCTGAAGGCAGTGCCCTGCAGGTTGATGATCTGCTGCAGATTTATCTGCTGCAGGCAGCATCCTCTGTGCTGCCTCTGATCTCTGTCATGTGTGATGGTGGCACTATTTGCCAATGACATTGTTGAGGGTAGTTTTACCCCTTTCTGAACTGCACCTCAACTGCACCATTTCTCCATTCTATTTCAGCTGGTGAGTTTGAGGTACCCAGAAACCTCTTGGTTAAGTGACAGGGAACAGCAGTTCAAATGAAACATGATCATCACTGATCACCTGCTGCCTTTTCAAGCCTTCCAACTGCTGTCACTCGCTGTATACTATCTGCCTCCTGTGGAAGCACCTGCCCATTGTGCCCCCATAATGGTGGGGCAAAGAGCTGTTAAACATTCTCTTTTGAAGAAGACAAGATCACTTCAAGCCTGTTCTGTGATGAATTATAACAAGAGTTATTGCCATCTGGATAAACTAACACTGTAGCTGATCCATGTATCCTTCATTTTTTTATAACTTCTTAACTCTGACACTTTGGACAGCATATTAATAAACTTGGTGGAAAAGCCAAAGCCTATTTACCTTTCTTAGCTTGATTTGTGATGTATTAATCTACTCATTTGTCTCTAGCACTAATCTCAGTGCTGGGGAAGCTGGCAAAAGAACTCCTCCCCCTTTGCAGGAACACAAAGAAAATCACCAAGTTGTTGGCTCGTGTGCATGTGTATACATATAGAAATGTGTATATCTATATATATGCACACATATACTCTGTTTCATGCAGATACAAAGACTAATTCCACTTTAACAAGTTTCATGTAAATATAAAGCTTCATAGTTGCATTTGCAAGTTGTTGACCAAGTCAACACAAAAATGTACAAAGCTTTTATAAATCAAGGCAAAAGATGCCTAACTGATAAGAGAGGCTGTGAATTAATTATCAGGCAGCTGGCTCCTAGAAGGAATGAGAAATGCAAACCATTGAAAGCAAAAAATGCTACAACCAAATGTCACTGCCTCTTACTGCTGAGCTTGCGAGGGCTTTTAAGGCAATGCAAGGGAAGGACAGCCTGCCACACCTGCGGGGTGCTGCCAGCTGGTCAACTGGCTCTGTAACAGGGAAATGGAGTCTTAGGATAAACATCAAAAGGTAACTCAAGTTACACTGCAAAGGGCTTGGATCCTTTTAAAAATATTAACTTGCATCCATCAGCATTTTTAAATGTTTGCTTTTTAAGCAATTAAGACATAGTTTGGTGGTAGATATGAAAGGAAGGCAAGAACACAGCGTATGCATTTTTCCTCTTGTATCAGTGCAGCCCAATCTAGCAGACACAATTTAGCAAAGACTTTATCCCACCTTTCCCTCTGGAAGCCCCACAGTAGGCACCTACAGCACTTCACAGCAGTTGGTTTTGGATTCATGAGACCCATTGAACAGTAGCTGCATAAGTATGAAAAACATGAACCATTTCCCCTTCTACTGCTAGGGCTTCTTGCCAAGCTTATAAAATAACATACTTTATTTAAAATGCTGTTGATAGCAGAAATAGTTTTACTGTTGTGTTGCAGTCACAACAAAAACCATTTGCAAGGCACTTATCCTAGCTCTGTCTCCTCCTTCTCTTAGATGGAGTAGCATTTCTGGCGTATTTCTGGGAAGTCTGTCCATCAGGGACACAAATGGTGCATTTCTATCATTTTCTATAAAATATATATTAACTTGTGTAATTCAGTATAAATTTCTACAGACTACTAATCTCAATTTTTTTTCATCATGGTCATACCTGCTGAAAAGTATTTCAAAAGTGATTGCAGATGTCATGCTTTATTTAAAATTCAAGGAGTGACTTTTCTCCTGCATAGAAAGAAGGGTAAAAGTGGTCATAAGGCATGGTGAAGGTGAGGAGAGAGGAGCACAGAAAGTAAACAGTCAGAATCCTGCAGCTCTTGCCTCAGTGATCTGTTTGCTCAGCCAAGTAAATCCAGAAGTTGATTCTGTTTGCACACAATAACTGCAATCTATTGTAATGAAACATGTGGGAAGACTACAAATGTGAGGAATGCCCTGTGCCTCTGCATGCTGTCCAGGCTGCTTGGTGCCATGCGTCATGGCAACAATGCTGCCAAAGCTGACTTGCAAAGAATCACCCTCTGACAGCTTTGTCTCCCAACAACTGTGTAGCTGTCAGTTCATGGGAATTCCTCCCTCTCTGGAGGATGCAAAATGCCAGCTGAGGAAACACCCAGATCATTATCCCATAGCAGACAAAACAAATACTGTGTTTCCCATGAACCAGCTATATATAGAATTTATCTGACCCTGATAAGACTCTGAGATAGCACAAGTTCAACTCAGGCAAGGGAAAATGCTGCTCCCTGATACAGGCTGGCAGATGCTATGTTGATTTATGCCCTCCAGAAGTGCTGGAAGGCATAAATGGTACCTTCTTCTGGTTTCCTCTTCCAGAAGTGATCTGTTAGGTAAAAAATAGATGGCAAACAAGTATGTTTGGAATTTGGAAGATGTAAAAGCACTTGGGAGCTTGTCCACACAGTGGGGTGAAGTGACTTGTTGCCTGCCCAATGTCTTCAGCTTCTCTAAATGAAGAGCCCAGACTCTTAATAATTTAGTAGAAATACTGATTCACTGAGTCACCATGTTTTTTTACAGTAGAAGAGCAGAAAGAGAAAACTTCTGATAACTAACTGGGTGAAAACTCCTTTGAGTCACTGTTTGTGTATCTAAGGCATGATTAAAGTAACATTTTTCTCTTCTGCAGCTGTGAATAAGACCTGGTTATGTACGTCTTCTAAGAGAATGATCCATTGATCATAATGGGAGCTTTTCCAGCAGATCCGTGTTAATAATGTTTGTCTGTGCAGTAGTTGCACAGTTTTTTAACAAGCTGAAGAAATCACTTAAACTTCTATTCCTTTTCAGAAATGACATTCAGTGTCTCTCCGTCTTTCTGGTACAGATTCCCTTTGTTATAGTGGTGACTGAATGGTTCAGTTGCTGTCTTGTCCTGGTTTTTCACTCTCTGGAGTTTCAAGTGGTATTTCATTAATACTGTGAGAGATGTCCATTAAGGTTTTAGGGACAGTGGTGATGTTCCAGCCTTTCCAAGCAGTGGGAAATGTTTTCCAACTTTGCAGCTGCCTGTCATGCCTGAGCAATTGCCTGTGTGGTATGCATTTTTATTCAGGAGTAATCCAAATTCTCCTTTGTCATGGTCACACAAACTGTTCGTGAGCAGTGGCTCTCTCTGACCTTCAGTGACCCAGGTAAAGGTTATGTATTTGCTACTGGGCATGTTAGACTCATCGTTACATAGCTGTTTTCACTTAAACAATAGTATCCAGTGTAAAAATAATAATTGAATCACAGGACTGGAAGGGACCTCTCCTTATCCATCCTTCTTTCCCATCTCTGGCTTTCTGCTCCATTATTATTCTTAAAAACACTTGGTTTAGAGGCTGCACATTTTTACCAGGCAATCTTTTTCTCTGCTTTGCTCTTTTATTGTTAGAAAGTTTCCCTCAAGTACATTTTGCAAAGGAATTTTCTTCTTCCTGTCATTGCCAGTAGATGACTCTGTGCAGTGCAGTCACAAAACACCTGGATTTGCATCTTCTCTGTATGAACCATTTTCTCCTTTCCAAATACAGCTTTCTAGATACTGCTTAAGTGGCCTGCAGTCCATATTCTATTAGGAGCAGAGTTTCCATCATTCTGCATTACTTCCATAGCATGAAAGTTTTTTTCTTTGCTGGGGGGAAGCTTTGTTCTTTTATACTAGTTTCTCCAGCAGGACACAGTTACAGGAAAATACTGGATATTCAACAAGGTAGACAATATTTAAATACTATGTTGGTGCCTGTAGCTGACCTATTTTGCATTACTGCATATGATGAATTTTAACAACACTCCCATAAGACTATGTGAACACATTCTATTTTGTAACGTTAATTTGTGAATAAACTGATATTTTGATAATCTTATTATAAATATGCACAATATTGCTCTGGGTGCATCTGTTCCTAGATTGTTTATGATGCCTTTCTATTCACCATAAATAATAGAACAATAATCATAATCAGAAAACAGATCTTAATTTGTATTTAAACTGCACAGTTTTATACATTTATGGCAATACAGATGACTTTTTTACTCTAGTCATTAGTTCTGAAAACTCGCTTAAACAACTACAGTATGTATTTCCAACACACAATTGTGTGTCTAGCACACACTGTCTCACAGCACTGTGTCTCACAGAGATTCTGCAGCCTTGTCTCCCATAAAGGCATTGAGAAGCTCTCAGAAGTGATATCCGACCAGCTCCCAGGGAGCAGCTGTGGCCACTTGAGCTGGGCTGGTGTCTGTGCCTCTGGGGCAAGCCTCACTGTTCTAGACAGCATGTCATGTATATATGAGATCACAGTGTAGTGTCACCTCATATCCTGCAATTTCAGTGAGATCTAAAAATTGTCATCGCTTACAAATTCATAAAGTGATTGCAGATGTCAAAAACATCTGTATTGACTATAACTTTCTAGTCCATTGGCTGCAGGAAATCGATTTTCAATGCCTTTTCTGATAGGAACCTCTGGCAAGTTTTAAAATTACTGGATAGTAGCACTTTTTCTTCTGGCTAAAAGTAATGCTAACCAAAAGAAAACCAAATTGTGTCAATGGCTAAATCCCAAATATATAGTAAGTCCAAATAGGCTTTAACAGTGGTGGAAGGATTACATGTTATATCAGATAAAGTATGATGCTGCTTGTAGTGGTTTTTCAAGAATTTGAAATGTTCTGCATGATAACAACTCAATTACCTGTCCATTTGTTTAAGCAAAGTAGTACTTGCACATTATTCAGTGAATTATAGTTCTTCAAATAACTGTGCCTAAGCACATTAAGTAAAAGCACCCTTTACAGAATACTTGGAGAACATGTTGAAAATGCAGATGAAAATCTAGTGAGTTGCCATTTTAGAAACACATTTTGGTATTTCTTCATATTATTTATTAACCGTATTCCCAAATGCTGAACATCTGTAGATATCTGTGACAGCACGGCCAAGACAGCTGCCTGGGTTTTGTCTGCGCTCTGAAGGGGGAACACAGAGCTGTGTGCTGGTGGGGTCCCCTCTACGAACAGAGGGACTCTTGCAAAAGCCTTGCCAGCAAAAACGGAGCTGGAAGGAAAATTCCTATTCCTTCTGTTTTCCTGTCTGCCCTGGTGAGGACAGACCTTGTAGATACCTGGTGGCTTGGGGGCAGGAGCAGTACAGCCGAGGCTGGTGCTGTGGATGTTGCCTATGGTGCGAGGTCTGGCACAAAGCCTCATTTGCCTGGGTGAAGGGGAAATGCTCTGGCAAGGGCTGGTCCTCCTCCAGGATAACCTCCAGTCAGGGCAGAACTGGGGAGAATGAAACCGGGGGAAGCGTTTGTTTTAGGGGAAAGTGTGTGTTTTAGGGAAATCCTCATTGTTTCAGTCCCTGAGGAGGAGCAGAACACAGGCGTCCCTCCTACTCCACAGATATGGAAACTTTAAGTATATAAAGGAGTGGGAGTAGGCGGACACGATCTGCCCGTGAGTACCCTGTAGAAAGCCATACAAGAGAGTCGGCTGGGCTTATTTCCTTAGGATTTGTATTTGGCACTGCCCTTGTCATGGGATATTCTTCCGTTGGTCACCACACCAACCGCCTGGTCTTTAGCTGTGCCACCAGGGAAGGAGAACGCAGCGGCAACGGACTCGCAGGTGGCCCTCGGGTCATCAACCTTCCCCCTGCCCGCCCCAGCTGGAATGGATGTAAGAATGTGCCCGGACGCGAGGGTTCGAACGCTGTCCTCGCACACCACCACAGGACCGGGGCTGTGCCGCCCCGCCGCCCCTCAGGCCACACGCGGGGCCGCCCGGGCCCGCCCGCACAGGTAAGCGGCGCCGCGCGGGGTGCAGCCAATGGCGCGGCGCGGCTGCCGCCGCCAGCCAATGGGGGCGCGGCGGCGGCGGCCCCATGGAAATGTGCCTGGTGGGGAGCCAATGGGGCGCGGCCGGGCCGCGGGCGGCGCTTTCTGCGCTGCCAGAGCCGGCGGCGGCCGCGCGTCCCTCCCGTCCCTCGCCTCCC
>CM031864.1:15159705-15251033 GCA_018697195.1 Certhia americana | reverse complement strand
CTCCGCCGTCCCCGCCGCGCGTCCCTCCCGTCCCTCGCCTCCCTCTCCGCCGTCCCCGCCGCGCAGCATGGCCGGGCTGGGCGGCGGCCTCGCCGCCTTCGGGCGCTGCACGCACGCCGTGGTGCGGGCGCTGCCTGAGTCGCTGTGCCGGCAGGCGCTGCGCAGCGTGGCGGGCCCCGAGGTAGACTTCGCCCGCGCGGAGAGGGAGTATCAGCTGTACGTGGGTGTGCTGCGGGGCAAGCTGGGGCTGCAGGTGCTGGAGCTGCCGGCCGACGAGAGCCTCCCCGACTGTGTCTTCGTGGAGGATGTGGCCGTGGTCTGCGAGGAGACGGCGCTGCTCACCCGGCCGGGCGCGCCCAGCCGCCGGAAGGAGGTGAGGAGCGGAGCGGGGCGGGGAGCGATGCCCGCACAGGTGAGCTCGGGGCGGCCGCACCGTCGGGCGTGTCCCCGGGGCCCGCCCCGGCGGGAGCGGCGGGGACCGCGCTCGGAGCTGCAGCCCTGCTCGGCGGGAGCGACCCCGCGCAGTGGCTCCAGCCCGGCGGCTCCAGCGCAGCGGCTCCAGCGCAGTGGCTCCAGCCCGGCGGCTCCAGCGCAGCGGCTCCAGCCCGGCATCTCGCCGCCGGCAGCCGAGCCCGCTGTGCGGCCGAGTCCCGCTGGGATGGGCTCACTAGAGAGCGATGCTCTGCTCCTGGAGACATGGGCAAGTGGATGGACAATGTAAACTATGACTCATCCCTTCTGGGGCGTGCGGGCTTTCGCTCCGTGTCGACTTGCCCAGCCCGTCCGGTGGGATGGGTCGCTGGCGGATTGTGCGGGTTTGGGTCCGCGGTGCAGTCCTGCTCAATCCATAAACCCCATATTCAGTACATGTTGAACCCGAGCTCAACCTCAGGCAGTGCATCACTGGTGCGATAATTGTACCTACTGGCCTGTACACCAGAGCTGATGTGTTTTGATGTACTTGGTGTCAGCCTTACTGCCCTTGAACCCTATGCCGCCTTCCCTGTGCAACCATTGCAGGCCCCCTGCATGTATGGGTGACGCAGGCCCTCTCATTGGAGAGAGGTGTGGAGGATGCACACCCACAGGAGTCTTACTTTAGATCTTCTTAGTACTTTGTTAATGTCCTCAGGCCGTTCATAAACTAGTTCATCAAGCAGTGCATGCATTGAAGTGCCACCCAGTTACCTCCTCAATGGGCAGTGACAGCCTGCCTTCCTGTTAAGCATCTTTCAACATAACCCTCCTCATTTCTCTTTCAGTTCCCATCTTTAGTACCATAGTGCATTGTGAGATATACAGGCATGTGCTCTTGTGTCTGTGGGACAGGCCGCTAGCTCTAGTACACCAGTAGCTCCTCTTGGCCCTTGAGAGCAATGGCTGAGTTGTGCCACTTGGTTTTGGTGTTTTTACATAGACTCTTTCTTTTATTAATTGCTAAGTTTTCTTAAATTCTCCCCAGCAGTGTAACATCTGAGAGATACTGCATACAACTTGTACACATGCACTTCTTGTGCATAACCATGTGTATTTACTCTTTGTAATACACCTGAATGCTCTTTAAGGTGACAACTCCACAGTAAAGTGCTTACCACATACTACCTTCAGAAGCTGTTTCTTAGCTAGAATCAAAGCGAGTTTTCACTGGTCCTTCACATGAAGGTATGTAGCTCTGTGAGTCCTGCTGCCATTTGTACAATTTCTGCTTCAGGAGGAGGGATTTATTTCTTTCCATGAGTGACTTGTCCAGTCAGAGTCATGAACAAGAGAGAGAAAGAGCTTTCCAGCATAATTTGAATGTTATTAGTGTTCTTGAATGATGGAGCAATCCCTCCTTTGAGTTTACGATGAAGTAAAACCAAAAAAATAATTGAACAAGTATCCTTTTAAAGCTGTAACAATGCAGGATACTGCAGTGTAGTGCTTGTCTGAACATTTTACTCCTATTTACAATAATTCTTCCTCCTGATAACATCACTACAGTAGGGTCTTGTGGAAAGGGTGAGAAGGTGCTCATTTCTGAAGGATGCTTCCCGCCTATTCCTAATCCCTTTCCTCTCCAAGGCTTCCTCCCCTTCTCAGCGTGGTTACTGTTGGTTTTGTTTAGCTGGAGTGTCTGTGTTGAGTAGTTGGTGACCAGGATGTCACATTGAGAACAGTGAAATGGCACAGGCTTTAGAAAGCAGGAATGCACACATGCCTACCCAGAGCTCTCTATGCCTGGGGAGGGCTTGGTGTGTGCCTTGGACACCTTGGCAAACATCTCTGGTAACATCACTTTCACAGAGCCCCCCAGAATGATGCACGTATTGTATGATGCATGTATAATGAGAGGCTATTTCCTATTGTACCCGAAGCTTCTCTGCTCTTATTGCCTTCAACTTTGGTTTTGGAGGTACCAGCCACAGGTGCTTGGGAAGTCCAGACACTGAGGTATGTGGGCATCCTGTGCTGAGGAGCCCAGCACCTGCTCCTGACCCTCCTGCTAATCCCAGCGAGTGTCTGTTAGAAGCCTCCCAAGATACTTCTCTCAGGTTTATGTTCAGCCTCTTAATTCTCCATTGAGATAGTTGCTGGAGTCTGGTGGCAAGTGGTGTTCCTGCAAGATGTCCTACCATCTGCCTTGTCAAATGCCTTTATTGGTGACCTAGAGGAGATTGAGGCAACTTTATTGAGCTGTGAGTGGCCCCAAACTGGGGCAAGGCTGAGAAGTGATACCATTGAGGTCTAGGCTGTGCAGAGGGTCCTTACCAGGCTGAAGAAAGGGGCTGATCCATGGAGATATCATGGTTGAACAGAGACAGATGCAAAGTGCTGCCCCAGGAAAGGAAGGATCCTACATCAGATGGCTTGGTCAGCCTGTTCCAAAAGTGAACCAAGGCTATTGCAGTGCACTGTGACTTGTACTGTGTGACAGGGAAAGAGGGTGGATGCAGTCTACGTAAGCACTGGTTTCTCAAACTGCAATCTCTTATTCTTTTTATGTAACATAAGTGCAAACCCATGAATATTTTAGCAGTATAGTTGGCGTATGCTTGGCTTAACCCAGTAAAGCCCAACTCCCAGTGATGCACTCCTGACCTGAGCCTCCCTGCAAGGCAGGACTCAGCTGGACTTGTCTTACTGGTCTCTTAACTAGTAGATGTATTTTTGTACAGAACAGGCAGGGGCAGTGGAGGAAGGAGAGGATGAGAGAAACAGGGTCATAAAGCACCATTTCTGCAAATAATTAATAGAGGGAGGGTTTGTGTCCAGGAAATCTGGCAAAGAGCCATGTGGCAGGTTGGTTTCTGAATCCTGATCAGACCAGTGAAAATTGAAGAGCACAGGGTTGCTGAGGTGCATCCCAAACACAACAGCCTGCTTGCGTACACAGCTGGAGCAGTGCTGTTTCAGGTACATTGTGACTTCTGATAAACTGCCAGATGCATGAACTGAGCAGTACTATTTTCAACTCCTCTGTTTCATGCTACTGAAAACCTATAATGCAGTATTTAAGAAGGCTACAGCTTTTTCTTTCCCTGACTATACTCCTTTTTAAGAAGGCTTGTCACCAGTTACGGTAACAACACTATGCAGTAGGCAAATTTCTGCAGTAGTTTGTAATAGCATTGATTGAGCTTTCAGGCTTTATAAATATTATTGCTTATCCCTCCAGCAACATTGGATTCTTTACTGATTGTCTGTCTGGAGCAAAACAAAATAAAATCTAGGGTTATGTCTGTTCTTGCTCCAAGTTATTGTAAGGAGAAAAAAAAGAATTGAATTAAATTTGGTCATGTTCAGGCAGTGCTGGGAAAGAGCCCAGTATTTTTTTAGTAAAGTAGAAAAATTATTCATGCATTTAATGATTTGTTTGCAAGTCAGACTTGTTTCAAGGCATTATGTTTCTGTGTTATCAGCTTTGGAACTTACTTTAAAATTCATAGTTTCTGTGGAGTTTTGATTTGGCAGAAAGGTAAAGGCTTTTGAAGTAAGCCAAAGGTAGATTGCTAATATGTCTGAGGTGGTGTTTTTGCTTAGCTGTGTGCAGTCACCAGTGCACTTGATGCTTAAGTTGAGTAAGTCCAGTGGGAATGTTGTGATCACTGATCAGATTGCCAATTCCAGCAACTTCTGTTCCAGCAGTATGTTCTCAATTGTTTATTTCTCTAGTATAAACTCTCAACGTCACCTTCTGCATACAGCAGGGTTAGTTGCTGTGAAGAGCCCTCATCAGCACATTGCTCTTGCTGTCTAAGTTGTCTTAATGTGCTTGGGATAGCACAAAACAGCATTTCCACAATTTCTGTGCTTATGCAGACAGATGGAAATCCAAAAGCTCAGCAAAATGTACCCACAGTGACCTGGCCTCTTCTCAGCTGCCACATGGGGAATGGAGAATTAGCTGGTAGTGGGAAAACTACAGGAGCTGCTGCAGAAGAGCTCAGTGTATTTACTTCCTTGGTTAAGAGGAAACTTCTACCCAAGACTTTAGTTATTCCCTACTCCCCCAAGACACACTGGGAACACTTGTGACTGCATTCATGTGGTATAGGATAGCTGGTCCTTCAGCACTGAGGGACAGGATGAGCAGCAAAGGAGTATTGGATTCCAAAAGATGGAATTGTCAAATTCCATCCTCTTAACAAGAAGTAGAGAAACCACCTGATTTCTTTTTTCAACATCTCTGGGTACCTCTTCCCAAATCTACTTGCTGTGTGGCAGGATTTTGTCCTCAGTAGTGCTTCTGCAGAGCTTCCAGCCGTGCTGGGCCAGGAAGCTTGCTTCTCAGTGCTGAGCACTCTGAGCTGCCACCCCTCCCACCCTGTACAGCTTCTGCAGGGCTGTGGAACTGTGTATGAACCCTAGCTTGTGTATGAGCCCTATAGCTTGTACCCTACGCTGGCCTGTTATCCCTACTGCTTGCAGGAATAATTCTCAGACCAGGAGGTGGAGGTTTCTAAAAAAAAAAAAATAGAAGGTAAAAAGAGTTTACTAAGTTATTTATGTATTGTATACACTGAGGTAATACAGCAAAACTGCTGCTAAATGCAAGATACTTTCTCCACTCTCTCTGTAGATATAGATGGTCCTGCAGGTTAATGATGTCTGTTTCAAAGCAATAGAAAAGGTAGGCTCAGGAGAAAGAGATTTAAGGCTCTGCTGGGTCCTGAACTTAATTAGGTTATGGGAGTTTTGTTTTACAGCATATACCTGTACAAGTGAGCCTGTATTTAGAATCATGAAATCCTTTAGGTTTGAAAAGACCTTTATGATTGTAGAGTCCAACTGCTAAGCCAGCACTGCTGAATCCACCACTAAACCATGTCTCTAAGTGCCCCATTTATGTACCCTTCAAATACCTCCTGGGATGGTTATTCCACTACTTCCCTGGGCAGCCCAAAGCTTGACAACCCTTTCAGTGAAGAGATTTTCCCTAATATCCAATCTAAACCTCCCCTGATGCAAGCTGAGGTCTTTCCCCCTTGTCCTGTTGCTTGTGATCTGGGAGATGAGACCAATTCCCACATAACAACCCCCTTTCAGGGATTTATAAAGTGATGAGGTCGCCTCTGAGCCTCCTTTCCTTCAGGCTGAGCCCCCCCAGCTCCCTCAACCACTCCTTATGGGATATATGCTCCAGACCCTTCCCTGGATTCACTCCAGCTCCTCAGTGTCTTTCTTGTCATGAGGGCCCCAGAACTGGACACAGCACTCGAGTGTGGCCCCATCATTGCTGAGCACAGGGGTACAATCACTGCCCTGGTCCTGCTGCTACACTATTGCTGATAGAGGCCAGGATGCCATTGGCTTTCTTGGCCACCTGGGCACAGCTGGCTCACATTCATGTTCAGCTGCTGTCAAACAGTGTCCCCAGGTCCTTCTCCATGCAGCTTTCCAGCCACTCTGCCCCAAGGCTGCTGTGCTACGTGGGGTTGTTGTGACCCAAATGCAGGATCCAGCACTTGATGTTGGTGAACCTCATAGAAGTGGCCTTGGCTCATTAATCCAGATGCCTTTAGCTTATCTTTTTCATCACATTCACTGTCTAACCTCACAATTAGAGTGAAAGCAATCAGATCCCTCTGGAGAGCCTTCCTACTGACAGGCAGTTCAGTAATGCCTCCCAAAGAACTCAAAACAGACCAATTTCTCCAATAATAAAATATTATTTCAAGATTGCTGTGCCTAGTGTGGCCTTCAGCCACCAGATCACTCACCAGTCCTTCTCTGTTCACAATCACTGTATCCAGAGGTCCTAACACATCAGCAACCCTTTGCTGCCACATGGATCTGCATCCCCTGCTTCCACTAAGACAGCAAATGGAGGGGCCTCACTAGCACACCATCCCTCAAACACTGGTATGCTGCCCCCAGGCTTATCTCCAGTTAGCCTGGTTTTTATCTCTTTTTCTCTTTAAATCTAGTTTAAAGCTCTTTCAATGAGCCCTGCTAACTCCTCTGCAAGGAGAGAGCCAAATGTCTCCAGCAGGCCTACTGTTGTGTAAACCTACCCATTATCAAAACCCAAAAATTCTGCTGGTGACACCAGGCTCAGAGCCAGGTATTGATCTGCTGGCTCTCGTTTCCTCACTCATCAGTGCCTGCAGTTACAAAGCTAAAAGGGGGTGCTGCTTGTGTTCCTGATCCCTTAACCAGCTGTCCCAAGGCCCTGAGGTTGCCCTGTTGGTTGCCCTCAGGCTTCTTGTTGGGAGTTCATTGCTGCACACCTGGAAAATCAATAATGGATAATATGAGGGCTGTATCAAGGGGAGAAGCTTTCTCTTCCATCTTTAACCAGGGCCCCAGGGGGGCAGCAGGCTTCCCTAACAAGTGGGTATGGTCTGCATGGGGGACCTTCTCTTCCCTTCAGAAGGGAGTCTCCTCTGTCATGTCAGTGACCTGTCTTTTTTTTCTTTATGGAGGCAGTTTTGATGCTGGGCACAAGCTGACTGGACCTCAGCATCACCTCCAAGCTGGGTGAGCCAAGCAGAGGGGCTCCTGTGCCTGGGCACCCCTCACACAGGTGTGCTCAGTGCTGATGGCCAGCACTGGGGGAAGAGCAGGGCACTCCTGCAGCCCAGCTTGGGGTGACAGGGTGCTCTGTCTGGGCAGCTCTGTCAGTCATGTGGCTGCAGAGCTTAGCAAGCCTGTGGCTTTCTGCTGGGTGGGTACTATTGCTCCCTGGATGAGCTGGCACTGTCAGGAATCTTTCTCCTTTCCATGGAGGATTAGCAGTAGCTGGTGACTAGAGAAGCAAGAGATTAAATGTTTTATTACCATTTTGAATAATTCATGGTTCTTTAAACTGTCACACAAATTGTGGTGGTCTTTTATGTTTTCACTGACCCCTTTGCATGTCCTTATTGTGCTTTAACCCTTGATGACCAAGACCACCTTGGTGTTCCTCCTAGAAAACTTATGATAGAAAGCACAGAGGTTACCACAGTGAGATTGCTTTGTACTTGAAACAGCAGGTAAATAAACATGGGCAAATGCTTTATGTGAAGGCTGACAAAAATTAGAGATGACAATACCTTTCCACCTTCTTGTTTGATGGGGTTTTTTAATACCTTTCCCATTCTATACCAAGCCATATTTACATACTCCTTTAGCCTATCTTTTTCATCATGTTCACTGTCTAACCTCACAATTAGAGTGAAAGCAAGCAAGATATTGTCAGCAGTTTATTTTCTGTCATACTGAAAACAAGTTGAGAAGTACTAGTCAGACTTTGGATATGATGTATACCTGAGTTTCAGCATGGGATTTGGTTGTTCTTTGGGCCTTTAATTGGCAAACCCAAATGTAATGATATGTAATGATCTTCTACAAAGTTAGTGTCACCTGGAGACTTTCTCCAAGATGATGGGTCATGCCCATCATGGGTTACAGAAGGCAATGAAGTAACTCAGAATCTACTTCAGTGTTTTCTTTTATCATATCAATAGCTTTAATTTTCAGTGTTTTCTCTATTAGTATATAAATTAATTGAAAAGCAGTAGAGGGGAAAAGTTTCTTAAACAGTACTGAGAAGTTTTTAAAAAACCCAATCATTGAGGCAACATCAAGTATAGCTTTATCAGGAGCCAGTGTAATTATCAGTATACATAAGAATGGGTGTTTTAACCTCCCAAACAGACTATTTCAAAAATCATGTGCTTCACAGTTTAAGTGATGCGTTTGGGTTTGGGCAGGTGGTTCTTTGGTCTTAAAGTTCATTGCTGATGTGGCTTTGACCCTACATTAGTAAGGCTAACACTTTGGGTGAAGTGGCTATGCCAAGAACCGTTCTCTTTTCATTTTCAATTTTGCTTCTGTGATCCTGATTTAATGAAAATGTTAGGAAGTAGCTTCTAGTCAGACCAATGTAAGTGTACTGTATTCTTTATAATTGGTTTCTATCCCTAGAACTGTAAAACAATCTTAAAGGACAGACTAGGAGCAGCTTGGGTTTCCTGCTTTTCTAGTAGAAGCCATATTTAGACCTTGTTATTGAATTGTGATGTCAGGATTTTCAGAAATATCCCAGTTGCTGACCAGAAGATTAAAAAAAAGTCAGAACCTAAATGAAATGCCTGTTTTTTAATCTCTTGTGGGCAGTTGGTTGTTATTGTGCAAGCTTGATGTCAGCTTCTTTACTTTGTTAATCACTGTTCCTTTAGCTGTGATAAATACCCCTTGGTGAGCTTATGGTTCAGTGCAAATGCTAAGTGGTTAAAGGTTCCAAATAACCATAAGCATTTCCACCAAGTAAAAAGATCCTTTGCTGCTGCTGTGATTTATACATATGGCTTGGAGCTACCCTGTTCCTCCCCCAAGACTTTCAAATTGAACCTAAATAGTTGATCATTTGTATTTTATTTTGTTTGTATATTTTGTTTGGTTGTTGTTGTTTTTGGTTTTGTTTTTGGTCGTTTGTTTTTTTTGGTTTTTTTTGGTTTTTTTTTTTTTTTTTTTTGTAACTGCCTTACTTAAAAGCATTGCATAAACTAGTTTACCACAGTCACTTCTGGAATTTTGGTTTTAAGATTCAAAGGTGGGTTCATGGCATCCCCAGTGTAGTCTGCCTGATCAGTTGTGCCCTTAAAGCTTGTCTCACATCATCCCTCTTGGTGAGATGACTGGGGCATGCAGCTCTTCAGCAAGCCTGGCTGATCTTAGCACTGATACTTTCAATAAAATAAGCACATGCAGACTTTAATTTCTATCACTGTTGCTGGTTATTTTGAAGTGGTTCTGGAGCAGGTACTCTGCCTCTGCTGCAGGCTCAGCATGACTCTGCTGAGGATGCTGTGGGAAGTGACTGTATAGCAAGTTTTAACTTGCAATGCTCCATTCATGCTGAATATTTAGTGAGCTTAGCAGCTCAGCCTGAGAAAGCAGTGCCTATGCTAGTGTTGTTCAGTTTTCTTGTCTTTGTCAAAAGTCTCCTGGTAAATAGTTCTGGATCAAAAATGTAGACCTGATCATTAAATGATGACCTGAAACAAAAGTTATGTATGCCAAACAGTCTTCATTAATTGTTAGTTAGACCAGTGCACACACACATATCTGTGTAGAAGTCATTGTTTATGGCAGGCTTGACAACCAGAAGTTATGACTACAGAAGGTATGTTCCTACCAAGAAAGAAATTAATGTCAGTATACTGATCATTCATCCTTTTGAAAAAGGAACCATTCTGGGGTTTTTTTGTATTTATTATAGAACCATATCCCTAATCAAATTTATGATGTAAGAGAGCTTCACTCTTGGTGTCAGATCTGGTCAGTCACAGTTATAAGGTGGAAATAAATGATGTTCTGACAGCATCAGGTGACAATATCTTTTATTACTACCCCTTTTACAGCAGTATTAGGAGTTCCTCTTCCAGGAGAAAAAAAAAAAAAAAAAAAAAAAAAAAAAAGAATGGAATGTTTTATGGCTGAGATATACCTGAGTCAGGTCTTGTATTCATCCAAGACCAGCGATCACCTACACCACTCTAATGGGCCATTTTTCTGTCACTTGGAGTCAATATTAAAACCACACAAGCAGATAAAAATCAGCTTGTTCAAGACTTGCAGAACTCATTTTCATGTCAATAGCGATTCAGTATTTGGCATCATCTTTAAAAAATGAGTGTGATAATTTATTGCTGGAGGGTTCATTATGTATGTTCATAGTAAAGGATCTGGCTATCCACGCCTGTCTCTGGATGCCAGCTGAAGTTCTCTGGCAAGATGAAATCATCTATCTCAGCTTAGTCCCAGCTGGCCACTGAAGCAAACCAAAACAAAACTGCTACATAATTGGACACTGTTGACAGTGTTGTGATTGATTTTGCATTTCTCTTTGCTTCTTCTGAGGCTTTTAATGTAAGAGCTGTCAGAAAGCTGAATCCTGTATCTCAGAAAGGGTGATCTTGCAGGATAAGAATCCTGCTTGTGCAAATGTCTCTGCATTTCAGTGTGATTGATATCCTTTGAGCTGCAGGCCAGCAGCCATGGAGATGATCATCTCCATGCAAACCCAGGCTAGAAAGACAAGTGTTTTAGAGATAGAGATAGTTTTCGGCCTGCTCCAGAAATAGCAAGCTATGTTTTTAGAAATAATTGAAATGTTTAGTGGTAAACTGTAGACCATGCTTCTGTGTAGAAGTAGAGACATTCAGCAGCCCTATAGGAGTTAATTTTGCAAACAGTAAAAGCACTTTGGAGCATTTCACCTACCCAAGTACTGAGTGTGCCTGTCATCACCATGCTTAAAACAGTAAAAGTGATGAATCTTGTGTTCTTCCAACATTTTACAGAGGAGTGGCATGGCTATTGCTAGTCACTAGGTACTCACTGAAGTTCAATACACTAGTTCATATCTTTGAACCTGTTAAAAGCCTCTGATGAAAATACTTGTGCCTGTGCTAGCAAGAGCTGGAGTGAGCAGTGCTCTTGAGAGGGAAATATAAACCGATAAAACAATAGGTAGTGGTGGAGGATAATGTGAATGGAATATATGTATTTTCCAGTAGAAAGGTCTGATTGAAATCTGTGAAGTTTGCCAGGTTTTTTTGCAAGATGGTTTTGGGTGACTCCTGTAGCCACATGTATTGAGAAACTTCTAACCACAGTGCTTTCTTGGAGTAGAAGGTGTTAGACCAAAAAAAAAACCAAAAAAAAACCCCAAACAAACAAACACAGACACACACTACTCTGGTGTTTGCCTTACTGATATTTGTCCAATAATTCTTGATCCCTTTGATCTGAACTGGTTGCAAAGAAGGAAACTGAAAGGTAGCCCCACCACCACCAGTGCAGGAAAAGTCAAGGCAGAAGTCAGTATAGGAGAGACACACTGTCAGAGAAAAGGGTGGGGAGTGACCTGACTGTCTACATGGGGGAGAGCCCTTGTCAGCAGTTTTTGCATCATACAGGATGCCACACATCTTCGCTGATGCTGTGACAAGTCCAGCTGTGAAAACCTAATCCATACAAAATGGAGCTTCTGAACTGCCATTCAGAAATCTCTTAGTTTTATTACCCTTTAAAGCAAATGTTTCTGTTGAACTTCATCTTATTCTGGAATGTGATCTTATTGTCACACAATAAACCAACCATCCTGGCTTGACCACAGAGCTCTGGCTTAGGACAGTCCCCTCTAGATGAGCACTGTATACCTCCAGTATTGCTGAAAGGCCATTTTCTTGACTTGGCTCAAACTGATTATTCATCTGGACCTGAAATGCTGTGTGAGGTTCTGGTTACCCATTTTGGAAAAGTAGAATAAGCAGGAAAGGTGTGTGGATGGATGAGAAGACCTTGCTGCAGTGTAGGACTGTTCCTGGATGGAGCGACACTAATTAGATAAATGCCTTCAGCTCGAAGTTGTTTTGGGTAGGGGAGGGGAGAAATAGAAGAGTTCCACAGTATTTCAAATGGCACAGAGCAAGTGAACTGGGACTGACAGTATGGAAATGGCATCCAGAGAAATACCCAGGCAGCAAATTCCAACAGAAGGAAGTACTTTGTCACTCAGTGCACAACTGAACTGTCAGAGTCATTGCCAGGATGTTGTGGGGGGGAAGGGAGCAAAAGTACAGCTGGATGTCAACTATGAAAGAGAGATCCATCAATAGCTGGTTTAACTCTTTGATCCAGATGCAATAGCTGGCTTTGGAAATATGTGTACTGCCTCTTACAATAAGCTGGGGGAAATATACTGGAGACAGCAGCACTCTGTCCTCTTTGTTATTCTTTCCTTAAGCTGCCAGTACCGGCCGCTGTTGGAGTCAGGCTGCCGGGATACACAGGTCTCTGTGACCCACTTAAGCTGTTCATGTATTATGAATAAGCTGTAATACTGATAGCTGTTTAGCAGACTCATAATGAGTCACTTGCTGTGATCCTGAAGGTCATGAGTTGTTCCAATCACTGGCTGTTTGGGAGGCAGATGCCCTATCTTAACCTTGCACAGATCTTGCTGGTGTTTTCCTCCTACCTGTCAAGGGAAAACTTGTGTTCAGGCTTAATCAGGGTGTCCAGTGGCATAAGATGGGCCATCACTAGCACCAGCAATGGGTGGTTTGAAGTCAGGTGTTGATTTATTTTTTCTTCCCTGCCTCAGGATATCCATCCTAGATCAGATAGTAGTAAATGGAATGATTCCACCATGAAGAATGTCAGATATTTTATGTCAACAGTATAAAAGAATTCTGCAGGCCCCCCCAGCCCTTAGCAAGTCAGATTAACCCAAAGGAACAGTGCACACTTTGTAAAGCAGAGATTTCTCATTGGGAAATGTTGTTTCTAGCTTTTCCACATCAGCTGTGAAAACATACTGCCATCCAAACTTTGCAAAATGGTTCTTAGAAAGGTCTAGCAGTGAATGCTTGGCAAATAGAGATTTAATATATTGAGAGTCAGGCTTAAAGGCTTAATGTTATGGAAGAGAGTGTCCTAGAAGAGCCTTTGCAGAAGGCTGCCAGGGGAGAACAATCTCCTGTGGACTTTGGGGTCTGTTTTGATCTGGGACAGCTGATGGCAGCTGATAATCTGCCAATTTGTGCTGTAGAAGTGATTGACAGGTTTTTCCTGTATAGAATGTTATAGGTTAAATGAGCCTGAAAACACCATCATTGGTAATAGGAAATAGGTATTCATTTTCTGGGTGCAGAGAGCCAAAAGGTGCCACTTTTTTCTTATGCTTATGCTCTGGCTTCACGGATAACCCAATCACAAAAAGTTTTAGATTAGAGCTGCTGGTCTTTTTATGCCTCTGAACACCAATAGCGGGGCCGTTTCTAGGTGAGTTTGATGAATGGCAGGCTGCCAGGAGGAGCATCCATCTTGTATCTGAGAGAATGCCATGAGCAGCCTGAAAGCCATTTCTGGCAGGAGATGGTGGGCATTTTTCTCTGTTTCCAAAGTCTTCACAGTGTCAAAGGCTGGTGTAGACCGATGACATCAGTGATGCCCTGATCAAACTGGGGTCATGGGAGCCCTGGTCCTGTAGGTGTTACAGGGCAGGGAAGATGGGCTCTTGTGTTGATTTCTGCTTTGGTGCCTGTCACTTGGCCGCAGTAACCCTCTCAACAGTTTTGCCTGAACCAGTAGCTGGAGCTGTGGCTCCCCTGCAGCCCACACTGCTGTGGCTCTGTGTCCTTGCCATTCAGGGTGACTGGGGAGTGGCAAAAGTAAATGCAGGGGAAGGTGAAACAAAGAAAGGTGATTGCCATCCAGGCTCTGAACTAAGGCAGTAAATGCAGGGAAGCTGAAACAAAGAAAGGTGATTGCCATCCAAGCTCTGAACTAAGGCAGTAAATGCAGGGAAGCTGAAACAAAGAAAGGTGACTGCCATCCAGGCTCTGAACTAAGACAGTGGTGTTTGTGGTACTGATGGGAACATACTCTCATGACTCTCCCCTCCGCTAGCTGCAAGCATGTCCTGTCTCTTCTGGGGCTTACTGTTTCATGTCCTGACTTTGATATTTCCTGAGCATGACTTTATCCTTCTCATTTCTCCATCGTTAGGGGAACTTTGGCACAGATGTCAGCAGCCACCAGAAACCGCCAAAAGCTTTTGTGCAGTAAAAATGTGCTCTGTCCACACTTCATCTTAAGGACTAAAGGCACTGCTTATAATTCTGCACCAGGCTTCTCTGAATTTAACCTAGTTTCCACTTTGCTTAGTTTCCTTACCCTCTGTACAAGAGGGTTTGCTGCACACAAACCAGAAGCCTAATGAGAGCTTCTAAAGATCTGCCAGCCCTCTAACATGCAGCAGTAGTCCTAAAATTTCTTACGGGACGTGTTTGTGTTTTTCTGGATGGAGTGTAAACCAAGGGCTGCTAATAATACAGTGTGTAAGGTCTTATTCAAATTTATATAAACTCTGAAGCTGTATCTAAAAATGGTGTATTGTTTTGCATTCTTGAAAGCAGATTTACCACACACCTATATATGCCACAAAGTATTGTGCTGAACAACAATGGGTGTTGTATGAAAAGTATGGAAAGCCCATTTTTATTTTATTAGTCCTACAAAATACATATGGACAGTCACGTTAAATATGATAACACTTGGAATGAACTGCAGCTGTGGTACTAGCAGGAGGCATAGGTTATGAGAATCATCCCAGAGAGGCGTCCATCAGAGAAGTGCAAACATTGATTGCCTGAGCTGGAGTAGGAAGAAATATGGGGCAGCTGGATGTAGATTTATCAAATGCTTTCAGACCAGAAGGAGTGGAAGAATAAAAGCAGGCAATTGGTGGATATTCTATATGTTAAGTTAGGTTTCAAGAGAAGGGACTTTTAACTGTAAGGCTTGTGCTTATGATGCAAGTGTGTAAGTAGATGGGGCTCAATCCTGTGGGGTGCCAGTGCTTAATGTAGAGCTTGTAATCAGTCTTACTAGTTTAAAGCACTTAAACTCCTCCTTCCCTTGTGTCTGCTTACTTACCATCTCTGTAAGCTGGTCTCATGGTCATGTTTATCACTAGTGGAAAGTCTGAGGTAATGTAATGTTTGAGATGTGGCTGTAGCTTTAACATGTTTCTTAGCCTTAATTATTGACTAGGTGATTTTGGGCTGTAGTGTGGTGCCTGTGAAAGTGTGTGGTAAATAGCACAATAGAACTCAATCCAAAGTAATCTTAAATAGAGCATGTAGCAATATGAAATATATCCTGCAATTAGTGTCAAGAACAAACTAAATTCACTTGGAGTGTGGATCTTTAAAGAATGCATAATCTTTGCCCCTTGCCTTTTGCATTCTCTCCCGGGCTGGGAAAGCTGTCACTTCATTGTTGATACATAAAGTATCTGACATGCCTCCTGTATGTGTTGACTGCTCTAGTAATGAGATTTTCTGTAGGTTTTCCCCTTTATACCTGGTAGAAAAGGAATGCACTCATTTAGCTTTTTGGGAAGGTACTCCAAAGGAGAAGAGGGTGTGACTGCTGTCAAAATCAGCTTTCCTTGTCTTGCATACCCTGTCTGGTGCAAGGCAGTAACAGACAAAGGCATAAGTGATAACTCCTGTCAATGAGATCATCAACGCAATGGTATTAAAATGTTTTAACATGACTGAAAAACAGCTCACACCGTGTCCTCTGACCCATGGCCAGAGCCCTGAATGGCAAGTACAGCCTCAGCATCTCTGAAAGTCAGGTTCTTTCCTCCTGAGCCCTGTGCAGGATTTAGAAGCCCAAACCAGGTATAAAATCTCATA
The DNA here is from genome assembly GCA_018697195.1 of Certhia americana. Lineage (NCBI taxonomy): Eukaryota > Metazoa > Chordata > Aves > Passeriformes > Certhiidae > Certhia > Certhia americana. The sequence continues at coordinate 15,235,344 of CM031864.1, read as the reverse complement.
TTGGGAAGTTTGGGGCTCTGTTTCTAAACTCATCCTAAAAATGTGAGCTTCCTATATGCTAGGAGTGTCATTTTAATTTTTCACAAAAAGTGCTCTTGCCCACACTTCCCCTGCTTTTGCTACTGTAGGAAAGCTAAGCATGAGGCAGAGGAGCATGCAGTCGCATGCTGGGGGTTGGAAAGGTGTTTGAAAGTATCTTGACTGCTGCTTGTATCAGCACAGTCTGTAGGAAGCCACATTTTCAGTTAAAAACTAGAAAAATGTCTGAGGGTCACCCCTCTTGAAAGGCACCAGGACCTTCCGTTGTTTCCATTGTGCTCTTTATTTCATGCCAGTGGCATGGGTGTACATCCATGTACAAGATGAGAAGAAGGCGTTTGTTTGAGTGCATCTGTACGTGACCCAAATTCCGAATTTTCAGTAAGGCTTTTTCCCAAGCTGATCTGTCAGCAGGAATTATATTGGTCCAGCAGTGATACCTTGAAAAATGCTCTCTGAAGAATAGGTGTGAGCTGTAGCAGCCTACAAGTCTCTGAAGTATTTAGTGTGAGACATTAGTCACACTGAGGAATGGCCTTGTCCAGCTGTAATGCAGGCTTGCATGGCAATTCAGTAGAAGAGGCCAGAAAATATGGAAACTCTGGCTGCCTTAGTTCATCATGAGTAGCATTTTGAGGAACACGCATGACATATCTGTGGATCCTGCTTGAGGCTCCTATGCGCTTTTCCCCAGCTAGGTCATCTTTATTGAAATGCTTACTGGAAGTGTCCCAGGACTCGTGGAAAACCTAATTCAGTGTACTTGGAGGGTCAGTTGTTTGTTCTTTCCATAGTATTTGCTTCTCTGGAGCAAACTGCTCCCCCACCCTACTGTGGTGGTGTCCCAAGCTGTTTTCTGAGAAGCAAATTTTTTGGTCATACCTTCAGCACTGTAGTTTCCAAAATCAGTTAATCTCAGTGGAAGCAGTGTTTGAGCATGGAAGCCAACCAGACACCCACGGCAGCAGAGGGAAGAGCTATTTTAAAATTCTAAAAATTAAAAGTGTTTTTTTCACTTGCATTCCTGGGTCTTGGCCTGAACAAGGAGTAGAGGTGCCAGAATACTGCGAGAGTGTCTGTTGCTGCAGTATGTCTGGCTGAACCAGAAGCAGGAAATTCTTGTGAGAGCCTGTCTCATCAGATTGCCAGCCAGCTCTGAGCCTTGTTGGTTGTGAGTGTGAGTTGGTGAAGGGGTAATGTGGTTGAGAGAAATATTCGAAGGTAGGTAAAATGGTTCATTGGAAGTGATAGCACAGTATGTATGTGCAGCATGGTGTGGGTTTTCAACATAAAAACAAGAAGTGAATACATGAAGCCAACTTGCATCACCCTCTTTCTTCCAGTGGAGGAGGAAATAGGGAAAACTCTCTGTATGGATTGAATGCTTCTCTGCCAGAACTGGTCTGCCTCTGTGATCTGCCTTTGGGTCTCCCTCTGGCTTGAAGGGGGCCAAATCCAGCCCTCTGGTTCATTACTTCCTTCTTAAAACTTGCAGGTCAGGAATTTTTCTTACCCTAGGCTAGACTGCTCTAAAACTTTCCATGTTGTTGTGTGCAGAGCAGCCTTGGCAGGAGCAGGGATGCAGGCGCTGCAGTAAGAGTCTCAGAGTTTAAACCCCCTGACCAGTAGAATTATTCCATCTTGGCTCCATTTCAAGACTATTTAAAAGACTGTAGCTAGTCTGTGCTGCCGATTTCAGCATTACTGCTCCTGGTGGAGCTGGAACAGTGGGAGAATTTAAAGAAAAAGGACATAATGGAAACTGATTAGAAAAGTGAAGAAAGTCTTGGGATACAATAAAGCATTGCTTAAAGAAAGGCAGGAGGGTGGGTAAGGTGAGCCCTTAAAAGACATGTATTCGATCACAGCAGGGCAGGAAATAGCATTAGGAGAATTTTTTCTTTGGTCCATTCATAACCTGGTTTGTACCTCATTAACTTTCTGTTAGTGCTTTTTTTCTTCTGAAATCCAGGGTAGCTTATTTCCACTGAAGTCAGTGTGAAGAGTCATTCAGCACCGAGCACATGAATCCTTTCGTGCAAATTAAACAAGGGAAGCTGCTTGTGTTGCTTTCATGCTAAAGGGATGAGGAGCACATTGAGGATGTGCTGATGGTGCGTGCTTTATTTACTCAGTTTCTGTGGAACTACAATAAGCTTCCCAGAGGTGCCTTTTCCAGGGTGCTTGCACATTTTTTCTGTAATTTCCTGGATGATCAAATGACAACCCCTGTGAAACCAGTTGCACTCTTGCCTGTGGTTGCATTAAGCCTGTTAGATTGTTAGAACTTCCTGGTTTATGAAGGAATTGCCATAAAAGCTGCATGGCTTAAAGCGTGCCTGATAGAAAAGTGTCCAAGATCTTGAACACTGTCAGCCATTCCCTGCTTACCTAACAAATGCTGGGTTTATGAACTGTTGTTCTGCAGTGCTAAAATTGGATTCCAGGTAGCTGAAACTGTGCTTCATTATATCCTTTAAGAAAGACAGCTGGGGTTTTGTCTTGCTGATGAAGCCTAATTTGAATGACTTTCCTCATCAAGCCCATTTAATTAAGGATTCATTACATTCTGTATAGTGTAACAGTGAAACACAGAATTGTCCTCTGGGCAGCCAGCTGCCAAAAGTGAGGGATTAGCTGTAGCTAAGATAGGGTAAGAAGCTATGGGATTAAAATGCAGCAAGATGCAGATTTGAAGCTGGGGCAGAATGGGAAGGATAGTGAAGTGTCTGGACTGTGTGTGTCTGGGGCCCTGGAGAGAGGGGGAGGTGTGTATCTATGGGATGTACTTCTCTGCCTGTGCTTAAAAGGTAGACTTCTCGCTGTCTGTTGCTTTCTAAGAAGGTTTATTGTAAACAGAAGAAAGAGGATGGACTCTAGCACTTTTAGCAGACTTCTAGCAAAGTCTATGCGGTTTGCAACCCAGAAGATGGACAATGGAATTCCATAGAATGCTCTGAGTTTGCAATGGGAGCACTGGTTGTACACCAACTCCTTGGCTTAGTTTTTGTCCCTGTATCACAATTGTGTTTGTGAATGGGGAGAAGAATGGTTTGTCAACAAACACTTCTAAAGACTCTGAAAACATTTTGTGATGGGATCCTTGGTGGTTGGCTCTGCAGTGGGGAAATGCTTCATACAATTCCCTGGATGGTGCAGTGGTGCCACTGGAGCATCCATATGTGCTAAGTTGTAGATCCAGCTGCTGCTCCAAGGCAGCAATGAACAGTTATATGTTCTTTGGCAGCAGAGGGTTAGGGATTTTTATTTGCTTGAAAAAGAAGATTGTATGGGTCTTATTTATATTTGAAAAGTGGAACAACTAACTTGGAGAAGAGCATTTTGCTATAAATCTCATGAGCCTGGAAAAAATACAAGGCTGTGATTAAAAAGCTTGTTTACATACTTTCTGAAGCGCCTGTTCACCTTGTTTGCTCTGATCAAGAGGGAAAATCTTACATTAACAAACCATCAGAAAGCCTACCACTGCTGGTCAGAGTTGCCACTCCGTAATGAGCCCACTGAAAACCAACACTTATTTCTTCTGATCCCAATTCTTTCTGTCTGTTGAGGGTTTTTGTTTAATTGAATAGCCTTCCATATTCAGAGCAACAAAACAGGGGGCTTCTCTGGCATGAGCATTATGGCTCTCGTTTGGTTCCTTAGCACCTTTGAAGGTGCTTTGGTTCTCTGCCTGCACAAGCCACAAGTTGGTGGCCAGGCTTCCTCTGCCAGCTCTCCTTAAGAGGAGCTGAGCACCTATAGCTTCTCTTGACTGAGTCAGCAGGGTAGGGATGCACCATTTTCTATCTATCCTCCCAAAATAATGAAATTCCTGAGCTGCAGAGCTGGGGAGGAATCATTAATTTCTGTAAGAGCACTTGAAAGCTGTTGTTTTATGTGCCAAGTGTTTGTTGATGTGACACTGGAGTTCATCTGCAATTAGGAATGGAGAGACACAGTTATATTTTGGTTCTGTAATCTGAGCCTTTCACAGCCAGTTTCTCTGGCTGAGCTGAGGGTGTTCACAGTTTCTTCAGGGGCCTTAGAATCTCTTAGGTTCTGGTAGGTGACAGTGTGCAGTGACCTCCATGTTACTTTTGGTGCTGTAACAGTCAGGATTTGGGTTCTGATTTGGTGTAGCACAAGCCCCCAGTAATTTGGATTAGAGGGCAGAGCGTGAGCTTGTCCGAAGATCAGCACCACTGTTTTTTTCAAGGAAAGCTCATGTAGTGTTTCATAACCAACACTGAAATGCCTGGGTTGGAAAGTTTAACCTGTCATACATTTTTTTCTGAGATTTTCTTATTTTTATTTTTAGCCAGATTAATGGAAACTACCAGTGTTCCACGCTCAAGTGCTGCTCCAGGTGCCACTCCATGGAAGAGTGGGCAGTTGGAAAATTAGGTATCTGAAACCTTTCAGAGCATGATCTGAACTTAGAGACTTCAGCTAGAGGTAAAATAAACACACAAATGGTGTTTTTCTGGTGAAAGCTCTGGCATATGTGACAATGTGACAGTGACAATAACATGTGGAACATCTCTGCTAGCATGGGGTTACATCAGTTGTGCTGTCTTGGGCAGTTTCTTACTGACTGCCTGTTGTATGCAATGGGAACTTGCTGTTCCAGGTAATATTGAAAATTATGTGACATCTCTTAGCTTGTGAAAGTTCACTTATCATTCCCATCCCAATCAGGATCTCATACGTACATATGTATGTGTAGATGTGCATATGTATATGTAGTGCATGTAATTATGTACATGTGTGGCTCTTTTCGTTTCACAACACTGCAGGGGTTCTTTCCTGCAGGGACCTGCTTATACGTGCTAATAATGTCTGCTGAGAATTAACCCTGTCTTTGAAAAATACTTCCGTTCTTGGTCTTAGGCAGGTCTTAAACCTGGGACTCAAAGGTAGAAAGAGTAGTATGCTGAATGATGGCTGTAGCTAATTCTCAGAAATAGCATGGTGTTCTTTCTGCTCACCTTTCTCTTTCATCCTTCTCCTTGACTCTATTCCAGGACATCTTGTGGAAAAAGGAAAACTCGTTTCCGTTAGAACTGGCTGTTTTTCTTCTTTCCATAGATGTTTTTTTACCCTTCTACTCTCAAGTTAAATGGGAAAACAAAGTATGCAGTATTTCTGGTGTAGAGTTAAATATTGATGAAGATTAAGATACATTAAAAGACTGAGGAAATTCATAGCTCAGGAATAAAAATAAGCAAATCTCAGAAAATTGAAAAAATGTTCAAGTGTATGAATAGCTCTTTATCTTTCCACCTTCCAGCATTACTTTCAATAAAATGTTTCAGCATCTTGATGCAAACATTCCAATTTCACTGAGCTGGGGACAAGAAAGTGCTGTACAGTAACTGTTATGGGGGGAAAATGTTCTGTGCTATGTTGGTCTTGGACTTCCTCAGAGTATTTTTGTTCCAGATGTTAAACTGCTATTTTTTTCAGAGGCCTTGTTAAGTTGCCAGAACATTAGATTTTTTTTTGAAGGATTTTCCGAACCCCAGCTGATTATCACAACACACAAGAATCCTAACTTGGGCTTGGCTTTGCTGTGCTGCAGCAGCTGCAGAGAATCTGTGCGAAGGCGCAGATTTACAGCGCCATCATCGAATGCCCTTATAGGGTAAAACAGGGAGTGAGGGAATTCTGCTCTGCTGCCTCCTACAACACAGGATTTACGTCAGCCATTGAGTAACATCAAGTTCCCCAAAGCACAAATACCCTCACATACACACTGTGGCCAAGGTGGTAGCATAGCTCCCAAAAGAACTGCAGTGGAGCAACTCAGGGGTGGAAGAAATTATATCCCGTCTGCCTCCATCCAGGCAGTGGATGATAGTCTGTGCGTAGCAGAGGCAAAACCAGTCTCCAGTGTATTTTGTTTCTAAATAGAAGAGCACTTTTTCTAGCTGATAGGATGTGATGGTGCTGGTAGTACATGGCACAGATCATGTGTTGCTGCTCGACTGAAGTCAAAATGCCATCTGTGACTCCCTGACCAAGGCGCCTGTGCCCCAGCTCCCCTGGCCCTATTGTTGACATTCTTTTCAGCCCTTTGATCTAATTCTTATGGAAGTACATGGAAAAATCTCCTAAGCTTTGTTTTGTCTAGTGAGTGTTGTCAATAGGAAACTTCTATTTATAAAAACAATAAATGGATAAATGCCTTCTACTTTGTACCTGCTTCTCTCCTTGCCTGCCTAATTTTTGTGTTTCTGCACCTACAGAAACTCTCAGCTATGGTATTTTTACACTTGATGTGTCTTTCCAAAACTTACAGTACCTCCCCTGCTGCCTTCATTTTGTTTTAAAGGATTGTCAGCCCATATGAGCAGAAACCTGTGAATGATCCTAGTATTAAAGACAGCATGGAGCTCAATGTGTTCAAATTCTTTTCCCTAACCACAGTCCTCTTTTTAGAGGTGATTTCTGCCAACCAACTTGGGCGACACAGTCTCCTTTGCCAAAGAAAGCTACTTACTTAGCCAAGCATATCTGCTGTACCTGTAAAAGGGCTGCTTGAGGCTGCCGGAACAGGGCTCCTGCCTTCTCCGGGACAGATCCCCAGTCTGCTGGTGGCTGGGGCAGCACTGAGCTGCCAGGACACATTGCCAAAGTGGTAAATAGATTTATCACCCAGCGGTGTTTCATTGTCTTGGGTCTGTGCCGGGTCTGTGAGCACCGTGGCATTCCCTCTTGGGAGTGATGTGGGGTCACTGCACTCGTGTGGGGCCTGGGATGGAGGTGTGGGTGGATCTCCCACTGAATGGCACCAGGTTGTCCCCTGCCTCAAGAGAGAACCATAGAACAAGGCCTTCTGAAAAAAATGGCAGAGCAAAGTGGCTGATAAGTCTGTATTTTGAAATGGGGTGTCAAGAGACTGGCAGCTTGAGGCAGTTAAAGTAGGAAGATTAACTGTGTCAGCTCTCTTCTGCTGTCAGTAGTGATGTCTTAAGGAAGGGATGATGAAAAATACAATCCAAAATATGAGATATTAGCAGATACAATGGCTAAATCACTATAGAATAGACTGAAAAGCTTTTCAGATGACCAGAGCTGAAGTCTGTGCCAGAGATCCAAAGGACCCTTTGCTGTAATGGCATTAAGGTGACACTGAGTTGCTAGGGGAGGTCTGTCCCCATCTCCTGGGACCAGACACTGGTACTCATAAGAGGTTTCACTCTGGTGTCTGGTGTGCCACAGGAAAAGCTCATGATTCATGCTTTTTGCTGAAAGGGAAGTGACAGTGACTTATCCTATGTCACTCTGTGCCCTCTCTGTGGGCCTAATCCAAGCAGAGCTTTTCTGGTCTTGTTTATTTTTTCAGTAGTATTTCGTAAAGGATTTGCTTGAGCCTGGTTTTGTGTAGGAAGGTAGCCACATGGAGACCATAGAGGAAACTCTTCCAGAGGAAAATCTGAACCTTGGAGTGAAAACTGGTCAAAGAGGGCAGAAATTTGGCTGTAGAAGTACAAACAATCTTGTCTCTGCTGTGGCAGCCTGATCCTCAGCTGAGCTTTGGAGGGTGATAAAGAGAGGATAGCAATGAGTCAGGATAGATATTTGCACTCTGTCGTGGTCCTTCCTGCTATTCCCCTCTGAGTCACAGATTACACAGAGATCTCTAAATATTTTACATGCCAGTGGCCCCTGCAGCAGTAGGCGTGAGATTAGGCCCATTTTTTAATCAATGTGACTCTGGACAGACTACCTCCTCTAGCATCCTCCAGACTCTTCCTATTTCAGAGCAACGAAGTCATCCCTTATTTACACAAACTGATGGATTTGAACAGTTCTTCTTGAAAGGTACAATTATCCTAATTAAGTGAAAATAGCCACCAAAAAGTCACAATTATCTTAAAATCGAGATGTTGCAGTTCAATTGTATTTCCAGACTCGGGCAAGCTGCTGGAATGCATGCAGTTCAACTTTCCTCTATGATATAATAGTTTAAAAGAGATCAGGGTACATTTTACCATAGTGTCTAGCAATGTGAGTTTATTCAGACTTTTGGCAGGCAGTTCTGCACACTCTTGCTAAAACTGTGAATCATCCATTGTTGGCTGATTGCACTCTAGTTGCTAAGAGATCTGTCAAGTGCATACTGAGGCTTAATTCTACATTTGCTCTAAGAAGGGCTAAATGTATTAAATTGGAACATGTCACATCCTTCCTAAACAAGTAATTAAGGCACTGCTATGAGCCTGTCTGATGGAGAGAAGGAGCTAGGAACAGCTGGAAGATTTAACTTGTGTTGAGGTTGGTGTCTTCTGTCTGGGAACACTAGACTTATTGCATGTTGGATTTTCACAACCTGATGCATAGTGGAAATAGAAAGGGGAGGGAGACATTAAAAAAATAGAATTTGCAAAAGAACTTGTTTTTCAGTGTCCTTATATAAACCTCTTAAAATGATCTAATGCTTTTTCACAAAGTGTAATTTTTAGTAATGGAAAGACAATACGTCAGTGTTTCCCAAGCTGCCTTGCCCCCCGCCCCCTCCCAAGTGAACTCTAGCACTCACACTGCTCCTCCCCAGCTATCCCATTGCCTGCATGTGTTGCAATTCGTATTGCAGATGCCTTGTGCTTTCATTCAAGAGTGTGCTTTAATATCCCTGTTTGCTAAGTACACCAGCAGAAGTGGTGAGTAAGTGGTACTATAAGATACCTTTAACCACTTTGTCTGTCCTGAGTAGCCACAAACTTTTCCAGGAGACCTTTTACTACCGGCAGGGAGAAAAGAGATTCATTTGTAAGCAATAAACAGAGCACAATGTCTGTTTCTGTGAATGTACTTCTGCCCATGAAAGGATGTGTGGCAGCAATTAAAAAAAACCAGAAGTAAACGAAAAAAATTCTTTAGTCAAGATTTTTAGACCCATCTGTTCCTAAAATTACATCATTTGCACTGACATTGCCATGTTCAAAAAGTGCCTTAGTTTCTCACTAGGCTCTGTATCTTCTACCCCTTCACTGAACAAGAAGAAAAGGTCGTGAGGTTGTGGTGTCTGCCAGTCTTTTCTGGTATCCAGACTAGCAGTGATCTCCCAAATCCAACACTGCACATATCACCTCCCAGATACATGCTGTTATATTGGGGTTGGGCTGCTTGCTGCCCATAGGTGACCCTCTGCTTGGGCTCTAAAGAAGGGAGAGGGTTAAACACAATCCTTGCTTAGTTATCTAAGGGATAAATTCCTTTTAAAAATAAAAACACTATTCCTGCATTAACCATGTCTAATGGTTTGCTTACACAGTGCTTCTAGGTGCTGTATTTTGTCAGAGCTTGTTACTGAATTTTGCTTTCTTGTATAGGTCTTCACAGACATGACTGAAGGCCTTTATAATCCTCTCTTTGATCATCTTTGAAATGACGAATTTTTGAAATTCACAGATTGAGCTCAGTGAATGCTGTTTGATAGGGATTTTGGAAATGCTGTATTCTTTCTGGTGGCTCCTCTCCAAGCTGCTTGTGACTGTTGGGTGTTCTCCGTGGGCTGGATGTGGTACTGGAGAGCAGCTGTGGCAGTGGCCCATGCTGGGATGCTGGCTCTGTCCCTGCAGTATTGCCCTGCTTGTCTGTCCGAAGAGGTCTCTTTAGTTATAGGGTAGTGGTTGAAGGCCACATGCAGACAGTGATCCTGTGTGGTGGCTTGGCTTACAAAACTAAACAGATGGCCCATCCCCTGGCTGTGGCCTGAGGCCCTGGTGCCAGCCAGGCAGCCTTCGCAGAGGCCATATGGCAGTGTGGGTTGGTGGCTTGTACCTCCTGTGCTGTCCCTGCCTGTGACCTGGTTTGTGCAGAGTTTAACACTTCCTTGGTGGTTGGCCAATGATGATTTTGTGCTCTCAGGCTGTTTCTGTGAAACTTGAGTGACCTTGCGCTGAGGGGCTTCTGTTAGAAGCACATCTATTCAGTGATGATCATCACTCTCATCAGGTCTTGAGATGTGTGAAAATGTTCTGCTTGCATACCAGCAGCAGTGTCACTTGTATCCAGCTTAACCTGGTACATCAGTGCTGTTACTGCTAGTTGTGGTCAATGTTTCATCCCAAACTGTTTTAAACTAGATGAGATTGACTTGTTATAAACACATGATGATTGGTAGTAATTATTCTTTCCTTCTATTCCTTCTTACTCTCCTGTCAGTCATTTTGCAGACTTTTCTAGCATCCCTATTGGGCTGTAAGGATGGTGAATGCTACAGAGCTCTTCCATAGGTAGAAATCATCCTGAGTTGCTGTTTTAAAAGTGTGTGTTAATAACTGCTGTGTAATATCTTCTTGTGTTACCCATGGGATGAAAATTACTCTTTCTAATTCTCTCTGAATATTTAACTGGCTTTTTACCCATGCAGAGCAGAAATATTTTTCTAAGAAATTTTCTAAAGAAATATAACTTTTTGGTGTGAATTTTGAAAGTTTCACCTTTTCCAGGTAGTAATAAATCAGCACTACTGTTACTCTTCCTGTTGTTCCTGGGGTAGGGAGACAAAGGAGGGGAAAAAAGGGTTCTCATGCATATTGATCCAGAGGTTTTTACTTGGTCCTTTTGCTTGTATAAATTCTCCTAATTTCTGATACATTGCCCTAAAACTTGCCATAATTGTTTTGGGGGGTTATATCTGATTTAATTTCTTCTCTATACCAATTAACTTAGACTTTACCTCTGATCCTTCATCTAATACAGCATTATTTTTCACATGTGAGAGTGGGTTTTCTAGACATTCAATGACATTTTCTTAAAACTGCTCCTGGGCATCACGTATTTTTAGCATGCAGATTAGCTGTGATTTAGCTCAACGATTTCAACTTAGTGAAAATTAGACTTTTGAAAATTATTAAGTCTGTGTGTTATGTAACTGCTTTTACTTAGGAACTTCCATTTTTTCTATTAAATCTGTTACTTGTTTGGTGCATTTTTTACTTCAACACTTGGTCTGCAACTGAAAGGGCACAGAGTATCATCTGTATTCTGAACAAATCATCATGCCTTTATAATGTATTATCCTCTAACCATAGGTTAGCTTTTTCAGGAGCATCCTCTTTCTGGTCATTGTAACAAGTGGTTTCTGAGGGAGCTGCTGAATGCCTTCCATGAAAGCAAGTATTGAGAAATCTTGGTGTGTTCCAGTATGTTGGAGGCTTGCTTCCTACCTTTGCCCTTTTTTTCAGCCTGTTACCTGCTGAAGTGGAAGCTTAATGTGGAGCAGGCCAAACAAAATACCATGTTCTTTTTGCTCTGGCCTCGCAAACTGTATTTTTTTTCTTCAGCTTCTCTTTCACGGTTGCATATTTAGAGTTATAGTAATGTTCTTTCACCACTCAAAACAGGTAGGAAAACAAGATTTCTAGATTTGCCTTGAGTTCTTACAGCTTGCAGGACATGAAAAGAATTCAGCAGTAGATAGAGACAGTAGGTAGTGCTGACATCTACAAAGAATATAGCAGTTGTTATTTTCCCAGGTTCCACCTCATTCCTTGACCCCCAGATCTGTAAGAGTGCACAGTGTGGAGTCACAGTGGTCAGCAGAGGACCCTTGTTACTGAAGATGCTAAAAAATTTGCTGTACAGCATATGCTTGTCTCTAGTCTCTGAAGTGTAACTCAGTGAGTGTGAGGGAGTGAATGAGGAACTCCTGACCTGCCTTCCTTACTTGGGGCTGCATAAATAGCAAGTTTTAAAGATTTTTAAAGAAATACTAGCTCTTCTCCAGGATGCTTGCAGGAGATGCACTGAGTGCTCAGTGCCACAGTCAAAGGCAGCTGTCCATAGACCAGGTGCTCATGTTTATGTCCCCAATGCTTGCAACATGGTGCAGGCATTGTTTCCCTCCTCCTAGGTTGGGTGACAGGGCAGGTACACAACTGAGTCCCTTTGGTGAAGGTCTGGGGCTGTGGTGCTCAGGAGGCTTCTCCACCTTATACAGCAGTGATGGCTTCCCCAGTGGGGCAAGGAGACCCCAGCAGTCAAAACCAGAAACAGCTGCCAGGTGCTCCTCATGACAGAAGTGCAGTCAGTGGTTTTCATTTAACTTTTACATGAGTGACTGGTGCTCCAGCCCTGAGCTCACCTTCTGTTTGCAGCAGGTAGCTGCAGGCTGTGGCATCATCCTTGGCTGAGAATGCTACAGTTACAAGCTGTCAGGTTTCTTCCACACCTCTGATGGTGTTGATAGCATCTGCTTAGGTAATAGTTTCCATTTGGTTACAAATATATAAATTTCAGTGTTTCTCTTTATTTCTGTGTGGTGGCGGAGTTGTGTAGAACCATATGGAGAAAGGAAAAGCCATTAGACTGACTATAAAGTAATACTGGAGTGTAATGTATCATCAGCTCTGGGCTGTTATTCCAGCAGATGTGCTCCCTATTCCCACGTGTGTCTGGAGATGGGCTGATATTGCTCTATATCCATCAGTCATGGCACTGCTGCTTGCTCTGTGCCATGTGGGTTTGTGCTGAGCTCCTGGGTGGCAGGTATTGCTCCAGACATGGGGCCTGGGAAAGAGGATCATGGCATCACCATGTCCACCAGAGCAGAGCTGGGGGCAGGACAGAGCTCAGGTGCTCCAGTGGTTAATCCCTTGGGATCATTGCTCCTGCTCAGCAAAGGGTGCTGACTCAGGTGCAGTGAAACATGGCATGTTCTACCTCAGATAGAGGAGGCACAATGAGGAAATGTAGGTCATCAAAAGCAATTAGCCCAGTGCAGTGTAGCTGGGAAGAGTTCTTACTGTATTTACTTCCTCCTCAGGGTAGCTCTTATTAAAGAATACTCTAAGTGAAACCTTCGTTTCTTAGATGCACTTAAAAGCCTGCAGAGAGATACTTCCCTCCCAAAATAACTGTTTGCAAAATGAAGTGTGCAGATACTGAAGAAACTGTGTCCACAGTGCCCCAGAAGGGGAATTGGTGAGTGAAGGAGAGAGGACTCGATTGGAAAAGCACTCCTTTTTAAAGGAGCATGATTGAGTTTGGAGCCTGACATTTAAAGTGTCTTTCTACTACAAGAGCTTTAATTACATAGAATCTTTGAACAGTTGCTTTTTACTCACCTGTTATTTTTACTTTTCTTCTGGGTTCTTTTATCCATCTCACTGCATTACAAGCTTCCCTTTGTTTAAATCCACTTGTGTTTTATGCATGAACTCTGGAAGATGTTGCTACAGCAGCAAGGCGCAGACTGAGTTGCAAACACGGCATGGAAATGTAGTTTTTTTAAATGTAACACTGTTTCCACCTCCGATTTCTCTATACTATGTAGCTGAGTGCAATATTTAGCTCTATTGAAAGAATGTGGTCTCAGGATCTGTGAAAGTGTGCAGCAGCTTGTCTGGCAGGGAAATGAGCAAAACAATGAACCACATTGCACCTGTTAATGCTTTGAAAGTGCTTTCCTTACAGGCATGCAGACATTTGCATTTTGCATTTATTGTGTAAAATGTAAAGGGTCGTCTTGAGTGGGGGGGAATTCATCCTCTTCTGCCTGCCTAGAGCTCAGGTCCTGTGTTCAGGTTTGGCCCTCCTAATTCCCACCTGCAACTAAATGCTCTCCTGACACATCTGTGTGGAATTGCAAGCATCATTAATGCAGATAATCAAAGCAACAGTGATCTCTGAGAGTTGAAATGACACTGACTTGAACTTAGAATAAGCACCTAAGCAATTTCTTCTTGAAAAAGAAAAATTCTAATCTAGGTTTTGCATTGAAACTTGATCAGTACATATGCATCATTCAGTATTAAAAGGATGTGTGCTGCATCTTAAAAAAAAATGTTTACATTTCTCTACCCATGTGCCTATATTGCAGAAGGTGTTTGGGCAAATTGTTTAAATGTCAGTGCATTGAAACTCATGTAGACTTCAAGGTATTTAAATGCATGGAGCCTTGAAGGAATTCCTTTAGCTTGTACTTCATTAATATTTGTTGCATAGCTCAGGGCTGTGTAGATCGGAGTTTGTATGTGTGCCCCTTTTTGGCTGGATGAAACATCACTGTGTGAAGAGCAGGTGGCTGTGTCCCTTTTCCAAGGATTTAGATGTTTGTCATAAATAAATACGGTTTTTCAGGACTGCTGCTGGTATCTCACTTACATCCAAAGTGATTTTCAGGGCAGACGCGTGCCTTTCACAGCACTTTCAGTGGAAAGGTTTTGGAGAAGCTTTGGGAAGGCTCCCGTGCTCCCTCCTCAGGGCTGAGGCCGTGGTTCAGCATCTCGTAGGTTGTTGTCCTCTCTCGGGCTGGAGGACTGAATGTTTGTCACGTAGGAGGTTTAATCACCATGAACTCCCTGTTCTGTAACTCTCTGGTCTTGTAATTTTTCTGAGCTACAGTGTTGCAGTTCCCCTGAGACATTCCTGGGGGAAGAAGGGGAGGCAGGGTTTGAGCAGGCTGGCTAAAAGCAGGAGCTCAGTTTTGTTAGCGCTGTGTTAGTGCAATTAACATGTACATTGCCGTGGAAGTAATTATGTACGGTTGTTGATGTTTTTAAATGAATTATTGTTTGTAGTTTTATGGGTTAAAAATGTAAAAGGTGAGGAGAAATCATGTACTGCAGTCCTTCTGTCTTGAGAGGCACAGGAGGGTGAGGGATGGCCGGGCAGAGCAGCCCAAGAGGTGCCACTGTCCCTCTGCAATTGCAGGGGGCATAGGAGGCTTCTGGGGGACAGAAGCTTTTCTCAGCCCAGTGCTGTAGGCTGGGCTGAACACATGGTGAGCCTGCAAGGAAATGCAGGGCAGTGCACTGATAAAAGTTTCCATCTCCTAAAAGAGACTGCACCAACTGCTGTACCTTGCATGTGCTCTTCATGTTTTACTGCTTGCTGTTTTATCCTTGTTCCCTTTTTATGACTTTAAGCCTCAAATGGGAAGTTGGTGTTGAAGAAGGACCTGGAAAACTCTCTTTCTTTTCCATTGTCACTGTGAGTTCAAGGAACAATAGCCATATTATTTACTGCATAGTTTTCTTTAGGAATTTATTAAAACTTGTCAGTATAATATTAGAGTGGTAAAGGTTATTTTCAGGCTGAAATGTCCCACCCAGCCCTGTGATGGCAAATTTGATCATTAGATGATTCTCTGTTTGCTTATTTATGTTGAGATGTATTGTTGACTGTTTAAAACCATTGGTATTTCTTCAAGGATTTAACTCCATTTCATGACTACCAGCAAACCTCCATAGTCCTGCTGGCATGACACTTTTCTTACCTGCCAGTGGAAACCTTACGAGATCTAGCTGGGAGATAGAAAAGGGTCAGAATTTAACTTTTCTGCCGTTATTGTTGTTATATATGTCTAGACACTTCAGGGCACTCTTGCAGGATGTTTTAGCATTGCTAAAATACAGCAGACAGGTCAACTTCTCTGAAAGCATGAATGAAACCTATTATTAGAGGGGAAAAAATGCTGGGTTAGTATAACCTCTGCCCATGGGGCCCTTGTTTTAAAATAACATGGGAGCAACCAGATGCTCCTCTGTGAAAGGCCGCTTACTGAGTGAATTCAATGTGAAGAAAAATATTCTATGTTACCTCTGATGATGGCCATTGCTCCTTGAGCTGAATTGGCTCCAGAGGGAGCCAGGACTAGCAGGTGCCCTCGGAGCAGTTGCTTCTCCTCCCTGCCCATCTTTGGTATGTGGCAGTGAAGATGTGGTAGGAACCACCAGTACTTGTCTGGAGCTTCTCACCAGACAGACTAAATGGGTTTGTGATAATGATTCTTGGCCATTTGTTCAGCTGAAATCTGCAGGTTGGTTCCCACATACCTCAGAGAGATGATGGAAGAGTCAGAGCTGCATGGTGATGATGTTTCCCTTCTGGCATGGAGCTGGATTTGAGCTGCTTTTCATCAGTGTTTGGTTTGTCAATATAAAATTAAAGCTGTTTAATACTCCCTGAGAAAGACACTGATATGCTTTTCAGTGTTAAAAATTACAAAACTTTGAGCCTTCTTGGTACAAGGACATGTGCACACAGCAGATCAGCAGACAATGGCAGATGTGCCAGCAGCCTGACAACTAACTGTGAGGAATTTAACAAAAATCCATTTTAATGCAAAAGAAATACTCTTGAAGGTTTTTACAGTTTTTTATATTCGATTGATAAAACTAGGATTTAGTGAAGGAAGGATGAAACGAGTTGCTGAACTGCAAACTCAAATGAGAATTCATACCATACTGAGCTTGGCTGAGCACTAGGGAAGCTGGGAGGTGCTCATACCATTTACTACTGTGTTCAAATTGTGGGCACCTTGTTCAAGAAGCTGCAAAGCCCCACATTTCCCTGTTGAGGGTATTTAATTATTTTTCATTTTTCCTTTGAAAAGACTTCCCTACCTTAAAATAAGCAGAGTATCCTTGCCAAAGATCTTTCAGCCTCTTTAGAATGGGGCATTTAGATTACTGGGGACAAAGTGAGTGTCTTGAATGCACTGTGTCAAGGCACGAACAAATGGCACAGAAACAGTAGTACAGTACAGAGTGAAACCTGACAACTTGGTGTTAAAGGAAAGGAATGCTACTGTATGGTTTGATTGTGATCAACTTATCTTCAAGTGGGTTTATTAGCAATTTAATGGAATATTGGTTATTCAAGAGCCATAATAGCCCTGGTTGAAATGTCCCTTCTGCACGGTTTTCCCATACCCTGTGGAATGAGCAGAATGTGACAGTTGAGCTTTCAACAGGCTTCATGAATTTTAAATACTTTTCAGCTGTAAAATGGGGCACATGGCGTTTGGTCAACGATGGACAAGGAGCTGGCAGCCACTGAGGGTATTATGGGATATTGAGTGTCTGGGAGATAATGAATGCTTGGCTTATCCAGGTGCATTCTTGGCCTGCTGTGCATGTCCAGACAGAATGGAATATATTTCTCTGTCCAACATTTAACAATTGATCATTTTGTAATTGTAAGCAGAAAGTATTTAGAACATTATTTTCTCAGCATGCCTGTGTACGACTTAAATTTCATGTCATCATTTTTATCCAGTAAAATCTTCTCTTATTTTCTGTAACAATGCATTCATGCCACTGAAACTTTTCCACTAACCTGATTTTGTGCTTAGTGGGTCTTAGAGAGTGTATTCTTCTGGTGACTTTAAATCTCCATTTTTTTAAGCATCCTTTTTTTTTTTTCCCTGTGAATTTTTTGCACCTGACTGAAATTATTTCCACTTGCTGTGGGTTGAAATTTCAGCCCAGCTTTTTGTAGCAAGTGAGCTGGTTGCTGGCTCCTGCTTTATGGGAAATAGTGTCCTTGCTTTTTAAAGGCTATATGGTGAAAGAGAGGAAGGAGAAACCTATGCATATTTTACTCCTGGTGAGCTGTGTAAAGTTGTTCTTATGCACTTCAATTCTGCTTAGATATTAAAACACAACATGTTCAAAGGACTGCTAGATTAATTGTGGTTTTAACTGTATATACAAGGAAGAGGAGGTTGCTGCTTGTATTCCTGAGATCAGTCAGATTGCAGCTCCCCTCTTGCTTGGTCAAGAAGCTTTTCCAGGACAAGAAACCCTAGAAGCCACCCCTTATTTTGCTTTTCCTACATGTGCCAGTCCCTTTCTGTGCTGCCCTGGTTCAGCTTTTCCCATGTTTCCCCTTCCCTGTTAATCCCTGGTGTGGTGCTGTGCTCAGGTCACTTTCTTGGGGCAATGGCCACTCTACCCCAGGTACATCAGCACATCCTTTGAGACTGTTTCAGTAGCAGGGCAGTAAGTGGCTTTGGATCCATAAGTAGTAGAGCGTGGGCAGTTTCAAATGGGATCATTATCCCAGTGGCCCTTTCTGAACTCCATGGTTCATAAATCCCCAAAACTCTGCCAGAAACTGCACCTGCTTGGTACAAGCTTTGGTTAAGCATGAAACTGTCTCACAGCTGCAATCTTGTATTAGTGTGGGATCTGTGTATCAGGAGAAACTAACAAGTTGTCTTCTCCTTGAGAGTACAGTTGAGGAGTCCCTTGGTATTCATTCTTGTCCTTCCTGTGGCCTTGTTTGATGAAAAATGGTTGAGGCTTGAGGACAGGCTGTGCTGTGGTTGGTATTCTGGTACAGTCAGCAAGCTGCTAGAGGCTGATTGATGCTACTGTGAAACTGCCCTGCCACCTGGGTAAGGGCCTGGCCTTGGACCTCTATGTTGGCAGAGTGGCAATGATCAGCAGAAATACCCATAAAAGCTTTTTCTGGGTATTGCAATGTTCATCCCAGTTTAGTCTGAAGCCAGGCTCAGATTACTCAGAACTGAGCAGTCCAGATGTGATTTGTGTGGATGTCTTGGGAGCAGCATATCCACCCGTGTCATCCAGGAGCGTGCTGCTGAGCAGCTGGCCATCCGCTTTGGGACCAGGCTACTTCTGGTCTTTACTTTTTCTCCCCTTCTCCAAAGAGGGAGTGGGATGGACACAAAGGCCCTGTGTGGGTGAAAAGGGAGATTGATTGCCAAAGGAAATCTGTCAGCTGGTGGAACTGGGGATGGCAGGTACAGAATGTCCTTACCAGGGTGTGCTGGTGGCTGTTTGTAGGACAGAGCTAACTTTTTTTGTCTTGCTCTTAACACACTCTTATTGCATGACCTTCATTGAATAGCAGTTTCAGAGCATCTTGTTCTTCTGCTCTTTTCCTGATGAGCTTTCAAGAGCCAGGGCTCGTTCTGGTATCAGCACTGGGAGCACGAGTTGGAAACTCTGCCACAACTCACATCCCACAAATTTCCGAGACCAATATGCACAGGGGTGTGCATCTGATCTACTTAAAGCAAGAAAACAACCAGGAGTGGGTTTTTCTTCTCAAAAACCTCCAAAACTATTACGGCACTGTTTTATTTTCTTTGAAGCCTGTGGAAGTCCAGAAGGGCAGTGCTTATCACCGAAAGGAGACAGACTTCCCTCATGTCAGAATGGAGCAGATTCAGGCAGGCAGGAACCTGGATTGTGACCAACATTAGTATCTGGTTTTGCAAAACTGAAGTCTACCCTTTCCTGGCCTCAGATTTGTCCATCTCTATTTATAGCCTTTACTCAGAATCTTGCTGAAAAATATATTATATATTGACAGTGGCACTTTGTGAACTCAGAGTTAATGGCTCCAGAAATAATCACCTTTGAGATAATTATAGTCTAACTTTTGCATACGTTAGGTCTGACATTTGCTTTGCACAACTATGAATGCCTGTTTAAAACACAATGAAGTAAAGTCTGAAATGTAGTATTTGTGATTTAACAAGCTGGAGAAGTGGGTGGTGGATGTAAACTTACAGGAGACAGTGCAGTAGTGTGTCTTGGACTGAGAGCCCTTTTTGTTAGAGCTGTGGTTGGTCTCTGGAGAGCTGAGCTGTGGGTATATGGAGCTAGCTCTGGTAGCTTAGAAACCTCATTTCATCTCTGGGTCATGGGATGGTCTTCTGCCCTCCGAATCTCTCTGCTTCCTTTCCTTTAAGACCAGGCTGGAAGCACCTTCCCCCTTTCACCAAGAGCTTGGACACAAAGGCAGATGGGTCGTTGCAGTCATTAGACAATGCCTGATTTGATACCAACCACAGTTTCTGCCAAGCCCCAGCTGTGCCTCTGCCCATGGGGCATTTTGGGAGCTTGAGTGGCGCCTCACCCATGGCCCCACCACCCAGGGGAAAGGCTGCCCTGCTCTTGGCAGGTGTGAGATGGTGGCTTGCAAAATCATTTCCCTGTTTCCCCTGTCTTTTGAGAAGATAATTTCCTTCTTACTGTCAATAACATAAATCCCATAATATGGTTAGTGCACAGGAGGCCAGTAAATAATTTAGGAAGCAGCCTATGTTTAGAGTGCATCAAGTACTAATATAGAGAAAGAAAAAATCCCTGCACATCAGTTACAGTAATTGGTGGAAGGCACCAGTCCGAAGGGTAATGAGCTCCATTTTTAAAGCACGAGGAAATTAGATTTTTATAAATGTCAAACGCAGTTATTGTCCTCCTTCCTTGAAACAGAGCTGAACTGGCTGGAGCCCATTGTCTCTCAATCAGCTTTGCTATGGATTAGACACATCTCGTCTCACACCAGGAATGTGCTTATTAGAAAAATATCACTGCACAAAGCATACAAGCTTTAACACTCAACCCATGTACTAATGGATACATGTACAATGAAACCAAATATCACGTTACAAACCTTAAGCTGACCTGAGATAATAAGATACAGAAATCTGAAAGGATACAGATGAGTGCTCTCTTTGTGTGCAACAATTCTGACTACCTGGGATTTTAGTTTCCAAATAAAGGAGATAAAGTGAGGGAAGGTGACTTTTCCTCTTGGCTGCTTATGAAAAAAACAAGCAGTAAGTCTTCTTCATGGTGACAATGCTTGTAATCAGGTAATGTCCAAATATTTTGTGTATTTTACTAGTGCCTCCTGGGTAACTGTGGTTTCACAGAGGACTTTTCTATCCACTATAGGCGGTTATTTGTTTATACATCAAAGCTAGCTCTGTGAGTTAGTCTTTCATTCACAATGAATGAAAATGTTGTCAGTATGTATTAAGACACTGCACTTCAGAAAATGGCTATCACTTATTTGGAGAGAGTGAAGTGTGAGCAGAAGAGAGGGCTTCATAAAATCAACCCCGTTTCCTACATCCCTTTTTTAAACATCTTACTTGAGGATAGCAATCACCGGTCCATCCTTAGCTGGAGATTGTTTCTTGTTCCCTCTGTAGGAGCTCTATTAGAAAGTAGCACAGTCCTTCTTGATGTGGGAAGGTTTAAGGGTGGAGCCAGGCTTTAGATTCCCTTTTGCAGTGATGAGATGCAGATTCAAACTACTCGTGTGGACTTTACCCCATGCTAACCCAAGTCTGAATGCTGCATGTGCTGTTTCCAAGGTGGTACTGTGTCAAACACATTCCATGGACGTGCTGTGATGGAGAGCCAGCTCAGGACTGCTGCAGGATGGCTTTAGAGATGGTAAGGTAGGGATCATGTGACTCTGTGCTGTCCCCTCTACAGGAAATTCAGCAGATGGCTATTCAGTCCTAGTTTGTTTTTCTGGAATCCTTTATTTATAAGTCTTTATGGTTTTTTTCAGTTGCCTTTTTAATAATGTCAAGTTTTCCCTCCAGTCTTCTTCATCTCAGCTTGTGATTTTTTTAATTTCTGCTTCAACTGATTGAAGTTTCTGGTGTTGCCTGTAGGAAAAGAAAGAGTAACTTGAGACTTCTATTTTATACATGCAAGGGATATTGAAAGATACTCCTAGCACGCATACGTCAGCAGACGTGAACAGCACTTCCCAATTAAAACTTTTAAGAATTTCTACTGGTTGCTTAAAGTCCATACTAAACAGTGTTCCAAAGGTTGAATCCATTAACTCCCATCATGGAAAAGTGAGCCAGCTATTTATATGGCAGTCATTTTGTTTATTTAAATTTGGTTTTATAAGCTAAAAATGAAACCAACTGTTGGAGGAAAACAATGTGAGGATGTTACAAATCCTCACAAAACCTTGAACACCATGAAGCAAATTAAAGTAGTTTTCTTTGACTTTGGACAACTTTTCGTTCTGATAACTTTCCTTAATGTCTGTGCTACAGCTGCATCCACCCCTGTAAATTAAATAAACAAACAATTCAAGACATCTCTGATGTAGCCTGGTAGTTAAATGGTAATCAGCAGCTGGTGATTAAAACATCCATATGACTCTAATCACAAATCCAAAGTCAGCATTTACATTCCACTAGCCTCATTAGCTCGGCACTTCAGTTAATTGGTACTCTAGTGCAAGTGGTATTAGTTGGCCTTCTGGGCCAGGGATGTGAAGTGCTGCTGCCTCCCTGCCTGCCCCTCCCTGGGGAGCTCCGTGCTGCCCTTGTTGGCTGCAGTGATCTCTTCTCAGCACTGAGCATGGTTTGCAATACTCAGGTAAAACAGGTTTCCCACCTGCTAAAGGGAGCTCACACCCACACTGGTGACTGATGTGAGTTTCTCTCATCACAGCAACTGCTGCCCATCCCTGGTCCCAACTTTCATCACAATTGTTCCACATTCCTGGTCCCATTAAGTCTTCAGGAAGCCTTGAGACTTGAGCCTTCCTTGAGCTTTCAGTGCATGAGGCACCTTCACGTAGTGTCTGCAGGCTGCCCAGGTTTTACTTCTCTCTGCTCCCTCAATGTTTTTCTGTGGTCCAGAGAAGCTTTTTTGTCTCCCCGTGCAAAGTGGGTATGGTGGTCCTCTGCCACAGCAGCATCCACAGCTTTGCTGATGCTTCTACTTCTGGAGTCATGGTCAGAAGGACAGGGGTGGTGTGGGGAGGGAGTGCATGGCAGGGGCAGCCACTGGCTTGATTTCCTCTGGAAGCCCAGACAGCTTTTCTTGGGAGCACCTGCTGGGCAGCACAGCTCCTGAAAGGGCTTTCTCCTCTTGGTGTTTTGGCTTTGGAAGCTGCTGCAGGTTGCAGATTAACTGGAGATAGGTGACCACACATCAGGGTGAACCTGGTTTTTCTTGTCATTTGGCCTTCTGCCTTCAACAATCCCATCTGGTGGTTTTATCTATTTATTCTAACTGCCTGTGACCAATTGGGAGTTTGCTTGTCTGCCTCATGTCGGCAGAAAAGAGTGAATCTGTATGTTCTTGGAACAGAACCCTTCTTTTATTATGCTGCATCTCCATTACTCCATATTAAACAATTGTTTTCTTCTTTGGGGTCTGTTAACTCTTATGCATGTAGCACCTGCACAGTAAAACCCACTGGGTTTCACAGACAAAAGAAATCATTAAGCTATCAGCATACGGATATATGAAATGTTGTAGTGTTTGTACGACAGCAGTTTTCCAATATTACCTCAGCTGTTCCACATTTATTTTTAAAACATCACATGGGTCTAATCCTCATTATAAACTTGATTTTAAAGAATGCTGGAGGTAAAGCAGCAAGATTAAGAAAGATGAAGACTTTCTACTAAGCCTGGAGACTCTTGAGTGCCAGGTTTCTGCCTGGAGTCATTTTAGCATCAGATGAAAGACAGGGGAGCAAAAGGGAGGTGTTAATTGTAAAAGGCATGCTGTAGGCTCATTCCAGGCTGCATGCCAAGGCCTTAGATGGTCTTTTGTGTGGGGAGGATGAATCCCTTGCTATCAGAAACCCCCTGGATACAGTTCTGAGTTGAAGTGTAACCCATCATAGTTCTGCAGACGGCACAAAGACCTGCCTCTGTCCTTCACAAGTTTAAACTGAGGCACTGACTTCAACAGTGTGCTTGTCCAGGTTTTTTTCTCTGAAGTGACTGGAGAGTGAGAAGAGGCTAGAGAAGAAGAGAAACCTCCAGAGAGCAGATCAGGCTAGGATAAGGTGCTGCCCCCAGTGTATCCCACGCAGACCTACATCATCTGTCCTGACAGCCCATGGAGACCTGCCCTTGCCTTTTGAGCCTGGGTTTCAGGGTTAATGGGATCACTCACAAATGCCATATTGCTGAATCATGGAAAATAAGCAGGAAAAGGTAGCTTAGGTGGTTCATGTCTGTCTCCTTCCTTATTCCCTAAAGCCAGCACTGCTCTTAGGAAGGTGTGTCAGCCACACTGTGTGCTGCTCTCGTGCTGAGGCTGCCACAGTGAGTGTGAAGGACCTGTCACCATCATATGTCCTTCCTCTGCTGTGGCAGGTGTAGTTTGGCAGAGCCCAGGTGTAGGGCTGCTAGAATTGCTTCTGTTGTTGTATAGTGCTGTAAGACTAGTACGGTATCACCTGTTTTAGCTTCCTGCATTTTTTTCTAGAAATGCTTAATTTAGCACTTTAAATAGATGAGTGACCTGTGGTACATGCAAAAACATAAAAGGAGTTCACTGTGTTTTCCATGTTTATTAATGCTTTCTGGACACCTCTAGTTAAATTAGTGAGGAAGTTTCACTGAACATGAAGATGCTGCTGTGTGGGATCAAGTTCACAGGTTTCTGTGGATGAGTTCTTATTTTCATTGACATTCTGCAAGTTATGGGTTGTGCTTTTGGTGAGTGGTTGGTTGTGTGTAGGTCCTGCTTTTGGTTTATAAGGTACCACAGTGATGTGTGAACATAGTGAATGTTGGCCCCTGTTCTGGATGGCCAGTGCTATGAGCCTCTATAGAAACAGATTTTGCTTTAGGCATCCTCAGCAGCCCTACTGAAGCTGCATTCCCTGCTCCTAATACTAGCTTCTTTCAGCAGGAAACAGGCTCTGACTTCCAGAGATGTGTGTGGCTCTCCACAGCAAGCAGTAAGCCCCACAATGTATAGGCAAGAAATGTCTTGTAATTCTCAAGCAAGGTAGCTCAAACATGCAAGAACTAGTGCCTGGTAAAATTGCAAAGCCATTGGGAATTTAAATGTTTAGTGACTAGGGGATTTTTTTTTTTCCTGCTGATTGAAGAGGGGCTTGTGGTAGAGCTGCCACCTCCATGGCTGGCAGAACCACCTCACTCCTCTGCTGGTGTTTTTTCTGGCCCAAATCCAAAGGACAAGGTTTGGAAGAGGATATTACTGTGCAGAGGAACTGGACTTAATGTGTTTGGACCCCTTGTCTGTCCCTCCTGAATGCTGCATGGCTCCTGTACAAAGACAAGAGCCCAATCTCTGCCACTTGTCACCCCATCCCCCCCAGACCACAGAGGCCTCTGAAGACAGGTGGGGAACTGTGATGGGCAGGGACACAAAGGACCCTGCCATCCATATTGCTAAAGGTGCATTGAAATGCTTTAATTATTATTAATTATATATATTTCTGTGCTTTAAAAAAAAAGTAAACAATACAGTATGTCATTTCTTTTAAACAGGTTGAAGCCATGAAGAGAGTACTAGAAAGTCTCAACCTTAATATAGTTGAGATGGTGGATGAAAATGCAACCTTGGATGGTGGAGACGTCTTATTTACAGGTATAATGGTAGTGAATTTGCTGTTTACATATTCTGAGTGCCTTAAAGACTGCATGTTATCTGATACAACATAATAAAATGTCATTCCTGTGGTTTGCTTTTGCTAAATTGGTTGTTTACTAAATACCACGAAGGTAGCTGAGAGATGAGTTCTCAGTGCAGCCTTCAATGTCCTGCCTAATACCTGAATAAATAGAGTAGCAGAACACACACTACAAAGAACAGCACTGTGCATACAGATTTTATTTTAGCTTGTAAAGTGCCAATAAGAAAAATGCTTTCAGTAGTCAGCTGTCTGGGGTTGTTTCATATTTCTTATTACAAGCAGCTAACATTCACCAGAGTAATTTTCAGGACTTGTAAAATCTTGATGCAGACAATTGTCACTAGTT
The DNA here is from genome assembly GCA_018697195.1 of Certhia americana. Taxonomy (NCBI): domain Eukaryota; kingdom Metazoa; phylum Chordata; class Aves; order Passeriformes; family Certhiidae; genus Certhia; species Certhia americana. The sequence goes on along the minus strand of CM031864.1, from coordinate 15,210,005 downwards.
CAATGAATTAAATGAAAAAAAAGAAAGCATTTTTAGGTAAGCAAAGATGTGGTGGAGTTGCCTGTCAGATGTCATGAGCCAGACACCTTACATGCATGGTTGACTTCAAAGATGAAGATTCTGCCTGTGTTTTTTATGTCATTAAACCTATTAGGCATTTTCTCCCATTGGCTGCACACAGGGTCACTCCCTGCCTGTGCTGAGTAAGCCTGTTTGTTTTGATCAGCATCACAGTAGACTGGCTGCTTGCCTTAGTGCACCACAGGGAAAGAAGGGTCCCCTACAGAGGCAGGCCAGGAAGGGAGGCCTTTCTAAGGCAGTGCAGATCCAGCACTGATTTTCTCTGGTGCTGGAGGATGCTGGTGAGTGCAGATCTGCTTTGAGACCAGAGGAAATCTCAAAGGGAGAGGGAAATGGTCAGTCAGTGGTGTACTAATCCAGCCCAGCTGTTGTCTTTCCTAACCCAATGACCACTGCAGTGATTTAGAAGAGGAAGCTATTTATGCTTCTGGTTAAATGTGTCTTCTGGAAAAAGATTCATTGCTTTAAATTATCAGCTCACAATTGCAGGTTGCATTCTTTTATGCTGAATTTTCAGGCTAACTACTTATCTTGAGAAAAGAAATACAGAACATGAAAATCCATGAATTTCAGAATGTCTCTAAAGCTAGTCTGCTTTTTCATTCCAGGCAGAGAATTTTTCGTAGGTCTTTCCAGGCGGACAAATCAACGTGGTGCAGAAATTCTGGCTGACACATTTAAGGTTTGTAGATTCCTTCATGCCACAGGAAATACAAGCTGTCTTTCACTGAACTAATCGAACAATTGTACTGGCCAAGATGTTGGTCATGTACTTTATTTAAGACTTAATTAAAAAAACCCCAGAGGTATGAGTTGCTGAAAAGGTTTGAGCATCCTGTAAAGTGATAGATGCTGAAGTTGATCTGAAATGTGAGACTGCTGCATAAAAATCAGTTGGATGGTGGGAGGCTGTTATTTTTTGAGAGCACATAAACAGTCACGTTCTTCATGTTGTCTTGTATCAGCCCTGTGTTCTTACTGCCAGTCCCTAGAGAGGTTTTATGTACCTACTGTTTAATCAAGCATTTTAATGTATTTCTTTATGGTTGCAACAATAGCAGTATTTGAAACATGTTCTGGATTTTATGCCAGTCTCCATACAAGACAAGCTGGTCCAGAGGAGTGCCACAGTTGACACTGTGCCCTGGGGTTGGTAATTTACAGAGAGTAAAATTAATTATGAAATCTCTCCATATAATTATGAAACTAGGACACTTTAAAAATATTTATAGCACCCTTCTTTACTCCCATACAGGATTATGCTGTCTCCACAGTCCCTGTTCATGATTCTTTGCATCTGAAGAGCTTTTGCAGCATGGCTGGACCAAACTTGATTGCCATCGGATCAAGTGAAGCTGCACAGAAAGCCCTTAAGGTAAAGCACCTGAGAAAATATTCTAAACAGCATAATTCTTTCTGGTTTTCTGAAAATATCTGCTTAAGGATGCTGGAATTTTAAAATACATAAATCAGTGAAAGAGGAAACAACAACTATGTGTTAGGGTGTCCCGTGTGTGCAAACCATAAAGAATGTCTATATCAGGCAAGAGAATGGTGATGTTGATTTAAATTTAGTTATCTTAAGGAAATAAACAGAATATACAGGTTATTATTTACATCTTTGTGGACTAAATATCTGATAATTTGGTGTTAAAAGGGAGGAAGGAGATACAGTCAGACCAGTGCAGATGTTTACTTCAGATGTTGCTGTGAGGAAACTTGTCTTTTAGAATTCACAGAGGGAAGAAAAAGTTCTGTCATGAAGAAGGAGGAAGAGACCCTACACTTGTTGGGTGTTTATAAACACAAGCAAATTTCAACTACAATACTGTTTGCTTAGTGCTGCAATTTGAATTTGAGCCAGGGCTAGGCTGAGAACTCAACAGTTGGATTAAACCCTTCTGCACAGCTTGGCTAATCATGTTGCAGTGCATCAATTCAGCTATTGTAACCAAAACCATTTTTTGTCTAACTTCATCAAATATTGCTGGTAACTAACCATCAAGTAAACACCAGCATTAATCAAAGTGAGGTAATAAGCAGATACATTTTTAAAAGAACATGATCATTAACAAGATAATCTAGCAGTCTCTGATTGTTGGTGGATATATTTTTAAAAATAAATCAACTCTGTCAGTTTTCAGTGTGTTTCTCTGCACTGGACATTTAGCAGCACATTTGCATGTGCCTGAGGATAGTGTTTGCTCACACCCTGCCAGCTGAGGTTAGGGAGTCTGGGCTGGAGCAGGATTTTGTCCCATAGCACATGCTCTTCTCATGCTCCTATAGAGCTGACAGTTGCATCAGGCAGTCATGTTACAGCAATATATGGAGTTACCCAGAACATGTTCCACTGAGTTGGATCTGGCTGTTTCTCCAGGAGTCTAAATCTCTTCATATAAATTATTGGCAAACAAATGGGTAAATTGTCTGTCTTGGAAATGATGGTGTTTGCAGTGCTGCTGATCACCAGCTTCCCCTAATATTTGAATTCTTGCTTCTTGCCAATATATTTGTATTTGTTTACTTGCCACCAAAGCAAAAAAAAAAATTCAGGTGGTAGTCAGCTTCTTGCAGTCTTGTGGAAATACAAGTGCAAGAGGATCTTGGAGGCACTGACACTTGGAATTAAAAGCTGCTCCTTGGATTTCAGCAGATCAGCTGAGCTGTAGCAGCGCTGTCAGCTCTTCCCCTGTTACCCAGCAGAGTCTGTGGCAGTGCAGTCCCCTGAGCTTCTGCTGAGTCTGTTGCCTGGCACAGCCCAGCATGCCACTCCTTTATTGTAAGAGCTTGTTATTTTAAACCCCTCCTTCATGTTGCCATTTTTCATGATTGGAAATGCAATCATACAAGCAAGATAATTGAGTTGTCGAACCATCTCTGGTAATTGAGTTGTTTTCACATGTCACGTTAGGCAACTGCTACAAGTGAACTGCTACATCATGCTAACGTTTACATTTAAAATTAGATTTATCTGCTTACAATCTTGTTTGAAATAGAGATTTTTCTTGATTGTTCTTACTGGTGCAACTTACGTATCCTTACAATACTTTAAAAATAGAGAAAGAAATTGCATCTGATGCTCACATATGGCTCAAGTGCAATTGATCATGAGTTCAGTGCAATATGTATAATGTAAAGCACTGCAAGTGAGCTGGGAAATGAATCCACAGAGTTTAGGATAATAGACCACATGCTAGAAGCAGATAATAAATCAGAAGTGACATTTTAACCATTAAATCCTCTTCAGGCTTTGGCAAGTGTAGTATTTATTTGGACTGCAGCTGAAAAGTGGCACTTGAGGAAACTTGGTGAAAGAAAGAGACAGATTAAGTGCAGAAAGTACTGGGGCCTCTGGTGACTATCACATCTGAAACTTTAACTTCCCTCTGCTGTTTTCAGCATGCATTTAATTCCCTCTTGTAGTTAAACCTGTTTATAATTCCGTACATGTAATTCCACATTTGAACATTAGCCATGGCTGTTGAGATGGTGAAGCCTGGGATTATTTTTCAGTTCCCCTGGTGAGGCCAGGATATCCTATAAATGTGTCACTTTTGGGCTCTGATCATGCACTGTCAGAGTTGCTGACCTTTACTGGGAATGTGAATGAGGACAGATTTGGGCTGGGATGGTGCCAGTCCCAGTGTAGGGAGTTGATGTGGCAGTGCTGCAGGTGAGCACTCTGCATCACTTTTTCCCAGCAAGGGACACAGCCCTGGGGTCTTGCTGTGACTGTAGAAGAGCATGAACTGGCCCAGGACATGATCCAGTTCAGGTTCCAGCAGCAAAGGCAAAAGCTAGGCAAGGAGATGATGGGAACTGTGACACAGCATCTGTTGCACACGCCTTTCTGTATTCTGTAATTCTTGCTCTATACGAAACCCAGAAAAGCCACATTTGTGGCTGTTTGTATTGGTTGATACAGGGCACAATTTCCCTTCACTTTGTGGTGAGTGAAGACCAGACAGCAGCAGATGATTGTGGACACAGTCCTGGATCAGACCATCTCCATCACCCTTTGGATAACTCAGTAGTAACCCCAAAGGACATGAGGGTTGTACATGTTGTTCCTAGCTTTGACAAAACTCAACTATTCCCTAGCAAGCAGTATGGATTGTATCTGTAGCAAGTTTTGACTAATACAGTAAAGTTATTCTTTTGCCTGTTGAGAGATGAGTCTGTCCTTTGGGTAGGCTCTGATAGCAGGCATTGACCAAAGGACCAGCCCTAGGGTCTCTCCCCAGGACTGGTAGAGAAAGCCTTGGTGTGAATCCACTGATCTGGGGTAGTGCAGGGTGTGTGGGGATTGCTGATTGGTCTTGGAAGGGAGGGCACTTATCCCACCATATGACCTGAGCTCAGTTCTGCAGTCAGCTGAGTCTGGCATATTTCCTCTGAGATCTGGAATAATGGAGTGGCATGTGAAACACCTGGGATTTCAGTTGGTCATTTGAGAGGAGTGTATGCCATCTACAGAGGCAGTGTGGCTGTGGCAGATGTCAGGACTGAGCAGCATTGCCAGTCAGGGTGCAAGGCAGAGCAGCTGCTGCAGCTGATAGTGTAACTCCTCGTCACAGACTTGTCCCAGCAGGGCCCAGAGCAGTGGTGACATCTGCACTTTGGTGCTGGTCCTTGGTATGTTGGCGTCCAGCCTCATTATTCTATGGGATTTCTTTATGGTCAGGACTCTCTTGGAATATCCACAGTAGTGCAATGCCATGATTTTAGCAATATACCTTTATTTTTCCTCCTGCTTTCAATAAAAGCTTGGACATGATTGTCCTGCCTTGTTCTTGACTCTCTCATTCAATATCTTCTGTTGGGCGTGGAGCTGCTCATTCATCCCCTAAATTATTCCCTGGAGGACTCTATTGCTAATGCAACTGTTTTGACAGTGGTCAAGGGAGGCTTATCAAAACCACATCCTAAGGATAATATAGAAAGGAGTCTCTTTGGGGTAACTATGCCCTTGGTCTGTATCCAAGCTATGATCAGAGCAGAGCTTTTAAAGGCTCGAGCACAAGGAGTCGTTCTTACATTGGCAGTTGTCCCCATTCCTTTGATTAAATGCCTTTTGTTCTTACTCCCATCTTGTGTAACTGAAGTCTCTGCAATGTGCCAGCTTTTGAAGAGCTGAGTACTCTTTCCCTGCATGAGAGAAGGGTTATAGTGCCTGGGTAAAGCAGAGGGGTTCCCAGCTCTGCCACAGAAGTGTCTCCAGACACCTAAGGGAAAACTTCATCTCTCTGGTGTTCTTAGAAAACAGCCTGTACTGCCATGCAGCAGGAAAAGGCTCAGCTAAATCTGCTTTTCCTATTGTCTGTATAGCAACTGTGTTTTCTAGTAATGCACAAGTTTGCATGAAAACATTATCTCTTCTTCCCCAAGAATTCATCATTTGTGCCTCTGCTTATTCCCCACATGAAGTCATAATCCTCTATTTATGCTATCACAATGGGTTGCTGTGGAAATCATTACTAATATTAATAACCCAAAGAAGATGACATCAGGTAGGGAATTAGCAGAAAGTGCAGATGAATGCTGGTTTTTTTGTAACGAGGGAACAAAGAAAGGTTAGTGAAATACAAAGGACTGTTGAGGACTTTCCCCTTAAAGCTAAACATTAAAAAATTGGACTTTGCTTCTCCCAGCCTTATAAATAGGAAAATTAATCAATTTATAATCAATAAATTAATCAACTTAGAAAATTCTGTGTACTTTCATTTATCTCCTTCTGATTCTGTATTACTTTATGAATTAGGGGTAAACATAATCTCAGAGGATGTAGGTCTTCACTGACTGCCAGACCTCCTACCTTAAAAAGTCAACTAGTTGTGTTTTACTTTGAATTAATTTCAGATGATGTAATAGACACTGCACTTATCTGAGTGTTAGTGCTGTTCAGTTTGCATATGTGCAGAAGAATCTTTGGAAAACAAAGATTCAAAAGTATATATTTATAGACTAGAGATTATTGTATTAATCAGTTTCGTTTGTTTGTTTATTTTTAAAGGGTGAGGAAAGTGTCCCTTTCCAATATGCTTTTCCTCACCAGTAAGGCTGTCAGCTACAGCAGCTGGGTCAGAGGCTGACTAAGAAGATGTCATTTGCTTTGCATTCATGAGGATTCATGTTTCTATTCTTTGCTTATTTTTTTTTTCCTTTGCCTGTTCTCTCCCTGGGTTCCTGTTCCAAACGACAGGATGTTCGTGCTCTTGCCGTCTCAGCTGAAAACAACAGCCCATGTAATCCACTTCCTTTTCTCCTTCTCAGGGCATGGTTTCCCTTTGCAGTGGTCCTTGGCAGAGCTGGCAGGCAGGTGACAGTGTGGCCATGAGGGATGGTAGCTCAGAGGGGCAGAGCAGTGCAGGTGTGCACATGAATGACACTCGGTGCCCATTGCATCTGTGATGATGCAAGAGGTGTCCCACGCCAGGAAAAGCCGAGGAGCAGGGTGGGAGAGGTTGCTTGAAAGAACTCTTCCTTCTGGAAAACATGACTGAGAGGGTGCAGCAGGGAGGCAAAGCCCAAAGCCCAGCTGCTGAGACCGTGGGTGGTAGGTGGAAATTAAAGCAACACTCTGGCTGTGGATGGACTAAGAAATTTGGCATACTGACCGTGGTAGACAGGGGCATTTCTGGCTTCAAAGAGATCTTCAGTGTAGTTTGCATCTATAGGTCTGTGCTGTTCTATCCTAGATCTCTGTCAGACTTCTCCGGGCCTGACAAGAGGGCTTAGATCATTCTCCTTTGATTCATGCTCCTCACAGTGGCTGTGGTAGCCCCTTCCTACTGAGTCTACTATGCTGTTGTCTCTTCTGCCTATCTGTATGTCAGGGGGACACTCCTGATAGATCTTGACATTCCAGCAAGGTCGCTGGCTTTTCCAGCTCTGCTCTTCTGTCCCCTCTGGCCAGCCTAACCAAGTGTTTCATGGTTACTGCTTTGTTTCAAGGAAACTGGGAAGCTGCTGAGTCCCTGTACACAGCACGTGGCATTGTGGCACAGCTCATCAGCTCCACTCTGTCCTGCGCTTTCTTGCTTTGAACCCAGAGGCTGCTGCTTTCTCTCTCCAGTGTCAATTGTTTCTCTAAATATGAAGAAATGAGGAAGGAACTTAAAGGACAGTCAGGGCAATAAATCAGTGAATGAATTTTGGTTTCTGTGTAAAGTGGTGTGCAGCTGGGACAAAGAGAATGACAATCTTGAACATTACTCTGGTATTATTCTGAACATTACATGTGAAATAATGTGCTCTGATTGATCATTATTGAAGAAATGAGATCCTGAGCTTGTTGAAATTTCTAGCTCAACTGAAAACCAAACAGAGAACATCATTTTGCCACCGATAAAGCTGTGGTGCATGTGCATGTTGTCTGTTGTGTGCACTTTGCATGCACAGGCCCTTGATTTCAGAAAAGGTGAAGTATAACCAGAAAGATTCAGAAAAGTTCCATAAGGAGTGACAAATGCCTGGACAGCTTGCCTAAGGAGACAAACTAAGCAAGCTATGACTATAACCTGGAAAAAAGACAACTAAGATAGCATCACAGATGCCTAAATAGTCAGGAATGATGTGGAAAAAGTGACCAGGGATCAATTGTTCACTGTGTCTTCCTCTGCAAGAATCATGGGAGCTCTAGAAGTATGTAAAGGTAAGTTGTAAAGGGGCAAAGTAAAAAAAAAAAGAAAATAAATGTTTTCTTGCACAGTACCTGTCTGAACTCTGTAGCTACTTTGCTACATGTTCGCACTCTGTATGACAGCTGGTGAGTTAAAACCATGGAAACCATGCACCAAATCTTGGTCACCTCCACTCCCTATCTTGGGATGCAAAAGTGGGTACCAGGGACTGGAGACACCCAACCCTGCAGCATTGAAAAAGAAGCTCTTCTGGTTGCTGCAAGAATTTTGGAAAAGCATATTTGGCAATCAACGTTTTTTATCAGGCAGCAAGCACTAATTTACCCTTCTCAGCTGTCCCTCCAGATGGCAGTGGACTGGCCAGGTGCCTGTCCTCATCTTAACCTTTGCTGCATAAGGGCATAGCCCAACACTGTTCCCAGACAAGTGGTCTTTCCTCCAAGCAGTAAAGAAACATATTGACCTTCCAAACTCCCACACAGCCTAGGGGTATGTGACTGCCTATTGCTAATATTTTTCTCATCAGTTTTAGTTGCCCTGCACCACAAAAATACTTCATTTTTGTCCTTGTAGGTGAAACCTTGATGTACTTTAATCTTTTCTCACACCTTTCATTCTCTTGGATCCCAGGCCAAAGGTTGCTTAAGCGTTAGACAAACAGGCCAAAGTTTAATGTGCTTGGAAAGAAAGAAAAGAGATAGAAAAAATATCTTTAATAGTTTCACATGACTAATTTTCTTTTAAGAATATTTTGACATGAAGGATTTTAGAAAGGATAGTTGAAAGCTGGTGAGGAAATGATCCCATGGGTGTAGGGTTACATACACTCGATTTGAGCTTAGATTTGATTTTTCTTTTAAATGTTGGAGGTCAGAAGAACAGTGGCTAATCAATACAAACATCAAACCCTGGAAGTCTTGACTTCTCTGTCAGCATCACACAGGCATTTTTAAGAGTGGTGCTCAATGCTCTGTTAGCAAGAGGAACATTCAGTGTGTGTTTGGTTTTGCTTTTGTGTGGGGAGTTGGAGAGAAGATCGTGCATTGCAGGTGGGTTTGGTCACTCACTGTCCTGCAGCAATCTGGATATGAGTAGGTCCCAGAGTGCACAGGCAGCAGGGCTCAGACTGGGGCCTTCCTCATGGAGGGGGGAAAATTTGTAGCTAGGCTTGGCCTCTTTTAAAAGTGCATGTAGTCATCTTAGTTCTTTCAGTGATAATAGACCCAAAATGCATACACATTTTTCCTGCATGAATAATGCTGCTTCATAGTTAGGATTATTTAGCTTATCCATTACCTCAGTTATCTGAGGACACACTGTAAAAAAACTATAGAAAAGGCATTTCAGGCTATGTGAGTGACTTCAACATAAGGAAAGCATGACTAAGGGCTGAGAGAATGTGCAGTGAAAATTACCCTCTTTAGGCTGAAGAAAATTCCCAGAAAAACTAGGCACGCGGGAAATGCTTCATGTACCAGCTGTTAACGTAGCTGGTTTCACATTTGTGGGCAGAAAACCAGCCCTCTATAAGTGCATCATATTTTGGGATGTATCTGATAGAAAATGCAATCAAAGGACCTTGCTTTTATCTCCTTTTCTCTGCCCTGGAGTCAATCTGGCCAGGCACATGTACTTAATGACTTCACATAATAGAAATACAGAAAACCACATGGGTCTGCAAAGTACCCTGATTATGTCATTCTGGTGCATTTCTGCTGCATCCAGAGCCTCCCTGTGGGGCAGGTTTGGGGTGTTATTGCCTGGGCACTCTCTCATGTAAGTGGTTTTTGAAATTTTACTGCAACTGTCAGGCATAGCTATAACAGTGATGAAAGCTTGTAAATAAGATTTCCTTTTTATCTTAAGAGCTGAGGAAGAGAGTAATCTTGTATTGTCAAACCTCCAGTTAGTAATAAAAGCTTTCTTGTGGTGTTGTTCCAGCTAGCTGAGATCCCAGTCCCACTATCACAGCTGCGTCCTCAAACTCCTGTGCTGTTCTGTCTCACTTTCTCACTCAGGTTTTCTCCTTTGTTTCTGAATTTGTTCAGCCACCATTTGTGTGCTTTTTAATACTGATAACAATCCTCTTAACGTGTCCTTGGCATCATCTCCCGGGCTCCCCAAAGCCAGTCCTTGAGGCACTAGAGCCCTGACATTTGTCCTTTATTTCTGCTTGCTGCTGTTTTTCCCTCTTCAGCATTTTGCAGAAGCAAATGAATGGGAGACTTGTCTTTACCCTTCTGCTTAAGAATTCTTTCATAATTTCATATGGAAGTGTTTCACAGTGATTCATGATATATTTCTGATGTTCCTCCAGAAAACCTACAATATCAGAATTCTGTTTCCAACAAGGAATGGAAAAAGAGCTGTTGGGGAGCTTTGTGAAATCCAGACATAGTGGCTTTTCTTCTACTGATACATGTATTTTAGTGCTGATTTAATTAATGTTTCCATAGTCAGGACTTAGTAACATTGTATAGGAAAGAAAAGGGAAGCTGCAGGTAGAGAACGTGTCTTCTGACTCTGGTTACCAGGTAGAAGAGCCACTCTAGGTGCAGGATATCTGCAACATCAAGGAAAGCAGAATAGAATGCATCATGGCAACAGAAAAGAAACAAAATTATAAAAAAGAAAATCAACTGTGCTAAGCACGCAAAAATACAAAATTACGTCTGGTGAAGTAAAGGTGCAAGGATTTTTGTCCAGAAAAACACATTAACCTTTTATGGAGGTAGATGTGTCCTTGGGAACTTGGGAGAGTTTCATAACATGAGAAGGAACAAGAAATGACAATCTGATAACACTTCCTCAAGAATGCATGGCATTCTTTGTTGTGAGTTTCATGTTCTCCACGGGATGTGGGTGACTCAGGCTAGGACATGAAAAATGTAGACCTATAAAGGAATTATTTTCCATACGTGTGGGCAAGCATGAGTTCCTTGTTGCTTCCCAGTATGTTGTAGACTCTGTTATAAATCAGCTTTACGTAGTATTTCTTCAATGAATGAGAAGTAGTACAAATGAATGACCTTGGAAGCAATTTAATGATAAACTTAATTGTGCCTAAAATTGAAGTCTGCTTTCTGCTATGTGATGTAAATCTGTGGGTTCTCCCAGAGAAGGGAATTTAGTTGAAAAATCTTGTTAACAAGAGACCACGTTTTTCAAAAGATAATATTATTGTGAATATTTTAAGCTGGAAAAAAAAGCCTTTTCTTTCTGTTTGAATCTTTGCAATATATGTGGAAACACAGGTGGGCTGGGGGAGAAACGGAAACACTTGCATTTGCTTAGGCTTTCAATTGGACCAAAGTGTGGGACTTCGAGCCTTGTTCATTTCTGTGTTATTCTTGGTCTCTGTGAGGCTGAAGCTGGAATGCTACGATTGGGAGTCAGACATCTTGTCTTCAGGCTTTTCCCATCCTTACTAAAACAGGTCTGATCCAAAACATGGGATTGCATACTTGTCGTGTCCTGAGAGTCTCTGAAATTCTAGCAAGCCAGGGTCTACATTTGTGTATGAGCCTTATAAATATAACCCAAACCACTGAAACCCAGCAGCTCTTCTGTTGCAAGGCAGGGATTGTGGTGTCCCTTGGGAATGAGGATTAGCGCAGACGTGCCTGCTCGCTCCCCAGCACAGGTGCTCAGTGAAAGAGTAACTGCTTGCAAAGCAGAACAGAGGTCCTTGGAAAGAATTAAGATTGGGCTGATATCCAAGCTAGGAACCATTCCTCTCCTGTTTGGTTTAATTCATACTCATTATATAAATACTGAACAATGGTTGTTTTTCTTGAAGGTGCTGAGCACCTATAGTCTCAGTCAGTGTCAGGAGCAGTTTTGCATACTCATTGTGCAATCCTTGAGGAAAAGACCCAACAGAGGATGCTTACCAAGTGCCCTGATTAATCCTGCTGCTTGCAAGAACCATTGCACGGGGGTTTTCTGCTGCTCCTGTCAGATAGGTTTAGTTGATTCTTCCGTAAAGGCGAAGATAAAAGGAGATATCTCTACTTGCTGCATAGAAAAATTGCTGTTGACTGCCTTGGCAATCACAATTAGCTATTTCTGAAGATTCTGTTCTCCCATTGCTTTGGGACTGCTAACGTGTTTGATCTAAATAACTGCACTTCATGTCTCCTGGCAGACCATGCAACAGATGAGTGACCACCGCTACGACAAGCTGACAGTGCCTGACGATGCTGCAGCAAACTGCATCTACTTAAACATTCCCAGCAAGGGGCATGTCCTGCTGCACCGAGCCCCCGAGGAGTACCCCGAGAGTGCCAAGGTGAGAGGCAGGCAGAGGGGCAGCTCCCCTGCTGCAGTATGATGTGTGTGAACCCACAGCCACGTGCACTGTAAATGTTTGTGTGGCTAACAGTGATGGGATGGCCTGGCACCTGCTGACAAATCCATGTCTGTTCGTTCTGTAAATACTTAGAGAAGAGGGAAAGCAAAGGTGTAAAGTATAATGATTTTCCCTTATATTTTCTTTCCTGAACAGGTATTTGAAAAGCTGAAGGACCACATGCTGATCCCAATAGCCATCACAGAATTGGAGAAAGTAGATGGGTCACTCACCTGTTGCTCTGTGTTTATTAACAAAGCTTCAGAATTATGAGTTTACAGAGTCCCTCCCTTGTAACTGGCAATAATGTTACACACAAGGTAGATGAATCTGTATCCACACTTTTATTGATTTTATTGACAATCTACTGTACCACTGTGCTACTAACCCTTGTTTACAAATTTTTTGCATTGTGAATTTTTATTATGTCCTTGAAGATGGTATTTAAGGTGGATGTAGGGTTTGTTGGGAGCACATAACTCTGAAGTTAGTCCCATGGGCTAGCAGAAGACAATTATAATGGCTAACCCTTAGCTTTAGTGATTTAACATATTTGTGTGAAAGTTTTATGGAACCCAGCTAATTCTCAATATTTCCAGCACCTCTGTTGTCTTTACACTGTTCCCTTCTGTCTTCTTTTCTCTTGCTTCCTTGCTCTATGTGTTTTTTTCCTTCCTCGGTCTTCTACTTTCAGTGGTGCAAAGTGTACGGGGGACTGAAGAAAACTCAGTGGGCTCATGAACCAAATACGTTTTGTGGTAGGGAAGCTTTCCATACACCAGCTGTAACAGTGGGCAGTGGATTGTGCTCACTGTCCTGGCCACATCACAGCGCTGCTGGGCAGAGTTGTGGCTGGAATCCATTTCAGGCATCAGGTACCAGCTTTGGAAAAGCTTCCTCTGATGGGAAAGTTCAAGGGCAATAACTGACTGGGAATCTTGAATGACAGAAGAAGAGAGCAGTGCAGCCACACAAGTTGTCTCCTGCAAATTTCCAGTTCCCTGCTATGACCATGACTTTCAATGTGGTGAGAACAGGAGGAGTTTTTAAAAAGGCCAGATCCTAGGAAGCCTCTGGACCACAAAAATGAAATGCAGAGATGCAAAAGAAATCTAAAGTATGGGGGAGTTAAATCTCTTTGTTTACATCTTAAAATTTGTTTTTCCTTTCTTTTTTCTCCTCTTTTGGAGGCCACTCACTAGCAAAATTCAAAAGAAAAGGGTGATAGAAAGAGTTGAAGGACAGCTATTCCTGGATTATGCCCATGAATAAGGGAAGCTATTTTTTCCTGGAAGATTGTCATTTTTTCTTTATCTGCCCTTGGGACAGTTTTCTTTGGAACAATAACCATCTTATATTTTTTTGGTGGCATGAATATTCACTGTGGTATTCAGTTAAGGCAAATATAATTTTTGTAGCAAATTCCTCAACATGTTTACCCACTGAGTCATAGCTTTTTTTTCTTTCACCACTGCAGAGTGAAGCATACACCATTGTATTCACATGCTTCTTGTTAAATCATTTGTTAAACTAAGGATGGGAGCAATTCCCAAACAGAGGCAGTAGTGGGAACTCTCCAGAGACTGACAAATAGTCTGAACGTGTTCTCAGCTTCCTAGACACCTCCTCCACCTTTCCTGAACCACTTGTGGCACATTGCTGAGGTACAGTAGGAAGTGAGTGAGGAGGCTTGGGCAGTGTGGCCTGCAGGACAGCAAACAGTATATATTAACCAAATGCCCACTGGGATGTCCTTTGGAAAGCTGCGTGCTCTTTTTGTGCAGTCATAAGGGAGGAAACACAAGTACTCATACTTGTAGGTTCTCTCTGGCATATCTCACACTGCATCTCAGTGGTGATGAGAGGAAAACCTCCTGGCAGCTACCAGAGTACACCTGATGCCTCGTGGGTGCACTGTTTGTTGTGATGACACAAGGTATCGTGGGGAAGAGAGCAATGATGAGCGAATATATTGTATGTGAAAAGAACATGTCCCAAAGGAAGTTCTTCAGCCAGCCACACAGCAAGTGGGGCGGGGAAGGGGGGGAATTCTATTTATGACTCTTCTGTCCCAAAGGATTATCCTAATGTTTCCTGTTTGTCTCTTCCATTCCCATGCACCATCATTTAAACCTGAGCCAGGTGATCAGGCTCTAAGGATGTAAATGTTGCAGTGGGGAATCTTTTTCTGCCTCCCCTTGGTGCTTTTTAAATATTTGATAAAGTATCATGCATTTCAAAATAACTTGACATTGAACAGAGATTTTGTGCCAAAAGTGGCCCTGCAGTATTGAGCTGTGAGCTCCTAAAGGCAAGCTTTACTCTGTTAAAAACCTGTGCAGCTGTGGGAGCTGTCAAAGCTGAAACAGCCCCCCCATCCCAACTTGTCCACGTACCTCCTGGGGCCTGGCCCCCATCCATGTCCTTCAGTCCCTCTTCCCTCCTCTTGCGAGGGAGCCAGAGCATCCAGCTACACTGGGAGTGTTAGGCTGTAGGATTTCTATTTTATTTATCATTAAATATTTCTGTAGTGTTGGTTTTGGTTTTTTTCTTCTTCCACCACCTCTCACCTGACTCCTTCCTCAGGCTCTCATTTCTAGTTTGCATATCAAGGCATGACGAGCACTTTTCTCTTTTATTCCCAAGTGATTTTGCCTTGTGTTGCCTCAGTTCTTACTTGAGTATTTTTCTTCCCTTCTCCTTCTTCACTGTTCATTCCACAGTATCCCAAGCTGTGATGGACTATCCTAAACTCACTCTCTCCTTGAGTAGGTGCCAGGAGAGAGGAGAAACTGAGGGGTCTGCTTTGGGTTTGAGCAACTTCTTTTGAGCTGGAAGGATGACAGTCAGCAGGAGCTGTAGATCCAGAGAATAACAAGGGCGACTCCTCTTTTTAAGACTTCTCCAGAAGAAAAAGAACCATTTCTGGTGACACTGCTGTTACCTTGTGTCCTTGAAAGCTGTAGAATGGGTGACAGTGAATTCTCCTGGCTTCCTAGGGGAGGGAGGAGTCAGGATTTCAGAGCTGAGAGGTTGGTTTTTCATCTCTTGCCATGTAGATTTCCTTGCCTTCAGGCCTGCATTTTGATATACAGAAAGCAAGGGAGCAGCTGAGGGACCTGAATTCCTTCAGCTGTTGTATTCAAACTGTCTAACTTCAGGCACAAAATTTAGGTGCTCTAAAACCACACCTGCTTTCTCTCTCTTGGCCTCAGTAGGAATCACAGCCTCAACATAGATGCTCTAAATTACATCTTAGCCTGATGCCGAAAGTTACCTAGGCTGGTTAGTGGGATTGCCCTCACCTCACAGCTTCTCCTGTTACTCTTTAGTCTGGCATTAGAGAAAAATATTATGAGCACTTCAGTTTATGGATTTGCAGTATGGTACTAAGAATTAAAATCATGCCAAATGCTTCTTGTTCTTGCTGTTTGCTGTTTATTTTTCTGTTGCCCAAACAAAGATTTCAGTTATGAGGGCATTTCTGCAGTGACACACGTGCATCTGATGCATTTCCTGTATGTTTTGTCACCAGAACATTTCTCAGATGCCTGATATAAATCATCATTCTTGATTAATATAAATAATAAAATAAAATCCCAAACCAAAAAAGGAGATGAGACACTGAACACTGATAGTTGCCCACATAAAACTCTTGATAACAACTGTCAGGCTGTATGACAGAGCAGACCCATACACAGAAGTTCTGGTGGTAATAGCTCAGCAATGGGGCTTGAATTACTCATCAAAGGATTTTTCCTTTCAACAATCAGTTTAGCTCAGTTGAAATGAAAGAGCCAGAATGTGCATTATAGATATTTCATGGATGTTATCTTTGCTAAGAGTTTTGGGAAATCTGTGATATGTGGGTTTCTTTCTTCAACAGAATGTGAATACAGTGTCTCTCTCTGTAATGAAAATGTGAATGCATACTGTACCTTATGAGATAAACTTGAATTCTTCCATTTATGTATTTTTGTGTTTACCATGCTAATTTTCAGTTTTAAATAGATGCCACTGTGTGAAGCTATGCTCTGATTTTTTTTTTGCAATTTCCATGTGATAGGAATAGAGCTCATAGGCACCACTATGTCCAGCTTTGAAAACAAAAAGGCAGTACACAGAATGCTGTTTGTTCACAGCAAATTGGAAAATATGAAGGAAAATGAGCTTTTGATTTTGTTCAGCTTCATATATGTCTTATCAATGAAGTCAGAGCCAAATTAATAGAAACCATCAACATCCACATGGAACCATTTGAAGAAAATAATTTACTATTTTAAATTTTCTATTTTTGCTTTTATCAATAAGGAAGCTGAAAAGATAAGCCTGCTTAAAGAATGGTATTTGTTAAGTGATTGTGAACAAAGTATCAGTGCAGTATTTTCAGAAAAGTTTCAACTGGACTTGCGATGTAAATTGTATAGAGTTGTATGTGAATTGTGTTAGTCACTGTTTTACATTGTATTGTTCTGCAGTGCACAAATGTGACTACTGAGCACAGAAGCGTTACATTCATTGAACTAAAAATCTTGTTGCAGTATATAATTCCCCACTTTTTGTGCCAAAAACACCAATACATTCCATAATCAGTTCTAATAGAGATTTGCACTTTGATTTAATTTTTTTTTTTTTTTTTGGTGACTCTTGCAGTTTCAATACTATATATCTCCATCCTGAAGGAATAAAGTGTCAGTTGTACCGTGTCCTGTGTAGTTTGTGCTTCTTGTTTTGGAACTGAAAGTATATGTATTTAATTTAATACTGTTTCATGCTGTCTTTTTATTTCCAAGCTTATTACATACGTAGAAGAAAAGCCAATTCTAGACACAAGTACTAAAACCCTTAATTCTTAGAGGAAATCTTGACTCTTTATAAACAAATTATCATTTTAGACTCTACATTTAAGGATAGTGTGTAGAGAGGAGATACTGCCTGTGAGTATTCATGATTAACTTTATTGCTGTCCAAGGTAACAAAACATACTAGCATAGTCGGGTATGTTTCTCTGTAGTGCCTGTATTTTACTGTAACTTACAAAAGGTGAAACTGCAAAGGTTTAGTGGCATTCCCATTATGGTGAAATTATTCACATAGCTCTTGTGTCTTTTCTCCCCCACAATCTCAGCAGAGGTGACTGCACTCCAGACATTGCTTTGAGGTAACATGATGGATAATTGCATGTGTTATATCTAAATACTCCCTGTTGTATTGTATAGTGCTCCTAGGGCCACTCTCTGCTTGCACCCTTGGGCTCTAATGCCAGCATGTTGCAATATCAGGATCCAGGAGCTGGGGAGACCACACCATTCTCCCAGCTCCTTGTCTGTGTGTGAGGGCTCGTGGGCCATCAGTGCCATCTCCTGGCAGTCCAGGAGACAGTTGTTCAAGGCCTCAGCATTGTTCTTTCAGCTTTTTAAGAAACCCAAGATAATTTAACAGAGTTATTAACAGAGCAATTTATTCATTAATAAACTGGAGCAAAATAATTACGTGACTTCCAAACTGAATTTTGCTAATATAATAGGACTTTAAGCAAACCATAATCTTATTGTTCTCCTTGCCAGAGAAGTAGGGACAAAGGATTTAAATACAGCCTTATACTAATTCTAGGACACTGGTAAAAAATAGTAGGATTTTTATACTAATATATTTAAATTAGTGCTGTGCCTAATGTAAATACATTTAATGAGATTAATATGTTATTTAGTGCAATTAATATGTTAAACTATTTAATTTATGTGTGTACCTGTGTCTACAAGTGAGAGTTGATGCCAGTTTATTTGAATTTGTTTCTAAATGGCAATGATTAAAAATTAGAAAATATAGACAAGCCACACCCACTTGCCACATTAAGAAGTTTGTTATAGAATATCAAACTTGAAGAAAGCAAAATCATAGTAATTTAACAAGGAGTGTTCTTTGCAAAACTTTGCTGTAGGATGTTACTTCATCAAGTAGATACTTCTACATTTGAACGTACAGATTCAGTCCCCAGTCTAAGTACATGCTGCTTAAAAAACATCAGTCACAGTCTTCTGCATCATAAAGCCCAGACGTTCTGACGCTCTCAACAACCTCACCAGCAAAAATTCATGACCTGTAGGCTTATTGCTGCCGTTTAGGGGCTGAAATATGCCATTGGTTGCTGCAGGTATCTGTTGAGTTTGGGAAGGGCCCTCTCTGTGTAACTAAACCAAACTCCTTCCCTTCTCTCTGCCTGGCAGCTTTTCTCCTCCTCCTCCTCCTCCCTAAGGAATTGTGGGGTATAGTCCCAGCTCTCACAGGGGCTGGGCTGTCCTGCCAGCTCCAGAAGGGGTTTGAGGACCCAGACCTCTGAGCAAGGGTCAGGAATGAAACGGGATGGGAGCACATGAAACTTCCAGGGAGAGGGTCCTGCTCAGCAGTAAGGATATGCTGCCTGGAGTGAGCTTGATCAATGAGGGCAGAAAGGGAAGAAGGATCTGGAGCCACTCACAGCTCTGAAAAGCTGACTGACCTCTTAGAAACTGACAGTGTTACAACATTTTCTTCACCTTCACACGGAAAGGTTTTTATAAAAACCTCTGGGTTGTAAACAGTTTCCAGAATTTATTTTGGAAATTTACTCTAGAAATTTTTACTAGGTGGACATTACATATTTACATACTCATGACACAATGCAATATCCAAAATATTCCCAGCAGCCTTGATGGAAATGGTCCCTAATTCACTGTACATTGAAGCTCACCTCTGAATATCGAGTGGCTGTTCCTCTTCTGTAATGAGTTTCATGCAGAGAGTAGCTTTCTTCCTGCTGCCTGGACCATTAAATCCTGGTAGGCTGTTTTGGCATTAAGTCTGCTAAAATATATTCGGGTTTTGTATTCTCTAACCACATGCTCTCTTCCTGACTGCTGAAGTTAAATCATTCCAGTTTGTCTCCTACACGGCTCAGGAATCAGTAGCCTAACCCTCCAGACATCACATGGCTTTGAACTGCACCTCTTGCTGAGCAAGGTTATTAACAAGGCTTCTAAATCCAGAATGCATGATAGATGTTTTTATCAGCAGTGTTGTATGGGGCCAGCAAAGTCCACTGTATAATTCACCTTGAAGAGGAAGAGCTGAAAGGCATGTGATTTAATGAACAAGGGTGGGAGTTGGGGGCTGGGAAGATGCCTGGCTCTGTTTCAGAAGTGCTACAATCAGTTCTCTTGGAAGCATCAGAGAAGCTGAAAGCTTTCCATGAATTTTGGGAGCATAGCACAGATTAGGGAGGATCAATGTAGGCACTTGAACTTGGGAAAAAATGGTCTGCCCTGCAGCCCTCTGAGCAGGAAAATGGGAAATAGTTTACTTTGCAGAGACAGAGACACACAGCTTTGAGAAATTCAAATGCACCACAGCAAAGAAAGGATTCTAGGGGTGGGAATAACCCACAGGAGGCTGTGGGCTGTGAGCAGGTGTTCCCCCAGATGAGCAGCAGTCTGGGCTGCCCGGTGAGGGTGGGTCTGAAAGAGTCTGCTGGGCAGAGATGACCTTCACCAGCGGCAGGGAACGGAGCTGGCTGGGTGTCCCATGGCATCCAGTTTGGGGACTGGCCCTGATTTGAACACCCAGCCCTGCAGAAATCAGCCCTGTCACCAGGTACCTAGTCCTTTATTTTTCAAGTGTTCTGGGTAGGCTCTTCGTGTTTATTTTAAAGCTGGGACTGCTAGCACTGTCAAATAGATACTGCCACAATTAGTATTTCAAGTACTATTGCATTAACAAAGTCAATCAGAAACTTTGCAGAACTGTAAAACTACCATAAAAGTGGCAGGTTTTCCTTACAACAAACCTCGGTGTTGATCTCTTGTGCTTTATGTTCATGTTTATCTGCTGAAACGAAAATTGTAGGAGTGCATGAGCAGCCGGCGCTCCGCCCGTGTCAGCTGCAGGAGCAGCGATTGCAGAAGTTCCGGGCGTGTCCCGGCGGGGCAGCGGCTCCGGGCGGTGCTGCACGGAGCACAGCCCTGTGCAGCGGAGGGGCTTGAACACCGGCAGTGCCCGAAACATGCGGCCGGGCCGAGTCGGGCCGAGCCGAGCCGAGCCGGGCCGAGCCGAGCCGAGCCGAGCCGATTCCCGGGCGGGCCGAGCTAGCCGGCCGATCCGGGCCGGCGGGCCGTGCCTAGCAGAGCCGAGCCGAGCCGTGCGGGCCGAGCCGAGTCGGGCGCGAGCCTAGCCGATCCGAGTCGGCCGAGCCGGGCCGGCCGTGCCGACAGAGCCTAGACGAGCCGAGCCTTGCCGAGGCGAGCCGAGCCGCGAGCCGAGCTGAGCAGAGCCGAGCCGAGCCGAGCTGAGTCGGGCCGAACTGAGCAGAGCCGAGCCGAGCCAAGCCGAGCTGAGCCGAGCCGTGCCGGGCCGAGCCGATCGCGTCCAGGGCGCGCTCCCGCTCCCAGGGCCGCCGCGGGCGCGCACGCGTCACTGGGCGGGGCTGGGCGGAGCGCCGACCCTGAGCGCCCATTGGCGGGGCGGTCTGGGGGCGGAGCGTAGCGGAGACCCTGAGCGCCCATTGGCGAGTGGGGCCGGGGCCTGTCCCGGCTGGGGGCGGGGCGGAGCAGAGACCCTGAACACTCATTGGGCGCAGGCGGGCGGTGGGCGGAGCCCGGGCGGAAGTGCCGCCCCACGCGGGTTTCCCCAGCGGCGCCGCCGAGGGTTCCGCCATGGAGGGCCCGCGGTCGTGGTCGAGCTCGGGGGGCGCGGGGCGGCCGCTGACGGAGGATGAGATGGCGGAGGTGAAGAAGGATGTAAGTGGCGGGCGGGGCCGGGGCTGCATGGCCGGGCCGGGCGCGGAGCGGCGAGTGGGGCCCGTGCGCGGGCGGGGAGCGGAAGCGCTGTGGGAGCGGGCGGGGGCGCGTCCGGGAAGGCGGCGGGGAATTTCGGGCGCGGCTGTGCCCTCCGGGATCCCCCGGTGTGGGGCTGGCCAGGACTCGTTAACACGTATCCCGGGGCTGTGCTTGGTGCTGCTGTCGGCCGGCCGCCCGGCGAGGCCCGGTTCTCCCGGAGCCCGGCGCGATCAGGCGGCAGCAGGAGGCATCGGTAACGTGGTACCCAAAGCTTGGCGGAAAATGCATGTGCTGCGCCTGCTGCCAGTGAAATTCTTTCTTAGAAAGCGTGGATATCTCCCTTAAGTATACTTTGACTTTTTTTAATTGAAGGTTTTTGTTCTATATTTTTCTGGGTTTCCCCCTATGTTATTCACTGCTGTCTGCAATCTGAGGGAAGACTTCATCCTCATTCATGTTGGATTAATTTAACTCCTTGTGAGACTGGGAAGCAATGTGCTAACCAACCTCAACAAGTGATTTTTTTTAGTTGTTTAATTTAAAGGAAAAAATCTCAGTTTATAACTTATTTATTCATGGTTCTGTTTGTAATTTACAGTGTCTTATGTTTGTCTCATTGGGGGGGTGTTATGTTTTTTTGAAGTACAGTGAAGACTCCTTGCAGTTTGGTTTTTGTTTCTTTCTAGCTTTATGCTTAAGTGATTTCCTTTAAGTGTTTTGTCATAGTTCTATGAGACATATTTTTCAAGCTAGTACTCGTTTCTGTGGAACCACAGGCTAATACTGCAGTGGGTGGCATTGGGTAGTTACACCAAAAAAGGATAAAAACTGCTTGAGTCAGACAACATAGGTATAACATGACAAGTATGCTGGTCTGGGTCAGTGGCTGCATGATTGTCACTTCAGCCCTTAGTCTTAGAGGTTTCCCACAGTACTTGGAGGAGAAAGGATGGAAACCTTAGGTAGAAACAAATAGGATTCATTTTATCATCAAAATGCAGTCCCATAAATCTGACTTTAGAGCTTCTGCACTCAGATGATAAATGTTGTGGCTTTGCAATCCAGTGTGGTGGTTCAGTGTAAATTCACTCGGCTCTCTCAGGGCTGTTCAGGGAACTTGGATGGGATCTCTGCAAGCCAGGGTGCTGAGTTAGCAGAAGCACTGGGTGTGACAGAGGACAGCACACCTCAGGAAGCTGAAACTGGCAAGGACACCTTGGTCTAGGCAAGCTTGTCTTGAGGAGGACTTATAAAGTTTGGAGTCTTGCAGTTGAGAAGGATGAGGTTGAGCCATATGAAATCGCTCATACAATGGAGAGTAGGGTTGCAAAAGACAAAGAGCAGCCTCTAATGTTGAGAGTACGTGCATTTATGGATGAAAGTGCTCATATTTTGGATGCCAGTAATTTGTCAATAGTGGGGTATATTTACAAACCTTTTGAACTGTGAGTGTATTCATGCTGTTGCTCTGAGACTGCTTTTGCTCAATGTACAGAAAACATCAATAACTGCAGTATTTTGGAGTTGTGCCTCAAGGATACAACAGTATGGAAATGTGGCAATCAGATGATCAGTGAAAATGGGTATATCTGTAGACAAAGTGAGTAGGTGCTGTTTGGTATGATTTCATTTTTACTTGACTGTTTTGAAATGTGCTAACCTCAGACCTTATGTAATCACATTTTCTATAAGTAGTCACTTTGTTTCTTGACAAGCATTGGAACTCCTGAGTCCAGTCAAAGAGTTAATGAAAGCGATAATTAGGCAACAGTTTTTTACACTAAGAAATATCTCAACTAAGTAACACAGCAGCAGCCTTAAATCTTTTGCTAACCGGTATCAAAATCCTATAGGTTCCAACTACAGGCTTCTAAATTATTTGAAATGTTGGCTAATACTAGTTTGTTCTGTTTTTCAGGCTTTAGAAAGGATGCGCCCTTACCTGTGTGATAAAATCATAGCTGAGAGACACTTTGATTACCTACGTTCTAAGAAAATACTCACTAGGGAGGACACAGAAGAAATTTCTGCTCGATCTTCAAGTAGGAAAAAAACTGGGAAGTTATTGGACTACTTAGCAGAAAATCCAAAGGGACTAGATACTTTGATTGAATCTATCAGAAGAGAAAGAACACAAAATTTCCTGTTAGAAAAGATAACTGATGTAGTGTTGAAAGTCAAAAATGAAAAGCTTGAAGCTCTTAAAGGTAACAATTTTTTAATAATGTTGTGTAATACATTGGTTTTATTTTGAGGGTCTGAAAAATTAAAACCCAAAGCTAAAGTCTTCTGCTGGTATTTGGAACAACATGTTTGGAAATATGACCAGTTTGTGTTTAAGATCCTAGTGCATGTATCCTGCCTTTAAATTTTTACTGTCTGAAGATCGTAAATAACGTAATAATAATAACAAGTTGCAAAACCAACCCTATTGTGTTGTTATGATGTCATAATTTAATGATAAATCTGTCTTCAAATTTCAGTTTTGCTTTTCAAAAACAGCTGGTTATCTTGCATTTCTCTTCAGGCTATTGCCTGCAGTGGCAGGATGCTCTGGTTTAGTTAAACTTTCTGCCTCAGCAGAACACATGCTAGCAAATGCAGCTTGAGGGGAGTTCCCCTGTATGCCTTCAATGCCACAGCTTAAAAGTAGGCACTGTAAATACATGTGTGTGTTTTTCCATACAGGCTTAGGGGTTTTGTTGACACCCAAACCTTGAAGTGACTATGGGTACTCATATTTTAAGGCAGAGGAACAAAGTATAGGCTTTCTATGCCAAAAGCATTACTTCCCCCTCCACACCCATCAAAAGGCAAATAAAGAAGGGAGAAGTACATTTTAACTGTAGAGATGAAGGGCCTGAGGTTTTCTCTGGCTTCAGGTAAAATAGCCTTCAAATGCTGTCCACTTTGGAGCAGAACCATCAGGTGAAGCTCCTAAAAGTTTGAAGAACACAGTGAGAAAAACCTTAAAAAGACTGGGCCGAAGGGCTAAAGTGACTTTCTAAAATGTACTTTAAGTTATGGTGCATCTTTGTCAAGTACTATCCAGTACTGAGTACAGAGAAACCATTCACGTCAGCCTAGATAACCTGCATGTTTGTTCTTTAATTTGTCAGTTCTGGGTGTCACAGGTAAGATGAAGGGTTAGTCTGTTAAAAATACAGACAACTGATTTTTGACAGTCTTACTGAGCACAGTTCTAAGATGTTCCTATACTGTAATTTAATCCAGTATCTGGTTTTTTTGTCTTAGGTTTAAGCTGCAGCACCTGTATGACCTCACTGTATGAAGGAACAAATAATCTTTCTAGATCATTTTCTGATGAATCAAATTTTTTGGATAAATCAAAAGACAAAGAATCTACCCAGATACATCACCCAGAAGAAGATTATAGCACTGCTGCATTTGTGTCTGCTGTCTCTCTTCATTCAATGAATTTACCAATTGCAGAGATGGGAAATTCACAGTGCAGTGTTTTCTCAGTCACCCTCCCAGGGCCTGGAGACCCTGGTGCACCCCCACTGCCCCCAGAGCTCCAGTCAGACCAGCAAGAGCCATGTACTAGTTCAAGTGACAATTGCTTTCTGCCTTTAAGATCACGTTCTGTTCAGCCACAGTGAACACAGTGACTTTTATCTGTTCGTCTGAATGGTACTGAAACTTTGTATGATATCTCATAAAAGCTAAAAAAAGTGTTTTCAAACTGTTAGAAAAATTGGAGGAAATAATCTATGCAATTTCTGTTTTAATTTTGTAATTGTGTGATGCTGGAGCTGCTTGACTTTTTTTGTCTGTTTTGTTCTTTAGGGAGATTTTTTCAAAATATTGTGGTTTACCAAAAAGCTTTAGCTCATTTACCAAGTTAAATGTTTCTCACTAGCATAAATTCTGCTCTCCGTGTACCTGTGTCCTGCTCCATTTGCAAAAAACCTCACAAATCTGGCCAAATCTGGGCTTATTTGCATGGGGTCTCTCCCTTGTGTGAACTTTGTCCTACTGGTAAATCAAAAGTAATCAGTACATCACAAATACCCTTCCGCAGGCTCAGCATATTCTTCTTGTATAAGATTTCTGATTTGAGATGCACTTTAAATATAAATTCGCTTTAGTACTGGAAAAGGAACGTAAACTGCTCTAATAGCATCATGAGAGCTGTAAGAAAACATGATTGTAGGATGCTATTAAGGAACAAAGCTTGTATGCTTTGTCCCACAAGGGAAGGGGAGGAGAAGTTGTGTGACAAGAAAGTACCCATACCTGAAGGACTCTTGGAAATATGGCACTTCAAAGACCTCCTCTTCAAAGCAGATAGACAGGTTTACATTTCAAATTGTAAAGAATTAAACGTTTTAAACTCTTTCAACATGGGAAGGTTCTCATTTCTTGCCACCATGTAACATACTGTATTCCTCTCATACTGGAATTGTAGCCTACCTTTTGTGCAGGTGCCTATAACCATTTCAAAGTGACCTGGTGGATTCTTAATTTGTAATGTGTACAGTTGTGTTCTGCAGTACTACACTTTAGAGTGATGGGATGTTTTCAGTATATCAAAGGGCAGGTTTGTATTTGAGGCCCTAAGTTATTTTGGCTCTCATACTGTGTTTAGCCATGTAATGCCATTCCAATGCACACCTGGGTAATGTTACTAAACTGTTCTCCTTTTGTGAAGACAGGCCACCTGCAGGACCTCAGTATAGTCTCTATAAATTGTTTTTCGTTATTATTCTGGTTTGGGAAGTAGATTAAAATAAAATGCAATGTTCAGCTACACTCCATCCTGAGTATATGAACATCTTACATGTGAGAAAGATGTGTTTATAAAAATCCTTATTTTTCTTGTCTACATCTACAGTCATAGACTGCCCATACAGTGAAAATGCTTTTCAGTGAAACTGCTTCGATTAGATGGCACTCTGGAAATTAAGTGCCTAAATATGCAAGCCAAACTTTGCTCTTTAACATGAAAATAAGGATAGGATGATCTCTCTCTCTTCCATTAACTTGAATTGTAGTTGTACATTCTCGGGATATCTAAAAAGTGATTTGTCTAAATGCCTGCTGTAACCACTTAAAGAGCTGTGCTTAGGTTTGAGTCCCTTCCTGTGTTCTTGCAAAGAGAAGAGCATGAGCAGGGTTGGCCTTAAGGGAGAAAATATATCAGCTCAGGGTGGAAGCTGCCTTGCTGCTCCCCATCCTGCCATGCAGAGTGCAGCCTGCAGGGAGCCAACCCTGCAGGGACCACTCCCAGGGAGCCTACGAACCTGAGACCTTGAGTGAATGTATACTCTTACCAAATGTTTATAACTTGCATTTTTAAAACATATTTTTATCACAACCTTTGGAATAAATTCTTTTGTATAATCACCTGTTTTTCTGTCTGCTTCTCATTTTAAAAATGTATAGGTTGCAAGAGCAGTTCATGCTGTTACCTTGATGTGTGGTTTTGGTTTTGCGTGTGCAGGAGGCTTTTATTCTCCTTGTCTTTTTAGAGAGGTTTGTCTTTAGTGGAAAGACTGACTTAATGTGAAACGCCTGTGCCTGTAGGACTGCACTCAAGAGCAGTCTGCAAGGAAAACATGCATGAGAAATCAAGAGCTCTGCTGCTTAAGTAGTTTCTGCAGTTCGTGACTACTATTACTAACCTGATTCTTGCTTTTTTTCAAATGACTCTATTGCTTAACTTCCTACAGATGTGAGAAGAGTTCCTTCCAGCCACGCATATCTTGATTTCATTCTTAAATTAAGATTTTTGGTTTTATTAATAGCAGGGGAGAAACAAAAGCTTTGAGTGCTGAGAAGCATGACTCAAAAAAAGATTTGCAAATGCTGTAGGGACTGTGGTGTCTCACTTCAGTAGTTGTTTTCATTGTACTTTGTGTATAGAGCTTACTTCAAAATAATGATCATAATTATGAGATCAGCTGGATATGGTTTAGTATCTTTACAGTAAAGGAATTGATCATAGTATAACCAAAACCCCTTTCTCAGATCTTATCCCACTCTTGGTAGTATAAATAAAATGAACATAGAATCATAAAATACGCTGAGTTGGAAGGGACTTATGAAGACCCTCAAGTCCAATTCCCAGCCCTGCACAGGACACCCCAAGAGTCACATCCCTGAGAGGACTGTCCAAACACTTCTTTAACCTGCCAGGCTGGTTCTCCCACTGCCCTGGGGAGCTCTTCCAGTGCCCAGCCACCCTCTGGGAGAAGGGACTTCTCCTGACAGCCAACCTAAACCTGCCCTGACTGCTTCATCCCGTTTGAACAGCACCAGTATTTTAGCTGATGCAGTAATGCATCTGTAAGTCAATAACAAGGGAGGTCTAGCACAAACCTTGTCCAACAAATTCGAAAAATCTTTTTTGGTAAAGATACCTCCTGGACAGGTGATGATCAGCGCTGTGTCTGCCCTAGGTGAGCCTGCGGTCAGACATTAGGGGAAAATGTGTTTTCCCTCCGCTTGGGCCTGCAGGTGTAAAAAGGGAGAGATGAAGGTTGGCTGTGTTTCGTGTCTGCCTTTCGCTGTGTGGTCACTCGAGGGGGAGCAGCCCAGCTGCGGTGTGTCCCCCTCCAGGCCGTGCCCCGGAACGCTCGGCGCGGGCGCGGTTTCCGCGGGCGGTGCGAGGCGCGGCCCCGCCATGGCGGCCGAGGGGGAGGACCCGCTGGGCTATTTCGCGGCCTACGGCAGCTCCAGCTCCGACTCGGAGCCCGAAGAGCCCCAGCCCGACGAGCGGCCGGTGGGAACCGGCCCGGCCTCGGGGGGCAGCCCGGGGCGGCCGCGGCTGCCGCCGCCCGACGAGCTCTTCCGTCGTGTGTCGCAGCCGCCCGCCTTTCTCTACAACCCCCTCAACAAGGAGATCGACTGGGAGAGCCGCGTCCTGCGGGCGCCCGAGGAGGTGCGTGGGGCGCGGGGTGAACCCAGGCGGCGCTGGGGCCGCCCCGAGCCCCCGGGCCGCTGTGACGGGCGCTCTGCTCTCTCCCGCAGCCTCCCCGAGAGTTCAAGGTGTGGAGGAGCAACGCCGTGCCCCCGCCGGAGACCTACAGCCCGCCCGAGAAGCCGCCGCCGCCGCCGGCCCCCGCCCTCGACATGGCCATAAAGTGGTCCAACATCTACGAGGACAATGGCGATGACGCGCCCCGCCAGGCCGGCAAAGCCAAGTTCCTGCCGGACGAGGAGCAGGAGCCCCTGGAGTCGGGTGAGGCCCTGGCGTGAGGCGGCTGTGCCGTGCTCAGGCTGTGAGTGCATCCAGAGCCGAGCGGGGCGGGCGGGCTCCCCCCGGCCTCTGTGAGCGGAGCCCGCCCTGGGCCCGCAGGGAGCTCTGCTGCCTTCTGCATCCACTGCTGCCCAGGGGCAGAGCGCTCTGGCTGCAGGGCGGGGTGGGCTGCAGTGCCGGTGTTCTGGCTTTCCTGGAACCAACACAGACCCTCGAGCAGTCTCCCTGCTCCTCTCCCCCACTGTCATTAGCAGGGAAGCATTAGAGTCTGTAGCACTGTGGTTCTGTGAAACCAACCGGTTCAGTCATGGTGCTGCTAAGACAGAAAGTGGTGTGAGAGCTTCAGGTGCTGCTGTGTTGACCTTAGTTGTACATGTAGGTCCGGTTATTTTTATAAAGTTTGTAAAACTTGGGGTCCAAAAGAGGAATCAAATAGGATGTCCATGGGACAGATTACTGAAGAAAATACTTACTATCCTCTTCACTTTCAATGATGGTACAAGCTGTCGTGGTAATTTAGGAAGTAAAGAAATACTTGATAGGTAGGAGGAAATTTTTTTTTTTATTGCTGAAGAAAGAAAATAGCTAGCAGCAACCAAGAAAATAACACCAGAAGAAGAAATTCTGGTCTTTCAGAACACACGATAATGTTTTCATTTACTGGTGAAGTTGTCAACAAAGTTTTTCCAAAAGAAGGATTCTTTTGCTCTCTTGCATATTTTTTGGTTCTGGGTGTTCTTTCCCAGAAGCAGTTTTTATGTCTTGCTCCATGTGTTCTATATGTTTCCCCCGTCCATGCATTTCTATTAGTCAGCCTTCATCCAAAGGAAGAACATAAAAGGTTAAATGCTCTTGACATTACTTCCTGCTTCAAAAACATCATTTCTAGCTTTTTCTGTTAGCTAGTCAAATAATAATTTTTTTAGAACAGGTACTGTACGGCAGCATAAAGCCTCGTTTTAGTTACCTGCAGTGGTTTGTGTTAGTAATAAGAAGTAACCATTCCTGTTTTGTCCACATATTGTCTGTATTCCAGAAATGAGGATGTTGTCAGTTAATGCTAGTGTCTTTTTTCCAGCCATCTCAGACATGGTTAAGTCAGTTGTCTGAGACAGGATGGTGTTTAAGACAAAAAAACTGGCTTTGCTGACTTTGATTAACTCTTTCTTTTATTTAAAGATGGTGAAAAAGATGATGAACCAGCTTCTGCTAAGAAACGTAAAGTAGAGTCTGGAGAGCAGGCAAAGAAGAAGAAGAAGAAGGTATAAGCAGGGTGTTTTGGATTTAGACACAATGAGGATCTCAAGGAACTTGGATTCCTCTGCTGGAATGGGAAACAAATACGTGTTTACTGCATTTCTCTCTCGTATTGGGTAGGGAATTTTATTTCTGTAGTATGCTTGCCTTTTGGAAAGCACAAAGTTAAATGGACAGTGATGTGGTAGAACTTGTTTACTGAACAAAATTTAAACCTGTTTATTTGAAACAAGGGTTTAGAAGAGAGATCCATTGCCATGGATACTTGTGCTCGTGCAGGTTACAGGGCTTCACAGAGTTTTGTTTATCAAGAAACCTGGTAACCTGCGTTTTTCTGGACTGACTTTTCCATTGTGTCAAAACCTTTTATAAAGGAGTATATACTAAAGATTTTTTAGGTACTGGTCTGTGACATGTTCATATAATGTTGTTTTTAAATTTATGTATAGACCGCAAATAGTCTCTGGAATAAAACTACATTTGAAAATATCTGTGGTATAGGTATTGCATTGCATGCTTGGTGAATAGGAGTAATGAATTCTGTATTTATATGTCATTCACTGATGTGTGACTTAACAGATTCCTCAGGGCTTTTTTTGTTTAAATAAATACACAACTACAAACTGAAAAACATGGACCTAAAAATGGAGTTTAGTATTTTATAATTATTTTGATGTTATTGGATCTTCATCAGTGAAACATGAGACTAACTGATGGAGGGAGAATTGAAGCATGTAATGTATTCTTCCTGAAATAGAAAATAGAATCAACATATTTATATGGACAAAAATTATGACAAAGCTGTGATAGTCTTTGCTGCGAAGTTGTGTTTATTTCAGTACAAACAATTGGTAGTCTTCTCAAAGTGCTAGTCAGTATATGTTGCATTTGTGGTGTGCTGCTGAATGGGTTTTTGGGTCTGTATATGACAAGGCACCAGCAGGTACCAGCTTGTATTGGATTGGAGAAAAGGTTGCTGTATATTTTCAGATAAAGATTCTGTGCCTTAGAAAATCTGCAGTGAGATTAGTGCCTACTAATAGAGGTTCATGTAATTAAATTTTTAATGTAAAAATTTGTGTTTTCTATTTTCCTTCTGTCTTGGAGTAGCTTTACTTTGGCAGAACAGGTTCTGTGTACATATGTGCTTATATGATGTTAATATTTTTTAAGGGATTTTAAGAGATTTCTATATTTCAGTATATAGAAAGTATATTCATTTTTAGTGAATCTGTGAAGTTTTTAAGAAGTTAAACAATTCTAGCCTTGGCAGTGTGATAATGCTTTCTCTGGATCCTTGTCTACCTGCAGACTCTGCAACTGCTCCTTTCCAGTTTCACAGGCTGTGGGGCCAACTCTATGATGTATTCCCCCCCTTCTGTGCCATTAGTCTGGAAACAATTCAGAAGATGGTACTTGACACAGCTGAGGGTTCCCTGTGCCCATCTTTCATAGCACAAATCCAGATACCAGACACTGTCCCAGCAAGCTCCAGCGTGAGGGATAAGCTTAAGGAGTGCCAGCTCTCTGTAGGGTTTCTCAAAGTACTCTGTGTTTTTGAGTCTTACAGTAGTTCTGTTACTGCAGTGCTCCTTGAAGATGCTACCTACAGCTGAAGGTGAGTGTCACCAGCTCTGGAAACAGGATGCATTCCCATAACTGCTGTGACCAAGGAGGGTTTTTTCCATTTATTTTTTTACTGCTGTTCCACAAGGCAGCTCAGGAAGTTAGGGTGCCAATTGCTCCTTTTGTTTTCAGACCATATGATATACGTAGTAGCCAGTGTTCTTGAAGTTAACACCATCTGATACTCACTTTCCAAGGAGAAGAGCAGCATGTCTAACCTGGGAGAAGAACAACTTGTTCAGGTTGAGGGAATCTTCATGGTAAGCAGTGACCATGGCAGCTTTCCTGTTCAGGAGAAATGACACAGACAACTCTTTGCCTTTTGCTAAAGTAAGACATCTGAAACAAGGCTGTGAGAGCCTGTGAAGCTGAATTATCTGAGTAGATTGGTTTTGTAGCTGGAAGATTTTTTGGTAGAGATGCTTCAGTGCATCATCTTCGGAAAGAGATGATGAGAGAAGTGGCACAATGCTGCAGCTTCTGAAGCAACTCAAAAGACTTCCAGGAACAGACTTAGAGGTTTTCTTCAGGTTTGGGCAGCTAATAATGAAAATTTCTCGACACATCAGACTCCGTGAAACGTGAGTGAACAACAACTAAGCTTAAACTGATAGCTCAGATGTTCAGAAAAATCTCAAAAGAACAGTTTATCCTGGATTGTCCTAGTGCAGACAGTGACAGTAAACATACATACCTGCTGACAAATGGGGAAGATTGCCTCTGAAAATTAGTGCTCTATTAATTCATCATTATACTGTTTCTATGATGAATCAAATTTTATTACAATCATTCTGTGTAATAGGAAAAAAAAAGGCAGAAAAATGCATTCAGGTTTGATTTGAGGAAATTCTCTTAAAAATTTGTCAAAATCAGAAAAACAGTGTCTGGAAGGCAATTAATTTGCAGTGAGCACATTGTGTTGCTTCAGATGCTGGCACAGTAGCAGTGGCAGTGTTTGGCTTTCCAAGAGATGCAGGATCTGGGAAAGGAGAATTCACATCAGTATAAAAATACAGCTGTTGAGGGTAATGGCAGGCAGTGTTCCTTCCTGTAAGAGCTGACAGGGAGGTTGTGGCAAAGCATCCCTCTGTTACTGTGCTGCTTGAAGCATGGGTTCATTTACAAAGAGTTTGTGATGAGTTTAGTGCTGCCAATATGAAAGTAAATCCAGAGAAATGTGGTGTGTTCCATGAAGAGTAATTTATTGTGAATCTGGAGTCAGCACAGGAAGAGGTTTTTAATCATTGGAAAGAAAGGGAAGCTGTGTAGTGCTGGCTCAGTCTAGTGACAGGAAGTTTGTTTGCCAGCTTGCTAATCTTAGAATCAAGGCAGAATCAGGACAAAAAGATGCAATGCTTTCAGTCACCAGCACAATACAATTTGGATTTTCTTTTCAGGCTTGAAAGGTTCTTGTTCCTGTTTATGTGTTAGCTTGCTGATTTTATCCAAACCCCTTTGGCCACTGGTCACAAATGTTTGTGCTTTTGTTTTGGGTGTGGATTGGATGTGAGAACAGTGCAGGACTGTCTTAAAAGCATGGAAGATGATTACAGCTGAACTGTGTGTTCTGGTAGGATAAATGGTCGTGCCAATTGAAAAGGACCCTGGCAATGGCTACAGTTGTGCAGCATTTCCATTTTGAGAAATGTTGTTTAAGGACACCCACAATTCCTTGTTAGAGTGGAAAAATCTGAAAGGTTGTTTTCCCAATAGTTGGACAAATCCCAGGACCCTCAGGGCTGGGCATAAGCATGGTGGTACCAGTGCCCTCCAGACATGAGCTTGCTGACAGGCCAGTTGCTGTTGCAGCAGCTGACTGGGAATGGCTGTCCAGGCATGCTTGGAAGGAGATGCTAACCCCTCTGTAGTTCACAGGAGGGCAAATGTTACAGAGGAAAAGAATTCTCAAAAACACTAGCATAAGATGTGATTAGAAAACCCTTGAGCAAATAGAGGCACCTTGCTAAGAAATCTGATTCCATTACAGCCAAAGGCGTTTACTGGCTGCACTGACTGAGCTGAAGTTCAACAAATGATGTAGCAAGAGGCAGTGATTAGCTGGGCAGGCTGTGGCTGTCTCAGAATGTCTCTGAAGCAAAAGCAGGATTTCTGTACAACAGTTTGGCAGAATACAGAAAAATACTGAAAAGAAATACTGTGTTTTCATTGCACAGGAGGCTTCCTGTGAGACGTAGGAATCTCAGGGAGTAGTTCTGTTCTGAGACAAACATGTTAGTAGCAGGGGGCTGCTTTCTAAGAGTTTAAAAGTCATATAATTAGGAACCAAGAAATAGCAGGAATAACGGAGGGATGAAGATTGCAGTGAGCTAGTTCTTTATGCTGAGAGTATCACAGACCAAATGGAACATCATCATCCTCAGAGGAGGCCACAGAATTTGTGTCACTGTTAGAAATGTGCAAAGATTGGTGGGGCTGGAAGGCAGAGTCACAGCAGAGATTGGAATGGGTTGGTGCTGTTGGTTCCTTTGAACTGTTTTCTTCAGGGCATTTCTGAAAAAATCAGGAATTTTCAGGGAAGCCAGTACCTGCTGAGCTGGATTGACGGAAGAATGCAATGAATTCAATGAATGGAGATAAGCATTTTTAGTCCTTATCAAATAATTTTATCAGGGCTCTTCATTTAGAAGGTGAAGTGGTCTTCATCTTTAGAATGCTTTAGTCTTGGTAGCTTCAGAAGACGAAGACATTTGCTTTGCTTTAGCTGTAAGCAGCAGCACAAGAACTCTGTATTTTCTTGTCTTTTAACAAAACTTCTTTGGAGCAAACCCTGATTTTCCATCCTTTCCCATAACTTCTCCCACCATATGTTTCTTGCTGCAGATGGACTGATACGAAAACAGATACAGGATTAATACAGGGCAACCCCGGGAAAGTGTAATGGGGACTTAGACCTAAACCACAGCACTTCTCAGGGGAGGATTAACACACTCTCCTCAAACCAAACCACCAAACAAATAACAACCCCACCAGACGCAGGCTCACAGCAAAAGTCATCAAGGAGTCTTTTTCTTGGAAGCAGAACATGGTTCAGTTTTGTTAATAAAGCAGTCTCTCCAACACAGGCTGGTGAGGGATGTTTTGAGGAACCAGGCTGGGTAATGTCATAGACTAATTTCACTTCTGTTACAGAAAGGATCACTACTACTTAATGAAGACCTAAAGAAGGGGTTTTTTTACACACACACAAAAATTTTTCTGTTAGGCTTCTGATCTAGAAATATATCACTTTCTGTGGTAGTCCCTTCCTTAGGAATGATAAAATTGTATTTTGTGAGATTAAGAGCTTATATATTGTCTGAAATGTTTTGGAGTTGTATTGTAATGCAATTACAATGTTGGTAATGCAAGGACTAGTTTAAAACATACTGTTTTAATAGTTAGGAATACTGGAATACTTAGATCTTTGTACAAGATCTAAGTTTTGTTTACCATTGGTGACTTGTTCTCTCAGGAACCTTTGTGCATGGCTCTCGGATGCTTGTAAAGAAGCTGTCTCTCTGGCAGCTGTGACGCCATGATTTTGGCAATGTTAATGAAATACTGCTTCCCCCTTGAAAACTTACTCTTTTTAAAGTATCTATATAAAGGCTGCTTGCAGGTTTTCCAGCAGAGAGCGCTTTTGTTACCCTTAGCACCAGAGCCTGTTGAATCATCTGCAGCTCAGCTCTACTCTACAGAACCTAATTCCCTTCTAATTTTCTTTCTAATGCTTGATTAAGTGTTC
Organism: Certhia americana; assembly: GCA_018697195.1. Taxonomy (NCBI): domain Eukaryota; kingdom Metazoa; phylum Chordata; class Aves; order Passeriformes; family Certhiidae; genus Certhia; species Certhia americana. Next base: position 15,175,264 of record CM031864.1, on the reverse strand, counting down.
TCTTGAAACAGTATATTTTGTTTAGTTTCTTGATATCTTGCTCTAGACAAAGGCATTTTAAACAGCTTTTGCACTGTTAATTTCACGTGATTTTTGAATGCTGTGTGGGAAGAGTTACCATAATCCTTTCTCTTTAAAAAAAAAAAATAAATTCTTATATAGATGGGTCATAATGAAAAAATTATTTGGCACACAATTTTAGTCAAATGTGTTTGTCTCAACAAAGAAGTGAAAATACATATAATGAAAATAATGAATAGTTACATGTCATGCTAAACATCTATTTCAGACAAATGACTGAGTTTCAAAGTTTCTAACTTAGAACAGCCCCAAAAGGGTTTTTGATCTTGTGCTTGAAAAAAACCGTAGTTGGTTTAAATTTAGGAATACTCAAGAAAAATTCTTCATGCCATAAAATAAGAAAGTGAGGAAGAATTGGCTTTGAAAAGTTGCATTTTTCCTATAATAGCATGGACTTCTAACCTTCTTTCATAGAAGGTTACAAAAATAAGGTTGGAATGTGCCTTCCCAAGGTGACCCAACCCATTGTCTGCCCCAGGCCAGCCAGGCCCACACCATTCCTGTCAGACCTCTTGGCTTTAGAACAGCACTGGAAGGAGAGAGAGTGATGAAACCAGCCTCACCAGCCCTTCTGCCTGTGCTGGCAGCTTGGTGCTTCAGTGAATCAGTAGAAATCAGCAAAAACATGCAGTTAAACAAGAGAGTTTAACTTTCATTTTGGGGAAGCATATAACCTTCTCTAGCAACTCCATGGTCTATAGTTTTGTGTTCACAAGAGTAAGGACTCCTGTGTAGGCACAGGTGTACATGGCTAGGGTTATAAAATATGAGGTGTACATATTCGGGGTTATAAAATATGATTTACCTCAGGATTTGCCCAGGTTCTTTGATTGTGGTATAGCCACGGGAATATGAAAACATTTAATGAATTTTTTTAAAAATTAACTAATTCTAGACCAAATGACAGAATTATAGCAAAAGACATAATTTCTGAGGTCAATTTCTTTGGTCGCAAAACCTCTACAGTGCACTGCATCCAAATTTCCTTGGAACAGATTTATGCTGGGGATTGTGTTGCTGCTGAACTGGGGTATCTCTGGACAGCATTTAGCACACAGGCCCTGCAGTTCACTCAAAAGTTAAATTCACCCTTAAACCAACTTTTTTTCTCAAGCCTATTCACAAGAAATGAAAGTACCTTTATACTTGAGAGAAGCAATGGGGGTCCTAGAGATGGAATTGACCCACTGTATGTGTTTTGAGTTTTAATTAAAAGACCTCATTTAATTTTTCACAACATACGAAGCTGAAAGATAATGGTCTTACTCACTGTGAAAATACCTAATGTGATTTGCTTATAGGGCAAATGTTTCCAGGGCTGGATATGCCATATGGTAGGAAACTTCACTTGATGCCTTTGGCTTTGCTTTGGCTGCAGCAGGACAGTAATGCTGGGGGTGACACAGCGGTCTTGATGGATTGTCTGAAATTCAGAGTTTAGTAAACAATGTCAAGGGGCTTAAATTAATCAGTCAGTTTATATTGTGAAAATATTGTAGACCCTGATTTTTTCTTTTCATGCTGCAAAAATCCCTTCAATTTTAATAGCATTCTGCTGAAGTTAACCTGAAAAAAATCACATTTAATAACAGCACTAATTCCCTTAAACTCTCCCAGATTTTCCATCAGAACTGTTTATACCCCAGATTGTGCATACACAATTGAGCTTTAAGAGCCAGAAATCCTAGCAGCTGGGAAATTTGCTTCCCTGGCATTTGGGAAGTAATCCATTTCAGGTGATCAGTTCCATCTTGAATATTTGTTTGTTCTTTCAATTATATTGTATATGACATTTGTTTGCTAGATTAGTAGCTCTTCTGTTTTTGTAAGTATATGGATTACTGACTCTCCTGGTTAATGCTGTAGGGTTTTGGGGAAGGTCTGTGTGACAGGTTCTATTTCTGATACCATGCTAAAGGATGCTCTTTAATCTCTAGCTCCATTTGTGTTACCAAGTCATTTGGCACAACAGGAGAGTGCCTATAATGTCACCTAGTCCGTGCTGTGGGCTCGCTCGGCTTTGCTTCCACAGGAGCAATGCCCAGCAGCAGTCCAAGTGCATTCAATGCATGCCTAGAGTGCATCTTCTGGTTTGAGTTTCATCTGAAAGGAATCCAGCTGGTGCACTCTGGAAACCAAAGTGGAGTCTGCCAGGCTGATAGGGAGAGTCACTTCAAAAGCTGCCTCCTGCTCCAAACCGAAATACTTGGGCAGGCACACCCTGCCCGTGTGAGGGCCCTGCTCGCTCAGCACCCCAGCCCCTCCAGCACACGCCTTTGCCCCCAAAATATACCCTGCTGGGGAAAACACAGCTCTCTTCAACGTTCCTGCTCTTGGTAGCACGCCAATATCGCCTTCTAAAGTCAGCTCTTTCCTCACCTTAGATTATGTCTTTCATATTAGTTGATTCACTGGTTCTTATATTACAAAGGGGGGTGGAGGAGAGTAAATTGCAGCACTGATCATTGCTTGTGGGTTCCCCGAATTGTAACGTTTCTCCTTAGAGATGCTGCATTCATTCCTGCAAGAATCTACACGTGTGGATGAAATTCAGCTATGTATTAATCCCACCACAGGCGATGGAAAGTCTGCTGTCTGCAAGCTAATTGCACGTGTGAATTGACAGTGCTGGGACAATAGCAGCGAGCCTCTTCGTTGATGCCTTCTTGTGCACCTTGCAGCAAAGTAAGAAAAGGGATTTATGTTTTTTTACTCCTAGAAAGAATGGATTCCTTTACACTTCTATGCTCTCTTCTCAGGAATTTTAACTGAATTTTGCAAGCTTACAAATGCATTTTTTCATTTTAAAATAGATGTCTTAAAAGATTCATTTCTCCCTGAAGACATTTGGGCAAGGTGGAGTGAGAGATTGATCATTTCCAGATGTTCTTTGCTGACAGGCAAGAAAAATTCTGCTTCGGGTTAACACTTGTGAATGTGCTTCAAAAATATACATTTTGTATTCAAACCTGCCAGGGAGAGCGCAAGCCAGTACAGCAGGGGCTGAGATGCACAGATTTGCAGTGTCATAGCTGCTTTAATAAAGTAGGGCTTGCCCATGCTGACTGGGCTAAAAGCTTTGGGAACTTCCCTCCCTGTAATCTCCTGTGGACAGGCAGGGGAGATGGATGTGCTCTTCAGACAGAAACACCACGTGCAGTGTGCTTTGAGGTAGACACTTGGCTCCATGGTGTTTGCTGAATCAGACATATTAAAATAGATAATTCACTGTTTCTTTGATGTTTTGGGAACATTTCATACTGGTATTCTTAAACATTGCACACTGAATTCTGGCAAGACTTGGCACAGTGAATGACAAGTAGTTTGACTTCAGGCTTCTGGGAAGCACCCCAAATTAGCAAAGCAGGGGGAGCTGGTGTCCTCCATGTCACCTGGGAGAACAGCCAGGCCCATGGAGCGACTGGGCACGGGTGTGCTGCTCCCTGTGTGTCCGGCTGGCTTCCTGCATGAGCAGCACTCCAGCATCACACCTGCAGTCCCTACCCTTCTTGCCTCTGCACAAGCAATGGAGGCTCACTGATACGGGCTGTCTTGCCTTGCAGTAGTCTCCAGTGGCGACAATGTGAGGACTTATTAGTGGTGAAAGATAAACATCACTCTGTTCTGTAGGAAACCCTGATGCCTGGGAAGTGCAGATTCTTCTTCAGTTTGTTCTGGTCTCTAAGGCAACAGCAGCCTCAGCATAAGAAGTAACAGAGCTCATGCCTGTCAGCAGCAAAGGAAATGCCTCCTTGGGAAGCAGTCCTTTGTAACAGCTGTTGTCCTTCTCAAATGGTGTGTGGAACCAGAAACGCCACTGGAGACCAGGATGGCTTTATGAGTCACAAGCTGGTTTTCACTAGGTGGGCAGAGGTGGGGGCAGTCAGCGGAACCAGCCCTGCGTGTTGCCTCCTTGTGCACATTGAATCCTGAAGGAATAAGTTTCCATTGGAATGATCAGTAAACCTGTCTGCTTTCAGAGGTTGCTGATTGCTAAGACTGTTTTAAGTAACTGACAGACAAAAGACTGATAAACCCATTTCTCATCTAGAGAGGACTCTGCCCCTGTGAGTGGCAAAGCTCAGGGCCCTGGGAGCATTATGGGCACAGCCCCCCCAAAGGCCCAAGGAACAGGTGTGTGAGGATTGCAGGGGATGTGAGTTCTAGAGATGGTGAAGGTCCACTTCAGGAAAAGAATCTTCTATGGAGCTGTGTCATGGCACTTGTCCTAGTGTCCCAAATCTCAGTTATGACAGAGTAAGAGGGGAAGACAGGAGGTAAAACTAGGAGGGCATCATTCTCTGCTCTGGGGTTTTTCAGGTAAAGCAGGTAAATATCTAAAGGTCTTCATTGAGCCCCTGCATTCTTTAGAAAGGAAAATACACTAGCTTAGAGCATTAATTGATTTCTTGTGTTTCAGGCAAAGTGGAGGGGAAAGATGACTCTGAAGTCAAATTTTGGAGTGCTTTCTATGAGAGAAAGATGTTGCTAGGAGGAAGGGACAAGAGGGACAGGACTGGGAAGAAAAAGGAACATTCCAGTTTTTGTCCATAAAGAAGGACAATATGCTATGCAAAAGAGGACTTGAAATCCTGAGACGAGATGTTGATGACATGTAGGTGTTAAAGCTCTGAGACTTGATACAGTAGTTAACAAAACATCCACTTTACTGCCTCAGTAGTGCAGCTGAACTGATCTGTCTGTTTTGGGATTGTTCATACAGCTGCACAGGAGGCAGTCTCTGGTGTTTACTTAAGGCTCTTTTTTTCCCCAAAATATACGTATGAAGATCTGAAGCAGCACATTAGGGTACGTTTCCTCAGGGTTTTCCTTTCTCAGCCTGCTTTGCCAATAGCTGCCCAGTGGGGTCCTGCCTGTCACATGCGTGTGCAAGGTGCCAGCTCAGAAAGGTGAACTCGTAATGGGGTCTCTGCATAATTTAGCCTGTGACACCTGATGAACTGGATGCATGATTGGAATGTGCTATTTGGGGATGCATCTTCCAAAGGGATACTAAAATTGGCAGCTTTACAATTTGACCTGATTTTCTTTTGTTGCTGGTTGTGAAGACAGAAGCCACTACACAGTTAAAATGTTTTGTTGTGTTTGGTTGGGTTTTATTTTGGGAAGAAGTGGGATAATTTTATTTTTTCAGCACTGAAAATTAGATCAAAATCCTGGCAACTGTACAACATAAATGAGCAACCTTGCAATAAAGGGGGTTTTGTCACCTTGGAAACACAGTTTGAATAAGCTACTTGGAGTAATTTTAGTTTCAGACTTCCCTCTGCCCTTGTCCCTCCCATGCAAATTCTGTTTTTACACTCAGTATATCCGGTTTAAATGTGTTTCTTTCGTATATAGACAACAGGGGAATTTGCCAGACAAAAGTGGAAGGACACTGAAAATTACCTTGCACAAGATGTTTCAGAGCAGAGGCTGATGTTTGGAAACATAAAAAGTTAAACCCACCCAAAAATAGATTTTAAAACCGTCATTTTAGATGTCAGAGCTCAATGTAAAAAACTCAGAAGATTAAATTATTGGTTTTTACATACCAGTGAGTCTTCTTATTCTGGAGAAGAATATGGCACTTAGGAAACAAATTTTAGCACTAAGCAGCAAAATTGAGGGGTTAAATAAGGGCAAATATACAATGAAAAAATGATGTAATCTATTAGATATATACATGGTCTTTCAGAATCCCTGGTATTGTGATATCCATGTGAAATTTGTTATATTAAAATTATGTGGGTCTGCTGTGAACATTACACAGATTATACTGGGGCATAACTGGAAACTGAAGTAATTAGAGATTAGGATAAAGTAGTGCTTCTATCCACTAAAGAATGTAAATATTTTGAATATTTTCAATAGCTCACACTTCTCTAACAGGTCTCACCTGAAGAGTGCCCTTACTGTGAGTGCCCACTAGAGAAAGCACAGAAGCCTTTGTAGCCTTTTCTGAATACTTGATCAGCTGAGACACATTGACATTCCACTCCCATGAAGACAATATTTCAAAGTGAAAAGTAAATGGATTTTCAATTATTTAAGAGAGCAAATTGCATTTGAATATATATTTTATTGTCCAGGTAATATTCCTGGAAGCTCAGAGGAACCCCTGCAGTGCTGGCTGGTGGTCTCTGGGCCAATGCCTGGTGTCACCTCTGCCTCCAGTGGTGTGGTTTGCTAGGCTGGGCAGGGAAAGGTGCCATCCAAGACCATGTGCCATGGTCTGAGCAGCCACAAAAGCCCAGCAGGAAATTACACCAATACATCACAAGACACAATGAGATAGAACAGCTGACTAACATTTGGGTTAAATACTTGGAAATGCTTCCTAACTACATGCCCACATGACTGGTGAGTTTGTTGGGGTAATAATAGGACCATGCAACTCAAGATATTTAAATCCAAATTGATTTTTTGTGTGATTAAGGGAGCACAAATGAGATTATAAATATATTTTTCACCTCAATTTTCATGGATTCTGTTTTGTCTCCCAGGAGTGACTGAATGTTATGACAGACATCAATAATTAAAAGAAGCTTGACCATAGCACCTTCCTATGAGCTGCTGTGTTTTTGCCATTCCTTGTTATCACAGCAGTGAGTGAGAGGTGGGAGCAAGCTGTCAGCAGGTGGTAGGTAGCAACTCTGGCAAGTTTGCAAATAAGGGACTTTCCCCACTGCAGCCAGCCGGCTCAAGTATTAATCTCCTTGCTGCACTGCTCTTTACAAGTCAAGAAAGCTCATCAGGTCAAAACATGTATTCTATACTGGCTGTACAAAGCAGGAAAACCTTTTTCTCTGATGAAACAGTTTTACTTAATAGATAAAGTAAAACTGGTGCACTCCAGGACATGCAAAAAAGCCCTCCATGTATCCTCACCATGAACGTCTCTGATTGCTCTGTTTGGCACACGCACAATGGAGAGAAAGAAGAGAATATTTCATGTATTAAATTCCACAGATCTCTCAGCAGCCTAAGGTGATATGCTGTGTGTCTCTGGCTTTTCCCCCCTCCCCCCATTTATTTTGGCTTTGTAACATACAGGATAACTATAATAAAATTATTTTATATGTATACATATAAAGTTTTTTGAGGAATAAATTATTTAGCTCATATAAAAGAGAAAAATAGACTAGTTCCTTTCAGCTTGCAAAAGTCATTACAGATTAGGCCAACAGAAACATTTAAGTAACATCTGTTACTTAAAATTTAAGATTATGAAATCACATCTTTAAGGCATCCTTGTGATTATCTTAAGTTCACTATTTTGAGCACAGCACAATATCTACAGTTCTTAAAAAGGATCAGTCTTTCAATTTAAGGATGTTTCCACTTTTCTCCCTATATATTACCTTTCCTAATACCACATTTAGAAGTCTCTTAGACTTTGCTCTCATGTGAAATTCAGAGTTTGGAAGTTGATGATTTTAAAATCACTATTTCTATTGGTAGAAGTGGAAGAAAGGAGAATCTACTTTCTGGAAGTTCCTAAGAAGATGCTCATTAACTGTGCTCCCATGATCTGGCATTTTTTTTTTTTTTGTTGATAGTAGGTAATTTGAAGTCATTCAATATATTTGTACAGTGTTGTAAGCTCTGCAGGATTTTCAATAAATACATTTTACATATGCAGCATGTTTTAAGGCCCTGTGCAAAATACGATTTATGACAGATGTACCTTGCCACATCCCCTGGGCTGTGTTTGGTGGCCTGGCAGAGCAGGCTGTGCTAAGGCTCTGCAGGTGTTACAAACTCCTGTTCAATATTAACAGGGGCTGCTAAAGGACACAGCTTGAAAACCTTGTAGGTCCAGCTAGGTGGGTGATGAGAGTCACAAATATTACATTTAATCTAAATTTGGATTAACAACCAAATTCTGTAAGAGCCTGAATAGTGGTGGAGACTTCATGAGCGCACAAGGCCAAGTAGAAAGATGGACCACAGGCAGATATGGATGAGAGCCCGGCTTCTTCTCTGCCCTCCTGGGGCAGAAATGAAAGAACTATGAATATGCTCCTGGCCTAAAGACATAGGGCAAAATAGACAGAGAAATGCTTATTTAGTGATTTTGTTTCCTTCACAGAGAACCTCCCGATGTTTTGAGCAAATATATTACACTGCTGGTATTGACTTCCACTTCAAGCAAGGTTGAGTGCCACCAATCTGCTGTTTTTTCTCCATGTTAGGAGAAGGTAATTGTGGTGATGGTCATGATACTGACTATTTTTACTGTATGGATTATGCTTTGGCTTCTTTATACCCAAAATACTTCAGTATTTTTAGCATGTCTTCAGTGAGACTGACATCCTACCATAGCACTGACATGTTATAAGATTGCAGGCAGAGGTGGTAATGACAGCCCTGAAGTTCAATGACATTTTGAAAAAGTCATAGAAATGTTAACTTGCATTTTCTAAAAAGTCTAACTTTAATAAACTTTATACTAACTTCAAAGAAATACATGTAAGATGCTAAAAAGAGCATGAATTACTGTCTGATTTCTGCTAAAGCAAAACATAGAAGGCAGAACTGTGAACTTTCCTGCTGCTTAAGTTAGCTGATAACTATGAACAGAAGAATTTCCATCACATTGCTCATTTGGATCTACATTTCCCTTATATGACTCTTAAAATCCTTTCCTGTTTAATTTTAATTACAGTTTAACAGGACAGGTAGACCATGCCCCTGGAAACAATGGGCTTGGCATTTCATATAAAGGTGGGGTAACCATCCTGGTGCTGTAGGTCACATTGCCAGAGCCCAGGTGGCCCATGCCACTGGAGTCAAAGAAGAACTGATGGTGGCTTCTCAGAGGTGTGTTACATCCTGGTGAGAAGGCACCCCTGTTTGGTTGGACATGGCCAAGCAACAGCAATGCAGGTGTAGCACACCAGGTATAAGGTCTCAACAGTGGTGCCTCTTAAAGCAGTTTTGGTTGAGGAAGGTGTCTGACCAAGATGCTCTCTAGAAGGAGGCAGTGGTTTGAGCCAAACACTTCACTGTTCTTGGAGTCTCTAAAATCTGCTTTTCCAAAGGGCAGCTCCAACTGCAAATATTTCCAGTGACCAGGGAGCAGATGGTGGACCCATTTTGGTAATGAACACCTTCAGCTTTGTCCAGCCTGTTGTCTATCAACCTCCTCAGGTTTAGAATATAAATGTTTTATTCTCCCATTTGTTTGTCTTCCTAAGATAAGCAGCTGTATTCTGGGCCTCTGGGGTGCCTTGGCTGGCCAGTTCAAAATGGGTCTGGATGACTGTAGTGGTGTCTGCATCTGAGAGAGATCAGTCGTTTGGCAGGCTGGAGATAAGACACACAGCTATTAGCTGCCTGATAGAGTTTCATGGGACTCTTATTTCAGTCCATTTTGATGTCAGGAAGGCAGACGCTTTCAACAAAAAGAGTGCTCATAGATTTTATTGGGGCATTCAAATGCTTCCAGTTCCCAGCTGTCATCAGCTCCACTTTAGTCATATAGTTGTCACTTTATCCCTCTGTCCACGACAGGTCTTGAGAGAAGAAAGATACTGATTTGTTAAGCTTTAATGAAAAGGAGACTCATTCATGTTTCCAGACACTTTTAGCTGTAGTCACACAAATGAATCCCACTGAAGGAAAATAAAGTACATCTTTCCACAGGTATATCCAAAATTAATAAGAAACTATTGTTTCAGATACATCTGAGGAGATCTTGTATGCCATGAGGGATGGAATTTTCTGAAGTCAGACCAGAGCAGTTCAAAACCAGCCCCCAAGTGTGTACAGAAATGAAAGCCTGTGTACTTAGGAAAGCACAACTTCTTCAACCTATCAACTGAGGCAGAGCTTATCTCTGATGCTGTCAGCAAGGCTGGGAAGGTTATTTTTCAGTCTTTTTTAAGGAAATATTTAGCTGCATAATTTCGTTATTCAACTACATCAGTGCTATAAACATTACTACCTATGCATCAGCATCTTCACCAGGGATATCCTTCTGATTAATGCATTTTTTTTTCCAACTTAAATTGGACTTTTTGCCTGTTCATTTATTTACAGTTCTCACATTATCAGCTTGGAAAAAAATAAGTAATTGGTGGAATCTCAATCTTTTAATGAAAAACCTTTTAAAAACATTTCTCTTTGTACCATCAGAATACTGTTTTCTCTTTGCTAAAAGTTACACTGTTTAACTGGTCCTAAATATTTGCTTGTCTTCTAACAAGAAGCCTCTTCAAGTCTATACAAGCTCTAGTCCCATTCTCTTAGAGAGCTTTTACTTTTTGTATAAGGCCAAGTGAAAGGACTCACATTCAGCACTGTGTGCTTTGCAGCTCCTGAACAAAACAGGCTGAGCTGAAAACAAAAGCTCAGCTTTGACTCTTACTCCACTGGCTCAAGTTAGTTCCAGCCAGATCCTTAATGTTACTTTATCTGCAGGGTAGTTTTTTTTGTGTGATCAATGCCAACACTGTTGGGCAAATACAGGATGCATAGGGATTTAAAAAAATCCAGCTGCCAACAAGAAAAAGTGCTTTGTAACCACAGTTTGGAATGGAAACAATTTTCTAAGATACAGATCAAACTGTGTTTATAGACTCAACTATTGGCAGCTTTTCACCAAGCTATTTCCTGTGTGCCTATTGCAAGAGGAATAATCTAAGTGCTTAAACTAACATTTAAAACCATAGAGAACATGAAGGAAATACTGTGTGAAGCAGCATGGAAAACACAATGGTGTTGAATTTTCTTTTGTTTCCATAGCTAATACTCATGGGAGAAGGCAGTAAGTACTGCACACCAAATGCCAGTACTCCAATTCTCTGCAGGATTTGGTCCTTACTCTGGCCAGTACTTATTTTCTACTAAAACTGTTTTAATTGCTGAAATATCCAAATAACAAAAATTTTCAAAAATGCCTCCTAAATTAGATGAACTTGCTAAAAAGTTGCATAGTTACTTTAAGTGCAGCAAGTTATTATTCCTTAGTAAAATAATTCAGACAATCAAAGGTACACATGAACAGAAGGAATCTGATTTCCCGTTAGAACAAGTGGAAAATCTGAAGGTCTGAAGATAAGAGTCGAGCTAGATGTAATGACTTGCTCAGCTTGAAATGGTTGCAACAAATGTTTCTTGCAGAAAAAGCCCAGAATTCAGCTGCTAGCTGTTTGGAATCTTTTCAGTGTTTTTCAATGGGGCAGGTTTCCTCTCCCAGACTTCAAATGCATGCCCTTTGCTTCAGGCATTCATGTGCTGGTGGCACATCTCACCTCCTGATAGCATCAGTAAGGCCAGGGCAGTCAGGCTGTGGTGCCCATGCAGAATTTTAACGGGGGTTTTTGTCGCTGATGTTTTGCTTGGCTGGACTTCATTCCTTCTATTCAAGCCACGTCTCGGCTAGGAAGCATGGCAGCTCCAGTAAAGGAAAACTTTATGGTTAGGAGAGTAATTTAGGTTGGATGCAACCTCTGGAGGTTGTCTTGTCAGCCCCAACACAGAGCAGAGCCATGCAGGTGACTTTGGCCAGGGCCAGACGAGTTTCCAGTGCCTCCAGGACAGAATTCCCCCAGCTTTTCTGGGTAACCTGTTTTGGCATCTAATTATAACATACACAACAACATCAAATCTGTTTATACTTTTCTTCTTCAACTGTATCTTTACAGATCAGTTCTGAGAAGAATAGTAAAAGCTTTAGCTTTATATACTGATTCCAGCTAGAAATCAAACATTTTTGTTGGGAAAGAAAACCACCTAAACAAGTAAGATTAATTCAGGTGAGGTAGAGCTGGGCTGTTCCTTTACCTGGGCCCTTGGGTAATGAAGAAAACATAATTGTGGATGAATTTGCTGGAAACAGATGCATGCTGGAGACAGCTATGGGCTGTACACAGCAAGTGTGCTGTCAGAAAAGCATTGACAGTTTTGGGTTTATGCATGTCTTGCAGGCTAATTTGCCTGAGACGCAGTTACAAACCCAGTCCATGGGTGCTGCAACACAGCTGCCAGAGGGAGCAGGATCTGAGGCCGCGGGGACAGGGGCCAGGCAGATCCATTGGGACTCACAGCTCCTCATCTGCGCAGCAGTGAGTATTGGGAACATCCCAACTACCACCATCACTTCTGGGATTTTTCCAAAAGGCGTTCTGGAACGGTATTACAACTTGCTCTGAAACCCGTACACAGATATTTCACAATATGTGTACTTAAAGGAATGCAAATGGTTTCAAAAGACAGGATGGCAAAGTAGCATTTCAAGTGACATATGATAGGTATTGTGAGATTTATTTTAGATGAAAATAAATCACAACTACTCTGTAATGAGTTATTTTTACTTTGTAGAAATACAGGTATTAGTGGGTTACTACTGTCACATATGAAGACTCAAAAATTTAATCGAATTTTGTTCTTCAGGGAGACTTAGTTTCAGATGAGAAAATTGTTAGACCTTCCTCAAAATTTGGTAAAAGAGGCTATTTATGAATATGTGTGATGCTCATATGTGGTATATCACTTTCTCTAGAACCAAAAGAGCCCTTCCTTTGGTTCAGGATTTCAGTGCTGTGCTGGGCATGCAGAATGCATGGAATGCCTGTCTGCTTCTGGCTGCCTTCCACAGTGAGGTGACAGCCAACCTATGGCCAACAGGAGATGGCAGTGGGTCTTCTGCTCTCACCCACCACAAGACAGATGTACTGCAGATTATTTGTAAGCTGTGCCACACAAAATGCTGCAAAATATAGTCATGAAGCTGTTTATAATGAAATTAATGTAGGAAATGTAGACTCAGATACAAATTGACCAACAAATCTGTCTCAGTACTTTATCTTGGTAAAAAATCAATGCCATATTCTAAGATGGGTTTTGAAGGGCTGTGCATTTGCTAATGGAACCAATGCAGGATGTAGCTGAGCAGCACATATACCAAAACTGAATTTTTGCCCACTTGGGCAGCCTCAGCACATTATTTGCCCTGTCCTAACACTGTTTGTGTTCTACCGGAGTGGCATTTGGGCTGGGACAGTAACAGCTGCTAAGAGCTGGAGGCCAGCTCCAGCTTCACACGCCAGGCCCGCAGGACCTGCGGAGAACCTGGCGGGAAGCGAGAACCGCCACATACACAGCCTGGGGGCAGCGGGCAGAAAGAGGTTTTCAGCCCACAGATTTGTTTCTGTAGGCACGGGGGAAGGCAACATCAAGGGGAAAGAAATATTTAAAATATGCTAAGATTCCTTTGGTCTTTCTCAAGAAACGCTACGCGCGCGGCTGCCGAAGATGATGACACTGGGGGGCCGCCGTGGGTAACAGAGGTACCGACGGGGAGTCCGTGCCGGGGTACGGCACTCCCGGGCCCCTCCGGCGGGCACTGCCCGAGCCCTGTCGCGGCTGTGGGGACACGGCACTCCGTGCACTCCGCCCCTCAGCCAGCCCGGCTCCCCCGGGGCGACCCCGCGCGGCGGGCGGGGCGGGGCGGGGCGGGGCGGTGGCGCATGCGCGGCCGTGCGCCGCCCTAGCACCCGCTCAGCTATGCCAAGTATGTTTGCGGGCGGAGCGGGGCCGGGTACGCGCGCGGCGGCGGCGCATGGGGCGGTCGGGGCCGGGGGCTGCCGGCGGGCCCCCAGTGGCCGCCGCGGCGCTCGGGGGCTGCGACGCTCCCGCGGGCCGGGGGGCAGCGCCAGACTGAAGCGCGGCGCGGAGGCAGCGCCAGGCATGGACGACCCGCTCAGCAGGACGATCTCAAGCTGGCGGTTGGCAGAAAGGTTTTCCAAGCGAGGCGCGGCGGCCGGTGCGCCGTGGCACGCCACGGCGGTGGTGTACTGCGTAACAATTGCATGGGTCAATTCTTTGTGGGTCGTGCTATTTGGGTCTACACCCGCGCCGCGGCGGCTCCTGGCCTGACCGCCCGCACGGCTCGCACCTCCACCTGCCCGGGTTTTCACACAACGACGGGCCGGGGGCGTCCCGCGGCGCCGGGTAGGCTACACTCCCGTGCCCACGCTCTTGCCCCGAGCGCCACCACCGGGGCGGCGTGAGCTTGGGTCTCGGATCGGGGCCCAGTCCGCGGCAGCGTGCCGTCGGTACCTGCGCTTTCTCACGGCAGGGGCCATTCTCACTGAAAGCGAGAGGCTTTGGGGGCTTTAGAACCAGGCGCGATGTGTGCGCGGTCCCTTGCGCCTCGTCTCACACATCTGTTTGTCACGCTCGGTTGCTGTTTGCCCGCTGGGGTTGGTTGGTTTGTTAGCTTTTAAAGATGCACTGGTAATCTTACAGCTCAGTGGTTCTGTCGGTTTGTCAGTTGAATTAGTAGTAGTTATATCCGATACTTTTCGTTAGTTTTCTTAGTGAAAAGAGAATACGTGTTTAAGTATCAGCCAAGGAGAATTGGCAGAATTGTTGATCATTATATGGAGAGGTGGATACGCTGTTGCCTGCTTCATTGCACATCATGCAAAGCAAGGCATGGGGATAGTGGTGAAGTATTTTACTGTGCCCACGGCATGTTGGCCTAAATGTCACAATTTCGACTTCAGTCGAGTTGAAACATTGAAACTTGAGTTCTGAGCAAACTACGTGGTGGTACTATCGTGGCTAACTGAAATACTGATTTATTTAATTTATTGCACATAGTGTGAAAGGGTGAAGGAAATATCGACTTTTTTTTTTCCTTGAATACCATATTGAAGCCTTTATGAAAAGAAACTGTTGTCATGTTTGGTATATGTGTTGGAGGCATGGGTGATTAACTATGTTACAATCTATAACATTAAATATATATGTGAAAATGCTAATCGTGGCCAGAATTGTCTCGAATGAAACATTTGTTCAAGAACAAAAGTATGTTCCTGAACTGTATGGCACTCATCGAGCTTCTGTATCTCATTTAAAATCGACCTCACTCCTGTAACAGCTAACAACATTGAAAACTTGCTGTGGGATAATTCGAACCACTGCGTTTGGGCAGATACTTGCAGGTGATAGCAGTTTGTTGTACTAAAACAAACAAATGGCATAAGGACTTTCAGGATAAGGGCCAAGATTTCGAATAAAGGGGAAGCTAGTCGCTTGTCAAATACTGCTAGCAGTTGCAGAAACGCCATTTGGGAGATGATATAAGTGTATCATTTTGGAGGAGTCAGTGAGCATTTCAGGGTGGCTGTTCTTGAAAACAGTGTGCATGCGCTAGGACTTGTGAAGGGTAACCTGGCGGCTGACAACCAGATGTGTCACTGATGTATGTTTTAGGCACACTGTACTGCGTAGGAGCCTGTTGTTTTGGGTAATTGTGGCTGGCTTTCTTTCCTACCAGTGCGGAAGAGCCACATTCTACAGCAAAGCAGGAAGTAGCAATATTTTTGTTGTGGGGCAATACAGCTCTCGATGCTCCATCGTTGATGTCACCAGAGAGGGACCATCCCGGAGTGAAGTGAGACTTCGGGAGATTTGTCACTGGCATCAGGAGGATGCCTACCAGAGAAGTCCTGATCCA
>CM031864.1:15140369-15158802 GCA_018697195.1 Certhia americana | reverse complement strand
AATTGAAGAAAGGAGGAGGAGGAGATGAGGCTCTAAGAAGTCTGAAGAACCCGAAGCCCGTCACATAGTAATGAGGTGTCCTCCCCCAACACTTAATACTTTTCTTCTCAACTGTATCTTTACAGATCAGTTCTGAGAAGAATAGTAAAAGATTTAGCTTTATATACTGATTCCAGCTAGAAATCAACATTTTGTTGGAGGAAAGAAAAACCACCTAAACAAGTAAGATTAATTCAGGTGAGGCTAGAGCAGGGATGTTCCTTTTACCTGGGCCCTTGGGTAATGAAGAAAAACATAATGGTGGATGAATTGCTGCGAAAAAACGATGCTGATGGAGACAGCTACGGCCTACACAGCAAGGTGACTGTCAGAAAACATTGACAGGTTTAGGGTTTATGCCATGTCTTGCAGGCTAATTTGCATTGAGATGCAGTTACAAACCCAGTCAGGGTGCTGCAACACAGGAACCTGCCAGAGGGAGCAGGATCTTGAGGCTGCTGAGGACAGGGGCCAGGCAGATCCATGGACTCAGCCCTCATCTGCGCAGCAGTGAGATGGGAACCATCCAACTACCACATCACTTCTGGGATTTTCCCAAAAGGCGTTCTGGAACGGTTTACAACTGCTCTGAAACCCGTTACACAGATATTCACAATATGTGTATAAAGGAATGCAAATGGTTTCAAAAAAGACAGGATGGCAAAGTAGCATTTCAAGTGACATATGATAGTATTGTGAGGATTATTTAGATGAAAATAAATCACAAACTACTCTGAATGAGCTATTTTTACTTGTAGAAATACAGGTATGCAGCTGGTTACTACTGTCACATAGAGACTCAAAAATTAATCGACTTTGTTCTTCAGGGAGACTAGTTTCAGATGAGCAAAATTGTTAGACTCCTCAAAATTTGGTAAAGAGGCTATTTATGAATATGTGTGACGCTATATGTGGTAATAATTTCTCTGAACCAAAGAGCCATTTCCTTTGGTTCAGATTTCAGTGCTGTGCTGGGCATGCAGATGCTGGACTGCCTGTCTGCTTCTGGCTGCCTTCCACAGTGATGTGACAGCCAACTATGGCCAACAGGAGATGGCAGGGGTCCTCTGCTCTCACCCACACAAGCCAGATGTATGCAGATTATTTGTCAGCTGTGCCAACAAAATGCTGCAAAAATAATAGTCATGAAGCTGTTTATAATGAATTAAAGCAGGAAATGTAGACCTCAGATACAAATGACCAACAAAATTAGTCTCCGTACTTTATCTTGGCTAAAAAAATCAATTTTTTTTTGGGGGGCCCCCCTTCCATAAATTTCTTTCTTAAAAGGAAATTTTTGGGGGGGGTTTTTGGGAAAGGATGTGCATTTGCTAATGGAACCAATGCAGATGTAGCTGAGCCAGCACATTATACCACAAAATCTGGAATTTTGCCCACTTGGAAAGCTCAGCACATTATCGCCCTGTCCTAACAATGTTTGTGTTCTACGGAGTGGCATTTGGGCTGGGCAGTAACAGTGCTAAGAGATGAGGCCAGCTCCAGCTTCACACGCCAGGCCAGCAGGACCTGCGGGAACCTGGGGGAAGCGAGAACCGCCACTACACAGCTTGAGCCAGCGGGCAGAAGAGCTTTTCAGCCCACAGATTTGTTTCTGTAGCACGGGGGGAAGGCAAACTCAAGGGGAAAGAAATATTTAAAATATGCTACGCTCCTTTGGTCTTGATCAAGACAACCCGTCGCGCGCGGCTGCCGAAGGAGATGATGACACTGGGGGGCCGCCGTGGGTAACAGGGAGGTGGTACCCACGGGGAGTCGTGCCGGGGTAACGGCACTTCCCCGGGGCCCCCCGGCGGGCACGGCCCGAGCCCTGTCGCGGATGTGGGGCACACGGCACTTCCGTGCACTCGCCCACTCGCCAGACGGCTCCACCCGGGGCGACCCGCGCGCGGGAGGGGCGAGGGCGGGGCGGGGCGTGTGGCGATGCGCGGCATCGGGCGCCTCTCACCCCAGACTCAGGTATGACCAAGTATGTGCAGCGGCGGGAGCGGGAGCCGGGCGCGCGCGCGGCGGGCGCCATGGGGCGGTCGGGGCGGGCTGCCGGCGGGGCCGCCGCGGCGCTCGGGGGCTGAGCGATCCCGCGGGCCGGGGGCCTGCGCCCGCTGGAGCGCGGTGCGGAGGCAGCGCCAGGCATGGCGACCGCTCCGCAGGACGGATCTCAAGATGGGGCGCAGAAGTCCAGCGAGGAACGGCGGCGGGCGAGGGCACCGCCACGGCGGGGTCTGCGCCCCGCAGGTAAGGGGCGCATGGCTAGGCCGCGGGAGCTCCACGGCTGCCGCCCAGCGCCGCACCCCACCTGCCGGGCAACGCCGGCGGGGCTCCGCGGCGCCTGGAGCTCCGTGCCGCTGCCCCGAGCGCCGCACCGGGGCCGAGCGTGAGCTTGGGTCTCGGATCGGGGCACAGCCGCGGCAGCGTGCCGTCGGTACCTGCGCTTTCTCCCGGCAGTGGGAATTCCTCCTGAAAGCGAGAGCTTCTGGGGCTTAGACCAGCGCGCTGTGTGCGCGTCCCTGCGCCTCGTCTCCCACATCTGTTTGTCACTCCTCGGCTGCTGTTTGCCCGCTGGGGTTGGTTGGTTTGTTAGCTTTTTAAAGATGCACTGGTAATCTTACAGCTCAGTTCTGTCGTTGTTCCAGTTGAATATGTAGTAGTTATATCCGATACTTTTGTTAGTTTCTTAGTGAAAGAGAACGTGTTTAAGTATCAGCCAGAAGAATTGAGAATTGTTTGATCCATATATGGAGAGGCTGGATAACGCTGTTGCCTGCTTCCATGCAATCTGCAAAGCAAGGCATGGGATCGTGGTGAAGTATTTTCTGTGCCCACGGAGTTG
Organism: Certhia americana; assembly: GCA_018697195.1. NCBI lineage: Eukaryota > Metazoa > Chordata > Aves > Passeriformes > Certhiidae > Certhia > Certhia americana. Next base: position 15,155,915 of record CM031864.1, on the reverse strand, counting down.
GCATAATGTCAATTTTTACTTCAGTCGAGTTGAAACATTGAAACTTTGATTTCTGAGCAAACACGTGTTGTTACTATCGTGGCTTAACTTGAAATACTGATTTATTTAATTTTTTGTCAATAGTGTGAAAGGTGAAGGAAATATCTGACTTTTTTTTTTCCTTGAACACCATATTGAAGCCTTTTGAAAAGAAACTATTGTCATGTTTGGTATATGTGTGGAGGCATGGTCTTAACTATGTTAAATATAACATTAAATATATATGTGAAAATGCTAATAGTTGGCAGCATTCTTCTGAATGAAACATTGTTCAAGAACAAAAGTATGTTCCTGAACTGTATGTCTCTCAGAGCTTTGTATTTATTTAAAATTGACTCACTCCTGTAACAGCTAACAACATTGAAAACTTGCTGTGGGATATCGAACCACTGGTTGTGCAGATACTTGCATGTGAAGCAGTTTGTTACTAAAACAAACACAGGCATAAGGACTTTCAGGATCAGGGCCAAGTTCGAATAAAGGGGAAGCAGTGCTTGCAAATACTGCTAGCAGTTGCAGAAACTGCATTTGGGAGATGTGCATATAAGTGTATCATTTGGAGGAGTTTCAGTGAGCATTTCCAGGGTGGATGTTGAAAACAGTTTGCTGCTGCTAGGACTGAAGGGTAACCTGAGGCTGACACACCAGATGTGTCACTGATTGTATGTTTAGGCACACTGTACTGCTTAGGAGCCTGTTGTTTTGGGAATTGTAGGCTGGCCTAACCAGTGCGGAAGGAGCCACATTTCTACAGCAAAGCAGGAAGTAGCAGATATTTTTGTTTGTGGAATACAGCTCTCGGATGCTCCATCTGTTGATGTCACCAGAGCAGGGACCATCCCTGGAGTGAAGTGAGGACTTCGGGAGATTTGTCACTGGCAGGAGGATGCCTACCTGAGAAGTTCCTGATCCAAACAGACTTCTTGGAAACACAGACATAGCCCTATGCTGACTGTAGATTACTTTCCTGTCCTTTTGGTTAGTTCTTACTTGAAATTGTAGTGTGACAGTGTGTAAGGAGGAACCATTACAACGGCATGCTTCCATTTCAAGGCTGTGGGTGGGGAGAGGAATATGATTGCTGCCGAATCACTGAAATTTTGACAGAGATCTGCATTCACGTTTCCCTCAGATTCTGTTATCTGACTGACTTAGGCCCCTGTGTAGCAAAGCACTTCAGTGGAGGTGTTCAAAGTCTTCAAAAGGAGCATGGTTAATTTTGTTAATTCTTTGAAACAAGTAATTCTTCAAATCACAAACAGTGGTAGTGCTGCAGTTTAGCTGAACAAGCAAACTGTATGCTTTTGAAAAATCACCAAGTGATGAATCTTTCATCAAATAAAATGGTTTTGTTTTCAGATCTTATCAAGGATCTCTTCTATCATTAAAGTACAAACCTAAAAAGAAGGTCAAAGGGAAGATGTTCAAATGAGTCTTTTTCATGCCTCCCATTCTACAGCAAACTTGGCAGGATTTACGGAGCTGCTCCTTGAATCCTCCAGAGAGGTGTCCATATTTTAACATCCATTATTGGTGTGTAAATAATTCTTTGCTGAGAATAATGTTCAAGCAGTAACGAAGAGTTGCTTCCATCTGGAATTTCCAGTTGCAGAGGGCTTCATGTGAAAACAGGTTGTCTGTTTTATGTGAGCCCAGTTATCCCTGTTCAGCCACAACAGCTGAGTGAGCCCGGTTTGGGTTGTCCTCCTGTGCAGAGCAGCATGAGGGTAGTCTGACCTGCTCCCTGTTTTTAATTTGGATGTATTTGCAGCTCTTCCTGGTGCAGAGGTCGCAGCTCCTCAGCCAGGATGTGCTGCAGCTGGGGGGTATGGCACTGCTGCCAGCGGAGCTTGGGTGTGCTCTGACAGGGGGCTCAAGTGTGAGCAGTGCTTTCCACGGACAATTAAGGGTTTGTCTGCTGCTTCAGTGAAACTGTCAAGTTTTGGGAACAGTCAGTGGAATTCGTTTACTTCTTGCATGAAATTTTTGTTGTTTAAAAACTTCTCTACATTTCTTCTTTCTCCTTCCTTACTTTCATGATGGTGTGTTTTGTTTTATTCCCTCCAAATGAAGGGTTGCTTCTGTCTTAATTGTAGGATAAAGCTGGTAAGGACAGTCATTCTGGAAGTTCTTGTGCAAGACATATTGTCACCTTTATCTATATTAGAAATCTAGAAATGAATATATATGGGATTTTTGTAGCCATGTAAACAGTACATTGGGACTGTTTCTTCATTGGAATAACTAAACTGGAGAGGTACTGTGTAGTAACTTTTCAAACTGATTGCACCTGAACTTGGCAGAAAAATGCAGCCATTTCTGTGAAAGTATGCATGACCTTTCAGCAGAGCTATCTCACTGCCATTTATCTAAATTAAGTGGTGTTAAAAATACAGCCAAACATGCCTGGCTCTTTTTTAGCTATGTGCACATTCTGCTTTGACAGGCTGGAATCTGATTTTGTTGTCGTATCACCTTATCTTTTGTCCTTTTGGATGAGGTCTGATGCAAGCGTTATATGACAGTAAACATGTTCATCTGTCAAAAGCAAGATGATATTCTAAACATTTGTCTTTCCCTCTTTTTGCCTTCCTTTCTGGGAACAGATTTCATAGAAAATGTTTACATAGCTTCAAGAAGCAGAAAGGAGCCCAGGCGCCCCGAGGCCAGCGAGGTGCCCGAGCACAGGCCGCAGGTGAACAGCATAACTGTTTCCAAGAAACGCAGCTGGCTGCAGCAGAGCACCCACCGACGACCTCCTCCTCCTCCTCTGGAAGAAGAAAGTGCCTGTCAGGAGGTGCAGGGGGCTGTTATCCCTGTACCCAAATGTCCCGTGGCGCTGCCTGAGCCCGCGGTGCCATGGGCTCCCTCCATGGCGGTGGGGCGGGAGCGCCCGGCGCGGAGCTGTGCCCTGCCGAGCCCGGCCGCGCTGAGGAGCGCTGCCTCGGACTGTGGCGAGGATGGCGATGCGGACGATGAAGGAGAAATATGGTACAACCCAATCCCTGAAGATGATGAGCCCGACTTGCCCGGGGTCCACCCTTCTACTGCGAATAGCCTTGCTGCTGTGGGGTCCCCATCAGTTTGGTACAAAGCCCACCCCGGGGGGGACCCTGGGATGGCCACGAGTCCCCATGAGGGTTCCACCCGCTCCGTGGAAGGTACGGGGAGCAGCTGGGTGACACAGCCCGGCGAGGGGAGTCAGGCAGATGCTGTGCAGCCCGGGGAACACACACAGCAGCACCGGCAGAAGCTTGCCTGCAAGGCTCCCGGTGTGCCAACAGCAGAGGACAATCCTGCCTTCAAGTGCCCTCCCACAGGTAAGAGTGTTCAGGAACATAAGTGTTTCGACCCCTCTTGTCTTTTAGAGGAATATCTAACATTCGTTATGTCTCTTCTCTTTCTCCACCTCTTAAGTCATCAAGCAAACTTTTGGTGGAAATGCATGTCAAGTGCATTGAAAATGACTCAGGTAGTGAGACTGATGCCTGCTAAGTGCAGAGGTGTACAGTTATTTCTCAGGCAGTTTGTTCATGGTACGTCCAGGTGTGGTTGGCCTGTGTTCTCTTTGGCCCCCACCTCACTGAAGAGAAAGGGCTAACAAAACGAGCCTGGTAATGTGAGGACACACTGGGTTTCCTTTGTCAGCTGGTGTCTAGCCCTGGCCGTGGATTCCTGCCTCAAAGCTTCTTAATGTCTGTAGAAGTTTCTTTAACTTGCTGTCTGGGACTTTTTAATAAAGACTTTTTGGTAGACCATATAAATTCTATTCATCATGTCGCTTTCTGTAATTGCTGTCTTGTTGACTGTCTCAGGCTAATCTAATAGACTAGAAAAGAGTGGTTTTCACTTTCAGAAGCCAGCCTCTTTGTTCCTTGTTATCTTTGGCTGAGTGTTTGATAGTCTCGTTTCCATAATTCCATTAGTATGTGAATTCAGCATCATATTAAGGATTTTTCCCAGTCTGTTAAAAAACCCCAAACGAATATAAAACCACACCAAACAAAAGTAAGAAGAAAAAACCCTCCCAACCCTTTCCAAAAAGGTATTACTTTTAATTACCTGTGTGCCTCATATTATCTCGACCTTAACTCTAGTGTCCTTTTCAAAGTTAGAAACAGCATAAAGTTCAGGAGACAGGGAATTCCAGGTTCCTTTCTTTGGAGAAAGGTTACACTTTATACTGGCATTTCAGAGACTGTATTTCTGCCTGGTTCATCAGAAAGGACCTAGAAACATTGGTGTGGGAGCCCAGGTCACCTTCTGGAGGGGCTTCTTTTTGGGTTGTCCCCCCCATCCAGCCTCACCGTCCTGGCAGCCTCTGGCCGCATATCCCTGTATGGTGGGAGCTGCTGTGCCTGGATTCCTAGTGTAGAGATTACTTCTGGGAACAGGGTTTGTTTTCAAAAGCACCAGAGCAACTGCTGTAAACAGCAGAAGAAAAAACTCTTGGTCTTCTGGGGGCTCACATTTTGTTCTTTTCGTGGAAATGCTGCAGATACAAGCATATTTGTTGTTGCGAAGTGTGTTAAAGTTTTTGGGCATTTATTACAAATAGCTCACTTTATTGCTGTTTTAAATACTTAGACCAGTTTTATTTGCTTGCAAGACAGATGAGATAATATGTTCTTCAGTAGATTTTTGTTGTTGTTGGGGCTCTAGATGCTTTGTAGAGGGCAGTCAGTGTGGTTATTTAGGAAGGCTGTGTATGTCCTGCAAACTGCTTGACCTCTGTTTAGTTGGCTAATCTCTCTATATGGGGGTGACTATTTCTTTTTTAAAAGAAGTTAGTCCCTTTCTGTAAGAAGAAAAATGTCAAACTTGTTTTCATACTGAAGATTTATTTCTGAAAATTTGTTTCTGAAAGCAAAGTTGTGCATTTCAGTAGTTTCCTGAAACTGGAAGACAAGTTATGAATTTCACCTGATTGATTGTTATGCATTTAGTTAATTAAGGTACTTCAAATGCAGCTCTCCTTCTACATGTGTTGGGTGGTGATCACACTGAATAGATTAATTGATGATGAAGTGGATCCCTGCTGCTTAGTAATTGGCTTTATTATGGAGAAGTGGCTTAGTTCTTTTTAATCCAGTTAAAGTATCTACAGTTATTTTCAGTCAAATTTAAAATGACAGCTCATCCATATAAAATTACTACATGAAGGGCACCATGGCCAATTTGATTTTATTTATATTAGGACCTTGTTTGAATTATACAGCTGGTATGAAATGGATGTCTCTGTTTGTTAAGCATTAAGTAGTAACTCCTGTCAAATATGAAATTAAAGCTATGGGGGAAAGTCTGCTTACCTTTCTTATTGATATGATTTATAAATGTCAATATTGGTTAGCATTGGATCCTGAATGTTAGATTTTGGGAAGCATGGACAGAAAAAAGCGGGGCAGTACAGAATCCAACAAAATATATATTTGTTAATTTTGTCATTTGCTGTTTTCTTCTTTGGATAATGGAAACAATTTTACCTTTAAAACTTTAGACATTTTTGCCTTACTTGGATTTCCAACTTTGTAGAGAGAAAATAGTAATGCCTTTTTTCCTTTTTGTTATTTTTTTGAGTATTTATTACACAGGAGATTTTTTTTATGAAAAGAATGATAGAATTCTGTTATTGTGAGTCTTTTCAAACAGAACATCAAATAAGTGTTTCCTGTAACTGTTACCAGTACAATGGATCATAGTTGTAGAGGTGCTAATTTGTCCCATAGTCTTAATTTACACTGCTAGCTCCTGGTATTAATCTGGTTACTTTCTACAGTAAATGCATTTATGTTAATAGGATTTGTCAGGTAATTCCTTAGTGAATAATTCTAGCCTTGTTGGCTTTAAAAAAATACCCCAACTGATTAGAAATAAGGCACCCTTATAGCAGAACTTGGGAAAATAATTGATGCATTTTCTTTATAACACGTACCCAAGAGCTAGGAGTAAGAAAATAACTTGGTTCCAAGTTATTAAGGTTAAGAGCCCAGCTTGGGCTTTTAGGTCTGTGGGAGAAGAATTTAAGTGGAAAGAACCCTGGAGGCTGTTTTTAATTATGTGTCTCCTTGCACAGGCAAAATGGTTATGATTGAAAAATAGAATTTTTTTTGGTTACAAATGCAATATGACAAATTTTTTTTCACTGTAAAATGTTAAAGTAAATTTTCTTTGCAACTCTTTAGGACTGAACTCAACTGTATGTTTTTATAGATGTGTGTATCACCTGCAAATTGTTGAAGAAAAGTACCCCTTTGTAAGGTCAGCTCCTGAGGCAGATTTACACCATGGAGCTCTGAATAGTGCCTTCTGGAGAATTTGCAATATTTTTGCTTTTGGGAAGGATTGCTGTTGGTATTAGTGTCTGCCTAAAGCGTGGAATCATCTCTTGTGTCTGGATCTGAGAGACATCCTGGTAGGACCCGTGCATTGAAGGTTGCCAGGATCTGGATTGTGCTTTTGCTACTAAAAATGTACTTGAGTTAGCTGTCTGGGTGGAAAATCCTGGTAAGGATCACTGTAAACAATTTCTTTCCAATGTTATGGCAAGTGAAGATGGATCCCATATTCCCACTTAACCCTGATATGTGCCAACTGGAACTTGGCTTAATTCCTATTAAAACTACAGGGCTCTTTCTCCACTTAGGCTGTGACCATTATCCTGGTTTCCAAATACATCTTTTGGGGCCAATGCTTAGATGTTGCAGGCAAGCTTCCAGCATTATACATAGCGTATACTGGGCAGCAAATGCTATCTACACCTTTCCTTCCACATCTTACAAATAGTATTTTTGAAATTAAATGGTTTTTCCCAGATGGAAGATGCTTTGTGATTTACCTGTTTTTCATGTGCAAGGAGCTTTGGTTTCACAAGACAGAAGCACATTGATGTGAAATACATGCATGATGTTTGAGATCCCAGAATGGTTAGGGATTTGGCAGAAAGGTCCCTCTGCTCCCTCTTTCTCTTGCAGAGGTGAAGCCAGTTTTTCAGTGGGTTTTTTGGGGAGTTTGTGCACATGCTTTTGGAGGTCAAGGGCTTATTCATGCATTTGTCTTAGATTCATGGGGTGACAATGCCAAAAAGACCTGCTGGTGAAAGAAAACAACAGGATGTAGCACTGAGGAGTGGAAGCAGTTCAATCAAAATAGTTATTGCCTTTTCCAGTTTCTGATTTGTCCTGAGTGACTGTTTGTATCCTCTGGTGGGGTAAATAGGGGCAAAGCTGTTTTTCATGCCGTGAAAGACACAGTGAGGAGAGGAAATGTTTGTGAAAGCAGCCTGAACTAACAGTGCTTGGCATCACCATGGTGCTCCACGAGTGTCTTGGTGCAGCTCCAGCATCTGAACAGAGCCGCCTGTGGTTCATGTGCAGGGTCATTAATGTTTAAAATATCTGCAGCAAACTCGTGCTGATTTGGAGATACTGAACTCTCTAGATCTGGTCAGTAAAGTGCTGTTACACGTGCTTGCTCCTCTCTGCAATGAGGTAGCCCATGGTGGATGCTCTGAGGATCACCACCAGGATGAGGAGCAGGCACTGGTCACACCCTTCATCTCTTGTGTCTGAGCCTTGGGGGGTTGTGCTATAACCACATCCCATTTTAATTAATGCTCTATTTTAAGCAATGTATTTTCTGTCTTTCGCTCCTATAAAAGTGATCCCTGGGTTGATGTGTTCATCACAATTTTATTAGGATCAGTGTGTATAGTAATCAAAGAAAACAAGTTATTTTTACAAAATTCTGAGAATTTTTTTTTTTTTTTTGGACCATTTTAATTTTTCCATTCCTTGACTCTGAAGCGTTATTTAGATAGGGACTGCATTGGTCAAAATAGTAATTTATATAGAGACTTTTCTTTACATATTAAAAGCAGAGATCCTTCCATTCATTTAGATAAGTAATTAAGATTTTATATAGAAATAATTGCTTTCTAACACAGTTTAAAAAAGTTCTTTAGTTTTCTTTTGCCCAGTTGCTGATGTAGATAGAGGTGATGCTTACCTTATGTCTCCGTTGAAGTTGCTTCAGTTTGATATATCATAAGTTGTTCTCTCGAAGCCATTTACAGTTCTGCTCTGAAGTTTTATATCAGAACAGGTCTAGAACTGTGCCTGCACCTGAGGAACTTAGCAGCTTTTGACATCACTAGAGCTGATGTGCAGTTTGTGTCAGTTGAGGATCCAGATCAGTATCTTTTGTGGATTCTACCACAGAAAAACAGTAGCCCTCTTTCACCCATTGTTTGTACAAGAACAATTTTGAGATATTTAGGCTCTTCTATTTTGATTTGCTGCCTTTTCACTTTTAATACATTAACTCAGCTCTTCCATTAGGTGTGAGAGTGGTTGTTTGATACTTCAGTATCTTGGTGTAGTAGGCAACTGATAGCTTTCTGACCAACTTATTCACCTCGACTTGTTGCCCAAAAATAAATTGCAGGTTTTCTGAGTAACTTTAAAATAACTCAGAAACCCTATCTTAAGCAGTGAGGAATGTGACATATATAACAGGGTAGTCAAATGTGCCTGTAAAACAGCATGTGTTGCTGGCAGTGGGTGTGACATGTGATATATGTGCCCAAACACATATAAACAGCATTAGACAGGGTCAGACAAGCATGTTTACTGTGCTAAATCACTGCATATGTCTGGCAGGGGCTGTGTTGTAAGTGCTTGAGTCTGAGCCCTCTCTTCCTGGGGGCAGTGTGCTGTAGGGGCTGGTCTGCTGGACTGAGGGGACAGTAGTGACTGTCCTGTGGACACCTGTATAGATGGGCTGGGAGAGGGGCCTGGTTTGTGAGGCACTGTGGGCTCTTTGTGTTTCTGTGGTCATGGAAAGGCTTTATGCTTTCACACAGCCACAGTGCTGAGCAAAGTAAAAGGTGGCTTTGTACTGAAGCTGAACCCACAGCTGATGTTACACACAGTTACTTAGGGTGTCAATTCATTTTGACTTGGATTGCATTGTCCTCCAAAAGCTTCTTTTTTTTTTTTTTTTTTTTCCTTTTTTCATACCGCCAAAGGTGTCAGAAGGCACAAGGTAAATGTATTAAACGTATGTAATAGAACAGCTCAGGCTGGAGAGGGCATCACATGATCATCCCCTTCAGTGGAAAGGGGAGCCTAAATGAGACTACCTGCCTCCACCCCGTGCAGTTGCAGCTTGGAAACCTGCAGTGGTGGGGACTCTACCACGTCCCTGTTTGTTCCAGGTTGTTCCAGGGATTGAGGGTTCTTGCTGTAAAGGATAAATGTTGCATATACATACACATACAAATGGTCAGCTGTGTATATGAAACCGACCATGCCCATGCTGTCCTGGTGCAACAGGTGCCAAAACAACGTTTTGTCTTCTACCACCCTTCTGTAAGGATATCTTTAATGTCTTAACTGCTGTTTGCAGCACAGTGTTGTAACCTGGTTGACAAAAGAGGTGCAGCTCAGTTTTGCTGTCACCCTTATGAGAAAGCCGTGTCAGATGTGTAGGCTGGGAAGTGAAGTGTTACTGGGCTGTGCTACAACTCCTCCTGCAGCTTGTTCAGAGTTGTCATGTACACTCTTCTAAAATTGCGTGCATACCTCAGCACATTGCTGGCTTTAGTGGAACAACATGTGGCTCAGTGCTGATGGGAATACCATCCTACATAATACTCGACTGTTAAGTTTCTTCCAGCCACATATTTCACTTTAACTGTTTGGTGCTGAACGCAGCAGAAGTTGGACACATAAAAGTCATAGTGTTAGATTGACTCTTTGGTTTTAATGAGCTGGAGGGGGGTGGGGGGGGAAGTTTAATTTGCTGGCCTGCTTTTCCAAGCCTGTGCCAGAGACTTTTGACAGAAAGGGAAGATTAATGTTAGAGGCTGCAGTGTGGCACTGATTGCTTATAGAGCACTCCACGCCAGCCCACCAGTGGGACCGTGCGGTGATTTGCAGTACAAGGGGAGGCTTTGTCTGCCTTTATCAAACACCACATTTCTGACTAGCTGCTTGCCAGAAAAGCACAGCAGGCGTGCTAGAAATAGTCCTGCCCCTGCAAGGGAATTACTTCCATGAGATGCAGGATTAAATGAATTTTCCTCTGTTCCTCTGGAAAACAGATTCTGTGCATTATTCTTCGTAACTGAAACTTCCTTTTATAAAGATACTCTTTTAAGCAATTGTCTGCAAAAATTGCTTAATCCAAACTTCTATTGAGACTAGAACTAGCCTTTGTAAGGTTTTGCTTGGGAGGGGGAGGGGGGGGGTCCAAAACCACAGCAAAGACCAGATTGACTGATTTGGCTGTTTAAGATTGGTGAAGTATAAAAAGTATGTTACAGTCCAGTGGTGAAAATTAATTTGAATGCACAAAGCATTGTGAGAATCACTTGCTGTGGACTTGAAGTGATTAGTTTAGAATTAAAGTAGTAAGTCCTTGGCAAATCTGAAGGAGAAACCTCTATAAAGTATGGTTTACTGAGCATCTTGTGAAAACAGCACTTTTTTCTTTCTTTTTATATGCTGTAAACAGTCTCCCTTTCCATGGCTAGAGAAGAGGAATGATGGATGGATAAAGGTGTTTGAGTCTCTGGTGAGCTGTCTGGGCTCATTGCATCACACAGTGTTGGTGGGCTTAGGGGCTCTATAGCACTCCAGGCAAGGCTACCCAGTCCTCTTGGGAACTAACATTTGAAAAATGATAAGTGATTGGGGTGGCTGTTGCTAGCAAGAGGCACTCTTTGTTTCTTAAGGAGGAAAAGTGACTCTAAGTGAAAGTAATTATGTAATTTTGTTAATATCTATCATTCTGGCCTCATGCATGGCTTCTTAACTCAGGTAAGTTGATTGATTTTCTTACAGTTATTACTGCCTCATGCTTCATTCAGAAGTGAGAATAGCTTGAGCAAAACTTGGTATTTGCATTTCCTTGAGTATTGGCGCATCAGGTAAACCACAGGTTCCTGTGCAGTACTGTCTTATGTCTAATTGTGTTCCTTAATTAGCTGTTCTTTACTGCTGAATTGAGGGAGTGTCGTTTGGTTGGGTTTTTTCTTTTGGTTTTTTTTAGCATCAGTGCTTGCTGTTTTTTGGTTTTTTTTTGTTTTTCTTTTTGGTAACTTGAAATGGGGTTGATTTCCTTTGAGAATGTCACTTGGGAGCTGTCTAACTTTAAACTCTCTTATGGGATGGTAGTGCCAGGAAACACAGAAGGTGAAATGAGGCAGTGCAGGATGCAGCTTTTGGAAAGAATAAATCTTACATCCTGCTGCAGAAAGGAGAAGCTGAGAGAAATTAAAGAAAAGGTGAGGACTGCCTGCATCTACACAGGAGAGATTCAGGGCTCTTTGAGGTAATAGAGGAACACAAAGAGCATTATTCTTTATTAGAGACAAGTGTCTTTCCTCTAGATATAAGAGGAAAGAGAGGAGTGGCAATGCTGGTGTGCTGGCTGTGTAGCTTACTGCTCTGTAAACAAGGGTGCCTTTGCCATGTTTCCAGGATTTTTTCATTAAGTCTGGTTTCCTTGCACTTGTGCCCCAGGAATGTGGCCATGTGTGCTTGTATGGGGGATGAAGCACAAATGGGTCGAGCTGAATGCAGCGGGCACGATTGCTCATTTGTTTATATGTAATTTCTGGCCCTTTCATCTCCATAAAGCAGAACAAATCTGACTTTTGACAGTGAATTGCCAAATTTGGCTGAACAAGTCAGCAGAGCACAGCTTTCTGTTAACATCTGACTGAATGAGTGATGGTTGTCTGAATGAATTGCATTTATCAGGTTATGATAAATCAACATGTTTTCCCCAAGTTCAAGATTTATTTTTTTCATTGCTGAGAATTGCAGTTTGAAATGATTATTTCTTCTCTTTTCTTCTAAAGGCTTTGGAGCTGCTCTTGCACGCAAGCCTGATATACCCTCCACAGAGATTTCTCCTCCAAGTCCCAGTCCCCTGAAAAAAAGCGGATCAATCAACTGGCCTTTCCCTGATAGAATCAAATCTCCCAGGACTGTGAGGAAGCTTTCCATGAAAATGAAAAAGCTGCCAGAGCTGAGCAGGAAGCTGAGTGTGAAGGGAACTTCAAGCCATAGTAGTTCAGATAATCCTTCTTCCCTGCTGAAAAGTAGCTGCCGGGATACAAGCCATACAGTGTCTTTGCCTTCTTCTGGAAACTCAACCATAGCTGCCAGCAGGAATGTGATAAGCCGTTACCATCTTGACAGCAGTGTGTCCTCACAACACACCTACAAAAAGAAGAGCTCAAGGAACTCCAAATCCTTCAACAAAGGTGGTTACCTCAGTGATGGCGACTCTCCTGAACTTATAACAAAATCAGGTAAACACAGACATGAAACCAAGTGTGGGAAAGGAAAGGAGAGCCTTCCAAGTAACAGTGGTAAACCTGAAATAGATATTGATGCCTTCAGACACTACAACTTTTCTGATCAACCCAAGTGCTCTCAGTACATCTCTGGACTCATGAGCATTCACTTTTATGGTGCCGAAGACTTAAAGCCACCACGAATAGACTCAAAAGATGTCTTTTGTGCAATACAGGTTGACTCAGTAAACAAAGCAAGGACTGCCCTGCTGACATGTAGGACAACATTTCTTGACATGGACCACACATTCAACATAGAAATTGAAAACGCTCAGCACTTAAAGCTGGTGGTGTTCAGTTGGGAACCCACCCCACGGAAAAACAGAGTGTGTTGTCATGGAACTGTGGCTCTTCCCACTCTCTTTCGGGTCACCAAAACACATCAGCTGGCTGTCAAACTGGAGCCCAGGGGGCTTATTTATGTCAAGCTGTCACTCATGGAGCAGTGGGAAAACTCTCTCGATGGCCTTGATGCAGACCGTGAGCCTGTGATGTTTGGGGTAGATGCTCGAAAAGTTGTAGAGAAGGAAAATGCAGGCTTGATGGTGCCACTTTTGTTGCAGAAATGCATTCTGGAGATTGAAAAGAGAGGCTGTCAGGTACTGTGCATATTTTAATCTCTTTTGTCAATATTTCTGTGTTGAGATAGCTGTTGTTGCAGTGCAAATAGTGAGTGGAAATGGGGGAAATGAAAAACATCTTTACAAGTCAGTTTTTTTTCCTTTGCTGCTTGTGTGTGATGAACACTGGCCATCGTAGTGTGGGAAGAATAATAGGGCTGTGTGCAATCAGCACTTTCAGCTTGGCCTTTGTAGAGAAGAATTACACTTGCTCTCAGGAGCTGCTCCCAGCAGAGCTTTAGGAGTGGGGATAGTGAAACAAACCTGTGTTTGTTGAGTCCCTCAGAAAGCAGAGATCAACTGAGAACTTGAGAATGCTTGACCCCTGAGACATGGATCAGTCTGTAGGGACACACATCTAAATGCAAAAATGTTAGGTTTCACTGTTTGCTCCAACCCAAAGCTGAGACACTGTACACAGTGACACAGTGAGCCCATCTTTTGGTGCAGTCTGAAACCAGCATGCCTAAGACCCATCTCCGTCATCACTTTGTACACAGCATTAGGAGGAGGATGAGCTGAATTAGTTCTTCCCCCCACACCACTGCTCTTAGTCTTTCTTCAGGTTGTTCTCAAAATTTGGACTGTTGCAAGCAGAAGTGCCCAGTGTCTTTTTTTTCATCCCATTATTGGTTGATGTAATGTAATGAACAAGAATGTGTATGAGAAATGAGGTATGGAAACAAATCCCTTGTTATGGATGCTAGACAAGAGATCTATTAGGAAGGACTATGCCACAGTCCTAAGCTCAGATGTTCCCTTGACAATTAATTTGAAACTGGTGGGAGGACTGTCGCCTGCTGTTCCACAGCATACATGAGCCCTCCTTGTCTTTTGCACCTGTTCTCACCCAGGTGAAATTGAGAAGTAGTCACACCTACCACTGTTACTATTTTAAATTGCTGCCAGGTTGGATCTGCTTCCAGGTGTGATGAGATTAGCTCTGCTGGTTATAACCCAGGTCATGAACTATAGAGGGAAATGGAGCATCTACGTGGCTCTTTTGCCAGAAGTCATGACTGATATTAACTGTGTGATTTTTCTTGTGGATATTTCTCCTAACGTCTAAATCACTGAAAGAGAAGTTTTATTCTTGCTGGTATATGTGTCCTATGGTTTCAGCATTTTATTATGGGTTTATTAGCACCTAGTCATGCAAATGATACTGGGTAATCAAGGCAACACTGGTAATGAAGCAATTGGGTTTTGAGTTATCTGAATGTACCTGATGCTTTTGAGCATGAAATCTATTTTTGTATTTGCACAGAGAGAACCAAAACTGCAAAATATACTGTTAACTTCTTTTAACCACGTGCTTGTCTGACATATTTTCACTTTCCTATAGACTGCAAATACTGTCATGGTGCATAATCTCCACCTGAATTTCAGGTGTGGCATTAGGAAATTTTAAAAGTTTAAAAGAAACTGTCTTAGGCATATATTAGATCATATTCAGTCTTGAGAAAGGGGTAGTACAAATTCCATTGGGTAACTTTCCATTTATTTAAACAGGAATTAATATATGACCAGAAAATTACTTTTGCTTGCATACCTGCATTCTCATGTACAGGTGGGGTTCTTTGTTTTGGTTTGGTTTTGGATCTTTTTTGTCTTGAGTCTGTGGTAGTTTTGGATTAATCTTTTACTGCTCAGTCCAGCTGCCTATAATGCTAATTAAAATAAAATGAATATTTCTAAGATTTAGTGTTGTAGGATCATAGGAGTGCTTTGTATTAATGATGTTGATGAAAGTGAAAAATAAGGATAACATGGAAAGTTTCAATACATGAAAGCACCTGATTTAACTGGTAATTCAATTTAAGAGTGGTGTGGGTCTCACTCCTATCACCTTAAGCAAGTTAAATAATACCTCTCTTGCAGAAAACTTTCAATATAATTTGAAACACATGAAAGTCAGCATCTTGTCAACTTTAAAACAACATATTATAGGTGTAATAATGGAGTAGTCATAATTTTCTTGGAATTCTGATTAAGGGTATAAAAATACATTTTAAATTTTTACTATATAACGTAATACTGCAGGAAATTATTTTCACTTATTTGGGGCTTGAGTTGGTTTACTGATTTGTAATTTTCCTCATTTTTAGTATGGAGTCAGTTGTATGACTTTCTTCTGCTAACGATTAGTAACTGTATTTGTGCTGCTATTTTGTTTACATAAAACACTTCTCACTTCTTTCTGCTGAAGTTTGAGTTCTATTTTGTATAATTAAACAATTATGCCAGGAAAAATAATGATGGTTTGAGTAAGCAGGTGAGAAGCAAATATGTATTTAATCTGTATTTCTTTCCTGATTCTGCATAAAAGCAAAACATAGGCAATTTCAGTTTAGAACTTGTGTTATGTCAATAAAACTCTGCTCAGCACGTTGGCTGTTGAGATTAGAGGAGCATCATTCACTGCTGCCCAGCCCCTGTGTCCTGGGAGGTGCCCGATTCTGGGCGTGGGGATGCTCTGCCCCGTTCGGTGTTCCCGAGCCGCATTCCCGGCTCTGCCCC